>JADRCH010000066.1:5165726-5182063 GCA_019843965.1 Rhynchomys soricoides | reverse complement strand
GTCATCATGGAGCTCCAGAAGAACTGCCCCGTCACCATGGAGCTCCAAGAGAACTGCCACGGTCACCATGGAGCTCCAGGAGAACTTCCACCTTCACCATGGAGCTCCAGGAGAACTGCCACCGTCACCATGGAGCTCCAGGAGAACTGCCACCTTCACCATGGAGCTCCAGGAGCTTTCCCAATTCAGACTTGGGTTTCTTCAACACTTTTAATTTTCTAACAAAGACATCATGAAGAGGATAAATGGATTGGCAAGCTTTTTCTATGTCTTTCCCAATGCTGTCTGGAATCAGTTTATTAACTACTTCCTTCAAGTCATTAGTCTGCACTTCTTGGGTCATGATTTCCATCATCTTCTTATGGATCTGGCGGACTTGCTGGTGCTGGGCATATGATGTCTTTCTTATCTGGTTGTTTCGTTTTTTAGTGAAACCAACACCGAAAAGTCAGACCAGATACCCATCGGTCGTCTTGACATCAGCATGAGCTTCAATCATGGTCTGCCACTTTTTGACCATGGAGCACATTTTGTCCCAGGTAAGGTCCATGCCATGGAAGTTAGTCAGACAGTTTTTGCCCTGAATGTCCTCAGTAATTAGCTTGAATTTTCTAAATGCAACTTCATCATTCTGTAGATCGGCAAGGCTCACTTCAAACACGCGACCCTTGAGGCCATCAGATGCAATTTTGGTTCCTTGAGTCCTTGTGACGAGTGTTTTCCCAATGTTCCTAATATTGAACATTGCTGGAGCTTTCACATCATACCAGTCTTAGAAAATGGATCAACCACTTTCTTCTTAGCTCCCTTCTTGCCACCTTTCGTCAGGTGCTTGCTCTTGCTGACTGCCCTTCCTTCCTTCCTTAAGACAGGATCTCACTCTGTAGCACTGGGTGTCCTAGAATTTTCTACATAGACAAAGTTGACCTCAAATGTAGAGAGATCCTCCTGCCTTTGCCTCCTAAGTGCTGGGATTAAAGGAGTGAACCATTGCACCTGGCTCCTGTGTACTTTAAATCACGTGGTGCTTTAAAATACTGAATACAATGTAACACATATACCGTATTGTTTGCGGAATAATGCCAAGACAAAGAAAGTCCGGAACTGTTCAACACAGACACAAGCTTTTTTTTTTCCCCTCAACATTTTCTATCACTCTTGTTTGAATCTGAGAATGCAGAACCTTATACGGAAAGGCGCTGCGGAGGAAAGAGAGGTGTGAGAAATTGTTATTACACCATCAGAGATCATGCACGGAGTATCTGAGTGGCCTTCTTCCTCGGGAAGAAGGACACTTGTCAAGACCCAGCTCAAGAAATAAGCAGTGACAGACTTATGGGAGTGTTTTAAAGTCTTTTTCCCCACTGTCTTTGCATGCTTCCTGGGTTACAATTACTATGCTTTGTAATTTGAAGAAAATCAATTTAGTAATAATAACAGACATAATCCAGGGGGACATCAAGGTTTTCAGAGTATTCCTTTAGTTTTCTGAACACTTACAACTTGTGATTAGAACAGATGTGACTCAGGAGCCATCATCATGAAATCACTTCATTTCATATTGCTACTTAAAAAAGGATTTATTTTATGTGTCTATGTATATACCTGAGTGTGTGTACATGCAACACACATGTACAGGTGCCAACGGATGCCAGAAGAAGGAATCAGTTAGCCAAGAATTAGAGTTACAGGTGATTGTGATAAACCATGTGGGTGCTGGGAACTGAATTAGGGCCTCCTGCAAGAGCAGCAAATGCTTTTAACTGCTGAGCCATCTCTCCAGCCCCTATGTTCGCTATTCTTTTAAATCAATTCATGGCGGCTTGTTGGTCATGCCTCCACCCACAGGAACCTAAGCAGTTCTACTGAGTTTTAGCTCATTCTCATTACAAATGGTCTCAGTACAGAGACCGTTCTCTGTAATATTCTAAGTGCAAATTTACACAGGGCATTTCCCCATGAGTCAGGGCAGGAGCAGCTGCAGAAAGAAGGCTAGAAAATGGGTCCCCTTTCTTCCTCCATCCCACAGCTTCCTAGTCTCTTGCAGTTCATCAGCCATAGTTTTGGTCACCCAGGGGCTGTCACGTGTAATGGGAAGAGGAGAAAGACGATCAGATTTCAGCAGCTACTGTGGTGAGTCGACTCCTTTCTCCATAGTCCTGAAAGATCATCAAAACTCATCCTTTCTTTGTGGAGGGTTAGTATGCCTTCCTTGGACATCTTCCTCCTGCCTTCCACACCTGCAGCCATCTTTTGCTGGCAATCCCCTAAGTAGGAATGGTGATTTTTTCTGACTCTGTCCATGCTTTGCCCATGCTCAGTGTCCCTCCAGATGGCTCTCTTGAATAAGACCTAAATTGAAACACAGTGACATTCTCATTAGTATAACCCCACTGGGGTCACTGGGCACTCAGGTCCCTCTTCCCTGGGGTTCTGGGGTGGAGGCCCGAGGTTGATGTCACATGCGTTCCCCAGTCTCTCTCCACCTCAGCTTTTCTTTTTGAGACAGAATCTCTCAGTGGACTTGGAGCTCACAGATTGACTCTGGCTGTCCAGCCAGTGAGCTCCAGAGATCCACTTGCCTGTCCTGCACTGTTGGTGTTAAAATGCCTGACCTCTATGTGGGTACTGGTGATCTGACTCATGCTTGTGTGGCATACAGTTTACTGGCAGAGCTGTCTCTGTAACCCCAACTTCCCATTCCTTTGTTTTAAATTAATTAATTGATTTGCTTCACATCCCAATATCAGCCCCCTCCTCCAAGTATCACCCTCTCAAAGTTCCTGTCCCCATTCCTCTCCCCTTCTTTTCAGAGAAGGGGGAGTCCCCACTGGGTATAAGCCCCCCACATCCATTGCACATCAGTCTCTGCAGGACTAGGAGCACCCTCTCCCACTGAGGCCAGAAAAGGCAGTCTAGTTTGGGGAATAGGAACCGCAGGCAGGCAACAGAGTCAGGGATAGCCCCCGCTCCAGTTGTGAGGGGACCCCATGAAGACCGAGCTGCACATCTGCTACATATGTGTGGGGGTATGGGGAGGGCAACTTCCCGTTTTTATATCCTTTTACGTACGACACAAGGTCCCATCCTCCTTTTCTGTCTTCACCTTCATTTTAAAGAATATTGCTTTACCTTTGAGGGCTGTATTTTATTGGTAAAATTTAAAAGTTCACCATACCACGTTTTCAGTCCATCTATTTCTTAAAAAAAAAAAAAAAAAAAAAAAAAGCTAGCTAGGGGGAGAGTTGCCACCCCTCCACTCTGGAGTTAAAGCTCAGCGTGACAATTACTCTAATTTCTACAGCACTTTGGAGTTTAGAAAGGAGAGACTTAAAGTTGCTCAGACACAAAGGAAAGCAGTGTTGGATTCATAATGGAGATGTGAGGGGAGGCAGTCCTGGGTGTGTACCTCAAGTTCCCAGGGACCTGTGGGAGGATGGCTCTCAGAAGTGGAAAGCAGCTTTGTACCCCATGAAGATGGTGTGTTTGTCACCACTTCCCAGAGATTCTTCTGGCTGTCTTCTTGGATGGTCATGCTGACAAGGGAACAACCCAAGCATTTCTTCTCTGTCTGTAAAGCGAGCTATTTAAACTTGAAAATTAAGCCCACGGTGATGTCGGGTTAGCTGGCGTTAATGGTATGAAATGGCTGCTCTCCGGGTAACAAAGAGCCTTTCAGACAGACGGCTGTCAGGCAGGTGAGGCTGCCTGAGATGCGGTTTGTGGTTTGTGCAGTGTGTCCTAGCCCACGGCACTCCATTACCCAGGCAACACACACTTTTGCCTTAATTTCGTCTGCAAAGCATACAGTTACTACCTCCTTACCGTGACTCATCCTTTATTCAGAAAAAAATGGTTTGCTCCTCATGGGACTGTGGTATCTCTCCTCTCTCTCTTCCTCTGTCTCTTGCCCCTGTTTGTCTGTTTCACTGTCTCTGTCTGTCTGTCTGTCTGTCTCTGTCACACACACTTTAAAACAACAACAGAACCCTTATCCACTCTTCCTCTTTCTCTTCCTTCCTCTCTCTGTTTTATTCCCCACATAAATGGTCCCCTCTGGCTTTAAGGTAACCTGGTAGACATCTTGGCATCTGTCTGGAGGCTGAACCTCCATTTTTGTTCCCACCAAGGGGTAGAAGTCATGGAGGAGGGTCCTTCCTCTTGCCCACAGTCTTCCCTTCTTATCTCCGGGTGTGGTGTTCTGAATCCCACAGTTCTCCTCATACCCGGCCAAGGTGATGTCTGCCCTCAGGGAGGCACTCATTCTTCTGAGGAAGTAGAGCCCTTCTTCTGCATCCCTCATAACTTCTCCAATCTCTTAGCTCTGACTGCAGTTAGGAAGCTTAATGAGATAAAATGTATTTCTCAATGAATAATACATGCTTCTGTCTCCAGAGCCATAAAACCTTCTGTGTCAGGGTGATCCATGTTCAATGGCTCATAGAATTTACCTGGGCACTATCCTTCTACTAGGCATGATAAATCCCTGTGTGCCACACCTTTGAATATGACCTGGGTCCCTCACTGCACGACCGACCTCTCTTACTCTTATTTTCATGGTGAGTTTCCCCAGCAAAAGTTTGCCAAGAACTTCTAATGGCTCTGTGCTCAGTGATCCAGGTAGTCATGAAGGCTCTTGGCCTTTAAAGAACTGACCATCCAGTGGGAAGAACCTGCTCTTTCTGCTCCTGGCTCTAGAAGGTTGGTCTGTGCACTGCCTTAGCAGCTTCAGATACTCTTGGTCCCACCTTGGTCTCCGGTCCAGCTCCTATCACTCACAAGGACGGCAGCCTGGTGAGCTCTTGCTTCTTAACAGTTTCAGGTTAAGAATTTCTGGCTTGGGGATCTCTAGATTTCATATAAAGCCAGGCCAGCTATCAAACACCTGTAGCCCCAGTGTTTAGTGGGGAGAGAGGGAAAACAGGCAGATTTCAAGGTCTCACTGGCCAGCCAGGTTAGCCAAAATGGCAAACTACAGGAGCAGTGAGAGATACTGTCTCAAAAAAATGTGGAGAGCAATAAAGACTTCTGTCCTCATGTGCAGGCATGAATGAGTGCACACACATGCACACACACACACACACACACACACACACAGGCACATGTACAAACACACACACACAAAGATGCACAGACATACACATATATACATACACGTGCACACACAGACACAGGAATACACATATGCACACACAGAGTCACAGGCACACGCGCAAGCGCGCGCACACACACACACACACACACACACACACAACCCTCCAGAGCTTCTTAGATACTGTGGCCTGCCTCTCAAGGGTACCTGCTTAGCACCTAGGCACTTACAACCTGGAGATGTAGTAATTCATCCCTGTACTGATCTTATGTAGTGGATATGGACAATTGCTTTTTATTGCTTGGTCAAGAGAGTCAATCAGAAGCAGAGCCTCAGAACGGGAGACATGGCAGTGATGAGCACTGTGGTCAAAGACAAATGCTGGAGCTCTATCACAATCATTCAGTTCCTAATGGGGCTTTTGTATAGCCCAGATGGTCTGCAGCTGATTCAAGTGGGTTACCCAACTGTAACAAGTGATAGAGAAGTGGGTGTTGGGTATCTTTTCCGTGGGTCTCCTCTTTACTTTTTGAGACAGTGTGCTGGTTTGTATATGCTCAGCCCAGGGGCTGGCACTATTAGAAAGTGTGGCCCTATTGGAGTAGGGTCTAGGCATTGCCCAAACTGGAAATCTCATCCTGAGATTGGCAGGAGTAGGATCAGAGATAGGACAGAGGCAGCTGCACTATGAGCCAGTTTGCTGGAAAAATACAAAGGCAGACAGATTCCTAAATTCAAGGTCGGCCTGGACCCAGGTGTGTAATGGTAATCTCAGGGAGGATCCCACCCAGCTATCTTACTGTTTGTGCTTACAAAGGCAGGCAGATCTCTGAATTCATTTGCAGTGTTAAAGAAATGTGCTTGCTATCTCTTTCTAAGAATCAAGGGGCGGGGTCATGGGATGCAGATTTGTGGGATAATCAAAAGGTAACATGGAGTAAATGACTGAATTGATATGTAAATAAAAGAAATAAAAGCCTGGGCTTTGGTCTTCCAGACCTGAACTATCTGGATGAACTGTCTGGTGATCTCCTGAGAAAGTTGTCTCAAGCAGAACACAAGGCTGTCAGCTCATACCCCAGATTTGATTTCAAGTCCTTCTTGCCCCGAATACCCCTTCCTCAGATCCCCTCTCTAAGCTGAGGCTGGCCCGTGGCACTCTCATGCTCGTTATAGTACTGATCTCCACAACCAAGACCTGGAATCCATCTGCTACGAATAGACAATCAATCAACCAAATAAAATCACAAGTGTGTTAAATAATTTTTAACAAAAGCAGAGAAATAAAAAGTTATGCAGCTTACATTGAGAACTATAATAAACAACTCAAACTCAGTGCCATTCGTTAGACGAATCAAGTGCGTTAAAGATGGCCTCAGAGGCACCAGAATTTTGGGTGGTTCATTAAAGCAAGAAAATTTAGTGTTTTCCCTTGGACTCGTTTGACCGAGAATGAACCCAGGTTTGAATTCTTTACGCCTCTCCCCCTGCTTTCTGTTTGCCTATAGTTTGTGGTTAATGGCTTGTCTGTAGTCTGTTGGTTGTGTGTCTGATCTGTCCATATTGCCTGTGTCTGCTCCTGACACAGGGCTTTGCTCTGTCTTTATTGAACGGCATGGGGAATGAGTATACTGTACAGAAATCTTTAACAGTGTATTATAAGAAAAAAGAGAGTTATACTCTCTAACTGACCCCAAGTGACCACAATGTATTCAGTACCACAGAGTTACCAAGCAATATCCATCTGCTGCTTCCAACATTTATGGCAGATATTTGTTGTGTAAGATTGCTTCTGACTTGTTTGTTGTTTTTCAGCAAATGAGTACTGTAACACACACACACACACACACACACTCATTACTCTCTGGCTCATCGGCAAGGAAGAACACATAATTTAAGATTGAAGGTACACATTAGCTGACGTTGTAAATGCTGAGTATGTTCTAAGTCTGAGGCAAGTGGTTGGTTGTGCCCTTGTTCTTTTAATGCAGGTTAAACAGGCTGAGAATACAGAAGGATTTGGGGCTTAAGTGACCCCTCAAGCTGTATTATTAACTCAGCTGTCAGGGTTCGCGAAAGCTCCAGTCTCTTTGGATACAGGAGATATTTTCATAAAATTGTATCACTACAATTAGAAGGACCAAGTCATTGACATTGAAAGTCTTTGGAGCAGTGCATTGTGGTTCCGGGACTCTGTTTTCTAGGACATTGTAGACCTCCAGTCACCTTAAAAAGAAGCGTATTCTCCACAGAGGACTGAACCTGGAGAAGTTAAAACATGTTGGAAGTTATGGAGATATTCTGAATTGCACCTCAAGACTCAAGAATTACTGTTGGCAGTCATTCGGCACTTCCTCAGCCTGGCCGATATGATCTAGATCTCTATCTATCTATCTATCTATCTATCTATCTATCTATCTCCTCTCTTCCATGAATTTAAAATGTCTTACTGTGCTCATCAGCAAACCTCAACTGCAGATATGCACTGGCTACCAATATTAGTGGTTAAAATATTCTCCAAGCTATGGATTCTTACAAATATCAAAATGTCCATGGTTCTGTCAACGTCATGATGTTTGCTTTTAGGGATGTTCATAAAAAATGTGAACTTAGACATTTAGTGTCCGGTTGTCTTCTCTTTCTGCTATTTGTTAATTCAGTGTAGGAAATCGCTGTGATTTGCTTCACCTGGATATCACACATTAAAAACCAGATCATCATTTTTCCTCTCAATCTCCATGATGCTTTCAAAGGCATTAGTGAATCGGACGTCTCTTGTGGCAACATTCTTCTTATGACATGAATTTTACTTTAAAAAGATTCTAAGTTAGTGCTGAGCACATTCAGTTGAAAGTAGGAGTTTAGAAAGTGACCCTTGAGCTTCTCTAGAACGTGTCTCCTGCTGTATGCTTTCGGAGACTTCCACGCGGGTTCATTGAGCTCCCATGGGACCTGTACCCCCTCTCTCAGGGAGACTCAATCACACGCGCTTTAAAAAGAAGTTATTAATACACACCAGTTTTTACTGGTCACAAAGCCAGTGAGTGCTTTCTGGTTGCTAACACAAAACGTTCGATCGCATGGAGGTTTTGGTGCTATGTTTGCTGACAAATTTGCAAATGAGTAAATAAAACGAGGAGTAGTGATTTCTTTGAATGATCTGAGGCTCTGCTGTTGCAGCCTGTTCTATTTCCCAGGCACATTCACGGCCTGTTAAATATTGTGACAGCCCCTAGACCTTAGCACAACTGACACCATGATAGAAGCCCATTGGGTCTTGAAACCCAGCATGTGGCAGCAATGCCTGCCAAAACAGGAACAAAAACTAAGCCAATGATCCCAAGATGCGGCTGGGAAAGTCCCTAAATGTACTAACTTCGATTTTATTTTTTTCTAGTTCTGCTTCTTGATAAGCATCTTGTTAACTGAAATGTGTCAATCCAGGATATGGCTGTTTGTATTTAAAAAGCCAAGAACACTAAGGGCTGCGTGATGGACAAGTTCCCTGTGCAGGCGCCTTGGGCTGTGAAGACTTTCTATTGGCTTTAAGGATTTGTGTGTCCTTTGAAGGTGGGGAGGAACTGGGAGGAGCTGGGGGAGGGAGAACATGATAAAATCTATGCAAAATAACAGCAGCAACAGAATAGGTTTCTCACTAGTGACCTGGAGCAAAAAACCCAACACTATGCTCAGATAAAGAATATCTGGCCAGGCTTGGTGGCTCACGTCATTAAAACCCAACTCTTGGAAGGATGTCTGACTTCTGGATCAGACTACTGTACAGCTTGATTTCCAGGTCAGCTAAGACTATACAGAAAAACTCTCTGCAGCTGGCTTGGTGCTGTATGCCTTTAATCCCAGCACTAGGGAGGCAGAGGCAGGTGGATCTCTGATTTTGAGGCTAACCTGGTCTACAGAGTGAGTTCCAGGACAGCCAGGGCTGCATAGAGTAACCCTGTCTCAACTCCCTGCCCCCCCCACACCCCCCTCCAAATATCTGAATCTTGGAAACTCAGAAGGCAAATGATAATTTCCTGCTTCATGTTGCTTAGCATGGGATTTTATCTAAAATCTGTGGATGATATTGGCAAAGGGACATGAATCTGACAAACCCTTCTTGTGGGTGAGTCAGCCAATCCACTTCAACGCCAAGATTTACTTCTGTTCTTTAAAGATTTAGTTGGTGATTGAAACCATTTCATCACTTGTGGTTTTGGTTTTTGCTTTCTGATCTTGGTCATTATAAAAATGAGTATTCCTGTGGCCGGGGAAGACAGCTCAATGGATAAGAGTTCAAATCCCCTGCATCCACATAAGAAGCCAGGTATAGTTGTGTGTGCCTGCAACTCCAGCATCGAGGCACAGAGAGGTGGATCCTGGGAACGAAGGGTGAGTCAGTGGTCTCAGGACGTGGGTCTCAGGAAGTCCTTAAATGTACTAACTTCCCTGGCCTCTTGTTGACATTGTTTATGGAGAGATGTGATCAGATGTCTCCTTATCCCAGACAGGGAACTGATGACAGGCCAAAGTGACATCACTCTCCAGGGGTGATTTTGTGAAGCAGTGAGTTTGTTGGGGGTTACTTAAAGGGGGAGAGATGACTCAGAGACAGCTCCATCACACGTGGGTGCGTGCGACCCATGGAGCTCTCTGCATGATCTGTAGGTGTCTCAGCAGGTAGGAGGGGCTCCGCTTCAGCAGCTCTTGTTTTCTATCACTTCAGAGAGGGAGTGGATTGTAAATTTGGTCACTTCTGAAACTTCTAGAAACTTGTGAGTCCTTAAGACTTCCCGAGTCTTAAGGAACCTCTTTACAGGATGGACTATTTTAATTTGTAGAAAATTGCTCCATACCTCCGTACATGCATGCAAAAGTGCACATACACACTCACATGTATGTACTATATACACACCACACATGTGTGATTAAAAACAAGCAGACAGAACAAGTTAGTATGCCTGCTAACGTAAGAAACAATACACAGGTGGTCCCCAGCTACCGGATTGACCCTATGAAAATGATTACAGTCCGCAGGCACCGTACATTGACTTTTGGCCTTTCAGATGGCATCCCCACACACCCTGACCTCTCTTCTGATACTGGGAAGCACGGTGAGCCAGTTCCCTGTCACCCAGTGAGCCCAGAAAAAGCACTGACACACTGTATAGCAGGCTGTTCCACTACGCTGCCCTGTTTGAGAAGGTAGGACGCTGCCCTCACTTCAGCTCAGGATACTGATGATTTGTGATGGGTTTAATGAGAATGCATTATAAATCAAAGACATCATAAATTATAAATTAAGATAGTATTTTATGTAGAATTTTAAACTTTTTTTTTTTTTTTTTTTGAAACAGAATCTCAATACGTAACCCTGGCTGGTCTGTAACTTATCATGTAGACTAGGCTGGCCTTGAACTCACAGAGATTGCCTGTCTCTGCTTCACCATTGCTGGGGCTAAAGGTGTGAACCATCATGCTAGAATTTAAAATATTAAAAATAATATGTGTTTAACAAACTTCAGGCAAGCTACACTATGTGTTATTAGTATTATTTTTTTTGAGTACCAGGGATTGAAACCACAGCCGTGTGGAATCCAGGCAGTATCCTGCTGCCGAGCTACACCAGCCAAATGTATTATTTTGTATGGAGAAATTTTTCATAGCAGCAAACAATTACAGTAGTATATAGTAGTTTGTTCATGGGTGGATTATTAGTAGTCAACAAAAGTTTTTTCATATACATCTGATGTATAGTTTTTCTTTATCATTTTGTTCTTAAATGTGTATGGGTGTTTGCCTGCATGTATGTCTGTGCGTCATGTGCATACAGTGCCCAAGAGGGTCAGAAGAGGGCATTAGATGCTCTGGGCTGGCGTTACAGGTGGTTGTGAGCCATTTTGTGGGTGCTGGGATTGAGTCCCAGTCCTGTGGAAGAGCAGCCAGTGCTACTAGCCACTGAGCTATCTTTCCACTCCTTGATATGTATTTTAATGGAAGTATGGCAGGCTAAAACTGGACACTCCATGTATTTCAGACTCACCCAAAGTTCTCTGCACAGCCCAGGCTGCTTTGAACTCACCTTCCTCCTGCCTCAGCCCCTCAAGTGAGGAGATTATGGGTGTTCCTATGCTTGTCCCAAGTCAATATAAGTTCATCTAAATTATTTTCTTCTATATTAGAAATAAAGACACAGCTGGCTCTTCCCACCAGCAGACCTGAACTGAGGAATTAAAGCAAATGCTAAGTTCTGATAGAAAAGAAACCTCACCTTCGTTCTGAACCTGACTGCTGTCTTTCTGTTATTTCCTAAACAAAACAGCGCATTGATGACGCACACAACTTAGCACCGTGTCAGGCCCGGAAGTGGGCCCAGTGCGACCCTGAACCAGCCCTGCAGTCGCTGGCTTTTATTCACTTCGTTTTTGTTGCCTTTAAAAGTCACCACTTCTAAAAGTCACACAGGCTGAACTACACAATGTCAGTCTCCCACCAGTTGGGCTGCAGATAGCATCTCTATCAGCTAGGATGTTCCCCTGACAATGGTTGCCTAGGTTACTGTTCCGCAACTGACAGGCCAGTGTCTTTATTGAAAACACTGACTCCTCATTCTAGCCTTGCAGACAGCCAAATGGATGACCTTTTGATGTCGGGGGTGGGGGAGCACACTCTGGTCCCACACCATGCAGATGTTACTGCGTTCTTTCTAGATTTATTTCATTTTAAATTACGTGTATGTATATGATTGCACTTGCTTTCAGAGGCCAGAGATGCCCAATCCCTTCCAACGCCCAGAGCTGGAGTTAAGGACAAATGAGAGCTTCCCAGTGTGGGCGGGTGCTGGGAACGGAATCCAGACCCTGTGTAAGAGCAGATTTTAGTCTTAACCAGTGAGCCATCTCTCCAGCAGTCTTAATGCTGCCATTTTCTAAGAAGAGACACAGGCTGACTGCTGGTCTCTTCCATCCACCCTCCCCAGGTCTCATACCAGCCCATGCAGCTTCCTCACTCCATGAACATCCTCAAACTTTATCCTTAACGTTCTGAGGCTTGGATCACCCCATTTCCCTGTACCTTGATTTATGAATAAATCCCCCTCCACACACAACGGATCCGTTCAATGAACGGCACCCTGCCCAGAGGACAATACGGGATTTGTTCAGAGGCAAAGAGTAATCTAGAGACACTCAGGAATACAGGAGGATGTGAGCAGCCTCGGCTGATCCTACCTCCTTTAACATGGAGTTTGGTCTCTCCAGGGACAGAGCCAGAGCCCTGGGACACTGCTGGATATGTTATTATGTTATAAATTATAAACAAAAGTCCCTTGCTTCCCAGTTCTGTAAGCAAAGCTGTTTTGGCGATCCAAAACAGGTTTCAGAAATATAACAAGAGAAACTTCTCAGGTTTAACTTATGAAATATAGAAAGAAACGTGTCTGCCTGGAGCAGTTTGAAGACCAAAAGCCTAGACCGGTCCACAGCGGCACAAACAGAAACCCTGACAACAAACCTTTAAAGGCCAAGCTAATTAGTAGAGGGCATGGGCAGCCCACCCAAGAGAATCCAGGCCTAAGCAATCGATGTGCTGGGAAAACCAAACCAATGACTACCAAGCAATCGCACCTCTGCCTGAGCCTTAATTAAGGCACCACTGCCCCTCCCCCACTTTCCCTTTGGTGCAGCTTCCCCAACATCTCCTGGGGCAGATTTGGGAACTGGCTGAGAAAAACTCTCATGTAGCCTAGGATAAACTAATGAGGTTTCTCAAGTAAAATAGAAATAATTTACTTACTAGGCTAAGTTACACATTTAAGAAAGATCAGATGGTTCATATTGACTGATTTTAATGCGTTTGGTGCATTAGATGATTATTTTCTGTCCAGGTTTTGAGGCAGTCTAAGGCTTTGGATGGGAACACCTTTCTCCGGGCATTTGAATGGGAACTGGATTGAGACCACACAAGGAATGGGCTTGGTCTGTAGCTCTATGGTAGAGTAGAGTGCAAGCAAGAAGATCTGGGTCCCATCCCTAGAAGAGAAAGAGAAAGCAAACGAGAAGAAAAGGACAAAGCATCCCAGGGCACGCCAATGTACAGCCCGCTCACATAACGTGTATCTGGCCCAGGACGAAGGACAAAGGAAGTCTAACCAAGATGGTTCCTAGGGGTTTCCTGGCACCGCAGGCTGTATCCGAATCTCAGGGCTTCAGTGAACACAGACCAAATATGTTAGGATGAGAGATGAGAGGGAACGAACTTTCTCCAGGGACTGTGAGTTTTGGCTACATCAACAACTAGCACATCTGTAGAAAAATGAGCCAACAGAGCCTTTGAAAAGGAGAGAGGAAGGTCTGAATGGCTCAGTGGTTAAGAGAACATATTGCTCTTCCTGAGGATCTGAGTTCGAGTCCCAGTACCCATATCAAGGGACTTATAACTGCGTATAACCTCAGCTCTAGGGGAATCTGACACCTCTGTGGACTTCCATTCAAGTGCACGACCCTCTCCTCCACATTCTAACAAATCGTAAAAAAGAAAAGGAGAGGGCACGTTTTCCTCAGCGGGGCTCTGTGGGGTGGAGCTCTGAGGGGTGGGAGTCTGTGGGGCCCTGTGAGGCTCTGTGAGGCTCTGTGGAACTCTGTGGGGTTCTGAAGGGCACTGTGGGGTCTCTGTGTGGCTCTGTGTGGCTCCCTGGAACTCTGTGGGACTCTGTGGGGTTCTGGGGGGGGGGGGCTCTGTGAGGCTCCAAGTTCTCCAGCAATTGCATCATCAGCTGAGACTCTACACACAGATGATTTCCACTCATCTTTTTGTTCTTCCTCTGAAGGCTGCTAACGGAAGACTGACTTCCAGGCAGCTAGGGTGAGGATCTTTTTTTTCTTTTTTTCCTTTTGGTTTTTTCGAGACAGGGTTTCTCTGTGTAGCCCTGGCTGTCCTGGAACTCACTCTGTAGACCAGGCTGAAATCCACCTGCCTCTGCCTCCCAAGTGCTGGGATTCAGCCTAGGGTGAGGATCTTAAAGCCCATGCCCACAATGACACACCCACTCCAACAAGGCCACACCTCCTAATAGTGCTGCTCTCTGGGTTGAGCATACACAAACCACCACACTTGGAAACTGTTTTAAGTTTCCCAAAGGATCACAGGATCTTACAGAAGGATCCAATAGCCTTAGTGGTTTCATGCTTTTCATTGTTTCCGTTCATGCTGGTTTAGAAATTTTGTTGAGTTTATTCCTGTGTTAGGTGTGTGTGTGTGTGTGTGTGTGTTAGACTTTAACTGCTTGTAAGATTACCTTCTCCCTATCTATTAGGAGTCTACACAAGGGTGACTTTGCTGAATACAAATACTGAATACAGATGTGCAGAGCATCCTGTTCTTCGTCTGGGACAGAGAGAAACCGGATGATAATTAGCATGTTCTGAACCTACCAGCTACACAAATGCAAGTGCACATGCCTGAAGCTGATGGTGAAAACCTGAACAGAAGATACGAACATCCCAGACATCTTTCTAGAGTTTTTCAATTTCCTTAGCATTAAACTGTGATCCCAGAATGTCAGAATTGTCACAGGAAATGGCAAATGATGATTAGTAGAAAATTGCCTTGCTTTGAAAGATTGCTCCCCACCCCATACTGAGGTGTAAACAGTTTTCAGCTTTAGGGAGAGTGGGCAACAGGGGCTGTGAGTCTTCTCAGAGTGATCAGGATGCCTGCTAAGACCACGGGCATGGGATGCAGGAGCCAGGGGGCTTCACATTAGAGCGATAAACAGACATTGGGGTGACATG
The DNA here is from genome assembly GCA_019843965.1 of Rhynchomys soricoides. NCBI lineage: Eukaryota > Metazoa > Chordata > Mammalia > Rodentia > Muridae > Rhynchomys > Rhynchomys soricoides. The sequence continues at coordinate 5,167,183 of JADRCH010000066.1, read as the reverse complement.
TACAACTGCAGGCAAAGGGTGTGCCTAGAGACTAACACGGCTGTCATCTCCTACCACCAGGCAGCACATCCTCAGCCATTTGTCCCTTCACCAGCCCTGCGCTATGGAGGTGGGGGTGGGGTGGGGTGAGGACTAAGAGGTAGCTTCCTACCTTACTCAGAAGTCAGAATGTGTTAGGTTTTCATTGCTGTGACAAAACTTGGCATGAAACACTTTAAGGCAGAAAAGATTGCCTCTTCACATCACGCAGGACTAGGAGCAAGGAACAAGGCATGGAATGAGGGAGCGTGCCCTTCAAAGGCCCCAGTGACCTACCCCTTGGTGGAGAGCTACAGGCAATCTGTGCTAAGACAGGGAGAATTAGTTTTTTTCCATGGATGAGAGCCCTGATAGGTCTCGATTCCAAGTGGTCAGTTCTACACATATGGACAGACACACAGCAACAGGTGTTGTATACATGTATGCATGCATATATATAACATAGGCATATACATGTATGCATATATGTAACATAGGTGTATACATGTATGCATGTATATATGTAACATAGGCATATACATGCATGCATATACATGTATGCACATATATGTAACATAGGCATATACATGTATGCACATATATATAACATATGCATGTACATGCATGCATGCATATATGTATGTAACAATAATAACTGGAATAAAAGAAGAAGAGCTCATGAATTTGAGAGGGAGGGGGAGTAGGAGGAATTGGAGGGGGAGGGAAGTTGACATGATATAAACGCAGTACGCATGCATAGAAGTCTCAAAAAATGAAAACATTTAAATGACAAAAAGTGCTTCCACGGCAGCTTTTCATGTGCTAAATGCAGTACCGGACAGCATTTGGGTTGCACCATGATGTACCTAGATCTTAGTGAGATGGGGACAGGAGTGGATAGGATCCTCTGGATTGGCTCACGAGTCTTCAGAGATCAGACCAGCCTAGAGGTTAATCTTCCCCTCCCCCTTGGCTTGAGAGACAAATGTTCACTGAGTGCTGAGGCAGTCTGTAATGACTATTTACTTCCACCACTGGGAGTTCGCTGCACTGTGGTCCCTTCATGTAATGAGACAGCCCCAGAGTTTGGTGACTCCGGGCAGAACACACTCCAATCAGAGGCTGAGTTACTTGGTCGGGTCACATTTTAGCTGTGCCTCCTGTGGGGATACTATTCTTCAGGAACTAAGTTCACGCCTCTCAGGTGCCACTAGCCTGTCTTTTCCCACTTCTCCTGGCTCTGTCTGGCCAGGCTCTTCCATGTGGACTGCATGTTCATACAGTTGACATCATAATTAAAGAAGAGGACATGGCACTCTTTCTATGTTTACTCCTAACCTGGAAAACGTTTACTTCCTTTGTGCAGTAGACTCACCTTCCTGTGAATAAAGCTTGCTTCCTGTTCATTCCACACCTGTCACCTGCCACTCCACACCTGT
>JADRCH010000066.1:5141086-5165716 GCA_019843965.1 Rhynchomys soricoides | reverse complement strand
ACCTGCCACTCCACACCTGTCACCTGCCACTCCACACCTGTCACCTGATATTCTACTTGTTGATCCTGAGAAGTGGTGGTTTATTGTTTTCCCTGGTTGGCGTCTCAGTTTGCTTCTTTTATATTATGATTTTAGTGTCCCTTTTATTAGTCAATAGCAGAAAAGACTGACACCCCTGGTATTGCAATTCCCCATTAAAATATTGGCTGTCCCATCTCTTTGTGCAGGAGACACGCTTTTCACTGTTAAGTGTGAATAGACCATCTTTTCACCATCTTCATTAACTTTGGCCTTCAGCTTACCTATCCAATTAACCCGTTCAAAACATTCCAGAGTCCTTAAGTTTTTTATTTATTTATTTTTTTGCATTTATATTTAGTGGAGATGAATAGGTGTGTGAATGCTTCAGACAGTGTGGAGATCAGAGGGCAGCTTGCTGGAGTCTCTTTTCTCCTTCCATTAGGAAGGACCCGAGGTTGTCAGGCTTCAACACTGGTGAAAGCTCCCAGCTGTGGGTGAGGGGCTTCTCTGTGGAAACCTTTGTCACATGGAGGAGTCAGCCATTGCAGAATAACAGTGGCATGAAGAAAGGGGACAATAAATCTGACAACCGTCAACAATCTAGAACTAGAGCAGTGTATCTCTTACCCAGTGGATCCAGCCATGGACACAGTGTGTGCTTTATCTTCTGGAACATGGAGCACAACAGGGAGGAATCTGAGGTAGATCCTGTGCACGGTCTGTCTCTAGGGAACAGTTCAGGGTCCCCACCCAGGAGAGTCTCTGGGGGCTTCTGCAAACAAGGGAAAGATGTCCGTATGGAGACTTGCATCCAGCCGCAGCCTGCACTGTCTCGTGTCCCAGCCCATTCTCTTTTGCACCTGCTGCCCAGGACCTCAGTCTGTCCCTGGAGGAGGAGCAGGGCTAATTTCTTTCTATCGTGTGGTTCCCAGACACACACCTCAGGTTGTGGCTTCCTCCTGTGTGACAGCTCAGTCGCCACTTCTCTTCTGAGAATCAGCTGAAGTGCCTCTGATTTCCTCTTTCTTTCTTATTACCCTGTCTTATTTACTTTGCCTGGAAATGGAATCACCTTTCTACATTTGCTTTAACAAAATGGCATGCGCTAATTATTCAAAGGTCTTTAACATTATCCCTAGTGTTCAGTACCAATAGAAAATGAGCAGCAGCAGCAGCAGCAGCAGCAGCAGCAGCAGCAGCAGCAGCAGCAAAGACCTTAAAGACAGTGCTTGGACTGTACATCGTTAGTGAAATATATTCTAAGGACAAAATAAAAAAGTTGAAGAAATCTTAACCTTGGTATTGGATAAGTTCTTTTGAAATGATATTGCCTAAAACTTGTGCATGAACTGTAGTTTAGAACGTGTGAGTGGTAAACTGCCCTAGTTTGCTTCCCATTGCTGTATCAAATAGCACGACCAAGAACAGAGCGGGGAGGAATGGGTTTATTTGGGTTACCTGACCCAATCACAGTCCATCACTGAGAGGAGTCAGGGCAGGAGCTCAAGCAGAGGCAGAGACAGGAACCCCAGAAGGAAACTACTTGCTGGCTTGCTCCCCAGGGCTTACTAAGCCTGCCCTCTTACGCAGGACTACCTGCCCAGGTGTGTTGGGCCCGCCATCAATCAACCATCAATCAAGAAAATGCCACACAAATGTGTCCACATCTTAATTCCAAAGAAGTTCTCTCTTCCCAGGTGATTGACCTGCACAGAGAGTCATCTCAACGTGTGATGAGGGATTAGTTTCAGGAACATTACATGTACCTAAATCATTAGATGCTCAAATCCCTTACATAAAATGATGCAGCACTTGAACAAAACCTATATACATTTTCCCCATCTATCACACCATCTCTAGGTTACCTACATCACAAGTGTAATATAAAGTTCACATAATTTTCGTACCCTACAGTTTAAGGAATAATCACAGTACAGATAGAATTAAATATTTTTCACTCTCTAATATTGTTCTTGTATTCCACATGGTCCTTAACAAGATGACAGTTGGTGGTTTTTTTTTTGTTTTTTTGTTTTTTTGGTTTTTCAAGACAGGGTTTCTCTGTGTAGCCCTGGCTGTCCTGGAACTCACTCTGTAGACCAGGTTGGCTTCGAACTCAGAAATCCGCCTGCCCCTGCCAAATCCGCCTGCCTCTGCCTCTCAAGTGCTGGGATTAAAGGTGTGCGCCACCACTGCCCGGCCAAGATGATAGTTTTATTCAATTGTATTTGTTGAGTTATACTCTTAAGTTCTATAGGAAACCTGAGTTTGGGTAGAAGTAGTGTTCCCCCACTGTTCTCAGTCCATGGCTGGTTATATCTGTTTATAGGTCAAAATGCCTGGGAAGTCCATTGGATATTTATGTTTTGAGAGGCAGAGTTTTCACTGTGGAGGAAGGAGCACAGGGGAAGCTGTGGCAAAGCCCTATATCGCTTGGTTTGATCCAACACCGACTACACCCTGTTCATGCTGTGAAGCCGCAAGAGAGCTTCACAAGTTCCCCATACGATGTTCTGGCTGGAAATGTTTGACCTAACTCTGATCACAAGGAAAGGGGCAGACAGATTTAGAATGCAGCATGATTTGCAGGAACTCTTCAGTGACTTCACGGGGGAGTAGGGGTGGGGGGGGAGGGGGAGGAGATGGGAAGTGTCAGAGGAGGGAGGAGGAGCCAGAAAAGGCTCAAGTGTGAACCCTTAGCTCCAACCTAAGCCAAAGGCAGAGAACACATAGGATACGGTTGCAAGTGGTGCCTGTGCTTGCTGTCCACAGTTCGGCAGGAAGCAGCTGTGTATGCCTTGCCAGTCCAGACTATGGCAGGCATGCGGTGAGTTTTGAGCGAGTTCATTGTATTGCTATTTTGGAAATTTTAAGTAAGAATGCAAGTAAAATAAGAAAAAGGGTGATTAAAAAACAGCAAACAAACAAGCAAATCGAAACACGGTTTGCTTTAACATTTCAGAAACTATACCTCTGGAAAGGTTTTGCTTTGTGGAATAAATGACCAAGGAAACCGGAAATAGAAAGGGAAGGTGGGGAGCCTGTACTTGACAAATCATTTCACTTAAGAAACGCAAAGCTGGGCCAAAGAGGTGGTTCGGCAGTTCAGAGCACTTGCTGCTCTTTCTAAGGACCCAAGATTGGTTTCTAGCACCCGTGTGAGAGCACAGAACTACCTGGAACTGAAGTTCCAGGTGATCTGATGCCCTCTTCTGGCCTCTTCGGGTAACTGCACACACATGGGGTACATACCCCCCCCCTCCCGAGTTTATTTTGATCACACTTTTCTCTCCACAAATTCATCTCAGATCCTCCCTGTGGTGTTTTGGATGGGAACAGCCCACACAGGCTCATTTGAGTGCTTGGTCTCAGCTAACCGGAAGTGTTTGGGAAGGATTAGGAGGTGTCCTTGTTGGAGGAGGTGTGTCCCTGGCAAGGAGGAGGGGAGGGGCTCCAAACACTTGCGCTATTCCCAGTTAATGTTCTCCTTCTGCTCATGCTTATGGATCAGATGTGAGCTCCCAGCTGATCCAGTGCCATGCCTATCTGCCTGCTGCATGCTTCCTGCCATGATCAGCATGGACTTACCCTCTAGAACTGTAAGCAAGCCGCAAATAAATTCTTTCTTCTGTGCGTTGCCTTGGTTGTGGTGTTCTTCACCATGACAGAGAATTAACTAGGACATTCCCCATTTAACCACTCACCCAACTCCATGCCCTCTCTCTCTCTCTGAAAAAACAAACAAACAAACAAACAAACAAATAAACCTAAACAAACAAGCAAGAGACCAATAAGACAAGGAATGACCCCCAATACCAAAATGTCCACCTCCCTCACAACCAATAAACACCACAGAGTTTGATTTGTATTAGTCAATTACTCCTGTGCATAAGGTGATAAGTGTGATTTATCAAATGCCCTGGGAGAAGGGATGTTTCCCTCTGCCAGTGGGGAGCAAGTGTACATAGCTTCTTGCTTAGGGCTGGCTGGGACCTCCTGTCCACTTTCCCCAGTTGGTCCAAGCCTGTGCAGATCTTACAGAGCTACAGGCTCTGTGAATTTGGATGTTCATCAGTCCTTTTTTATCTGGAAGACACTTCTCATTAGAGACACCCTTCATCATGAGCTCTTACAATCTTTCTGCTTCCTCTTCCGAGTAGAGAGATACCTGAACCTTGATGGGAAGGGTTGGATGAAGACTTTCCATTTAAGACTGCACACTCCAAAGTCCCTCTTTCTCTGCACATGGGCAATAAATTTTAAAAAGTCTTTTTTTTTTTTTTTTAAAAGAAGCATAAAGTACTCTTCAGCTGTGAGAATGTTTGCTCAAAGACAACTGACCTTTTTCTGTCTTCATATTCTGGGTTTTGTTTGTTTTGTTTTGTTTGTTTTTCTCCGAGACAGGGTCTCACTCTGTATCCCTGGCTGTTCTGGGACTCCCGGTGTTCACCAGACTGACTTGTAACTCACAGAGATCCTCCTGCCTCTCCCTCTCAAGTGCTGGGATTAAAGTCATGAACTACGTACACTTTCCTAATTCTAGCGGCCAGATACCCAAATTCACACTCCTTCCTGTTCTGAGGCCAGGACACATGGGCATCTTACTTCTTCCTTACACCACACAGACCAATTAGAGCATCATCCTGAGAAGATTCTGGCAAAATTCTAAACTTTTGCATACAATGGATGAAAAAACTCATTTTCTAATGCTTTAATTCCCACCATTAATAGCGAAGCTAAGCATTTACTAAGCTAATATTTACTGGCCATTTCTCTTATAGCACCTCTGACTTTCCACTTAACCTCCCTACTTTCTCATTGCATGACTCTTTCTAGTTGCTCAGACAGCATGCTGGATAATATCCTCACTGCTATCATAAGTTTGTCACAACTGTTAGAAATATTTCCCCAAATTTGACATGCAGCTTCTTGTTTTATTTTAGGATATGTTTTGTTATAGCAGATGTTTTTAGTATGCTTTACTTTTATCACATAAAAAGGTACTGATTTTTTAAAAAAGGCAAGTATTTCTGTGTTTTTTTTTTGGAAGCTAGATAGCTCAGAGACTTATTTCCCAGTCTAAGTAATGGAGCGTATGAAGTGAGCCTGTAGCTTCTGGCACCGTCTTGCAAGTCACAATTGAATTTGACTCCTCCATGTTGTCTGTACAAGGCTCTTATCGGTCAGAGGGATGATAGACAATTAGACTGAGCACAGCAGACTGGAAGAATCTAGGGAAGAACAGAATGTCTTTCAAGTTTCTGGTCAGAGCTATAGGACTATGAGGTTCTGGCAGATACAGAGTCACCCAGATGTGCAAGGTCTTGTACTCAAGAGTTACAAAGGTCCAGGGTTAGAGTCTACTTTGAAAAAAATGAGCTGGAAGAGCCAGGAATTCTTGTGCATGCCTACAATCCCATCCCTCAGCAGACTAGGGCAGGAGAATGGCAGACTAGGGCAGACAGTCTTGGGTCAGCCTGGAGTACGTTGAGACTCTGTCTCAAAGACAGTTGTCTCAGAAACAAGTGATCGAGATAGAAGAGAACGGATCTAGTCTACCTTTCCAGCTCAGTATCAGAAGGGAGTCGGCAGTTGGAAAATCAGGTCATTTTACACCACTTCCATCCATGGTGGTCCTGTAGCACTCAAGGTCTCCCAAAAAGACCACATAGTCACTTACTCTTAATCACCTGGCCAGTGCCTGCACAGAGATGAAAACAGGTCCAGGGATGTCTCTTGTTATTTCAAATCTGGGATATTTCTTTGGCTTCTCATATATCACTTTCCAGAATTTTAAGACTACACCGTTTTTTGTCTCATTTTGTTTTGTTTTGGAAACATTTTCACTGTGTAACCCAGGATGTCCTCAAGCTTGAGATGCCCCTGCCTCAGCCTCCCAATTGCTGGGATTAAAAGTGTTTGCCCTTGCACCCATTTGGCATGTGGGGTTTTGATAGAACACTGGATGCAATATTATCCTTGCCATCTCATATCTGGTGCATCAGCTACTTCCCTAACCCATTATCAATGTCTTACTTTATACATTCGAGTTCTCCGAGAAAATGATTCAAGATTTTCTTTGATATTAAAAAATGGCAACTGAAATTACAGCCCTTCTTCTTTTAAAAAAAAGTGTGTGTGTGTGTGTGTGTGTGTGTGTGATAGTTATTCTTGGTTGTCAACTTGACTATACCTGGACCTAACTAAAACCCAAAAATGGAGGGAATTTTACTTACATCTAATTGAGATTTTGAGGTAGGAAGACACACCTTCAGTCCAGATCTTTTAAACTAGTAAAACCCACCTTCAATCTGGCCACACCTTCTGCTCGAACCCTATGAAACAGTGGTCCTCAACCTTCCTAACACTGTGACCCTTTCATACAGTTTCTTCTGTTGAGCTGACCCCTGACCACAAAGTTATTATTTTTTTGCTTCTTCATAGCTGTGATTTTTATGCAGGGTATCTGATATACGACCCTTTGAAAGGATGAGAACTTTATAGGGACCTACAAGAAGAAAGCTTTGCTCTCTGCCTGCTTGCTGTCTCCTTGTTAGCAAATCCATTCCTTCACTGGCTTTAGAGCTACTTCTTTAGGATTCTGGCATATACTAAGACCAGTTGGGACATCCAGCCTTGCGGACTGAACAACTGCTGGATTCTTGGACCTTCTGTACATAGGTACCATTGTTAGATTAGCAAGACCACATCCAGTAAGTAATTCTCATAAATCTCATAAATAAAAGAGCTACATGAACATGATGTGTGAGGGATAAGGAAGGGAGACCATGTTTGTTTGGTTCCTTTGCTAGAAGGGAGACCTCCCCCATTCTCTTCCATGTTCTCCTTTACATTGAGAGGCCATAATGTTTGTAGTTTTAGACATAAATTTGGGTATCCTATCACTGCATTTCTCAGATTGGCAAAATTTTATTTTCTCTTTGTGCTCTCTCCTTCAAAGTTTTAGACACTAGAGATTTGAGTGAGGCAGCTCTATGCACCCCAGACCCGTCACCATAGCTTGTCTTTCTAACACCCCTACTTGCATGCACGAAGCTTGCTTCTGTGAGTCAGCTTCCAGCACAATCTCTGAGGTTCATCCTGGTCTATCAGGATGTGACAGCAAGTGGTAGGCAAGAGCAGGGAGCTGAGATATCAGCTGCAAGCATGATGGGCTGAGTGGTTGCATCTTATACTGGAAGTAAGAAACACAGACAGCAAACTGGAAACAGGACGAGGCTTTACATTTTCAAGTGTGCCCTCAGTGACATGCTTCCTCTGACACTTCCTAAAGGCTCCATAATATCTCCAAACAGTGCCACCAACTACTGGAGCCTGGGGAGGACCTTTCTCATTTCAACCACCACGGAGAAGCAGTGGAGACACAGTCATGGAGCACCCGCCTAGTAACTATCCATATATACTGCAGGCTTTGTGCTCCGCTCTTACAGATTGTCTCCTTCAGTTCTGCAATGAGAGAATGGGAGTCAGGATTATCCAGTTGGCAGAGTAGACACAAAGCTCCAGAGGAGGAGCTGTCACTGTGGAGGGTGTAATCATCACCTATCTAACGGCACTGCTGTCCACTCTTTTGTTTTTTAAATGATTTATTGATTTTATTTACACAAATTGGTGTGCTGCCTGCATGTATGTCTGTGTGAGGGTGTCAGATGCTATGGTACTAGAATTACAGACAGTTGTGAGCTGCAATGTGGGTGCTGGGGAATTAAACCCAGATCCTTTGGAAGAGCAGCCAGTGCTCTTAACTGCTGAACCACCTCTCCAGCTGCCAGCACAGTCCATTCTTATCCATTGGCCTATGGTTCTGAAGCAGGCTGAGCTAAGCTAACTTGAAGAGCTAAGCTGGACTTGAAGCTCAGAGAAGTCATTTGTAGGGATGCAGTGTACAGTGAGAGTTGGAGAATGGGCAGAACTTATGCTTAAGAAAGTAGAAAGAGAAGGCAAGCCTATGGTGTGACCATGGGTTCAAAGCCATACCAGGGAAATCCAGAATTTGTCTGATCTGGCTGGAGCTCAGAGTGATAGAGAAACAAGCTAGGGTAGAGGTCAGAGGTGAAGATGCAGGCTACAGGACAGTGGATAAACAGCCCTAGACATTGTTCTAGAGGACTGGACTTTGCCCTAATACAACAAAGACACTTGGGCTCTGAAGGTTTTATCTCTTCATAGTTTGGTCTTTGTTTAGGTATCTCTTCATATGTTGGTCTTGAGGTGTCTCCTTGCTTAGAATGAAGAGCCGATAGAAAAATGGTGGGACCTAATAGAAGATTAACAATGAAAAGAGAAACATGGTGCTCCAGACAGGGGTCTGAGATGGAATTGGGCAAAGGTGAGAGGTGAGAGATTAGTAGGGGGCTGGAGAGATGGTTCAGAGGTTAAGAGCACTGACTGCTTTTCCAGAGGTCCTGAGTTCAATTCCCAGCAACCACATGGGGGCTCACAACCATCTGTAATGGGATCTGATGACTTCTTCTGGTGTGTCTAAGACAGTTATAGTGTACTCCTATACATTAAATACATAAATAAATAAATCTTTTAAAAAAATAGGAGTTAGAGAAACTGGTTAGACGTGGTAACCAATTGATTAATTGGATGGGTAAGGGAAAGTTTTCCAGCTGTCTGCTTTGAGCAACTGGGGGAGGGGTGATGGCACCTTCCTTACAGAGAGGTGAGGAGGCAGACACAGTACAAATGTAGGTGCTAACAAATCAAACTGTGCACTCAGTTATTCACCCAAGAGGTTTATTTGAGTGTGTGTTACGTGCCAGGAGCTCTTACATGGAAGGAAATGGGAGGGGGTGGTTCCAAACCTGGGACCATATGGACAATCATGCTTGATGACAACACACATTCCTGCTGAATAAACAGAAAGAAGAGCGCTGTGGGCATGCACAGGATCAGAGCCCCTCTTCCCATGCATCCCAAGGGAAAAGTCTGTCTCCGAGGCAGCTGCGAGGGTCTTTATTTCCTTACTTTATTTATTTTATGTGTATGAGTTCACCGCAGCTGTCTTCAGATATACAAGATGAGGGTGTCAGATCCCATTACAGAGGGTCGTGAGCCACCATGTGGTTGCTGGGAATTGAACTTAAGACCTCTGGAAGAGCAGTCAGTGTTCTTAACCACTGAGCCATCTCTCCAGCCCAACTGCAACTGTTTTAATAAGAGTCCCACAAAAGCTCCTGTGTTAAAGGCTTGGTCTCCAGAGCACAGTGCTTTTGGGATATCCTGGAGCCATTAACAGGTGGTGCCTTGACGAAGGGAGTTACATTACTGGGGGCTTATAGAAAGGCATATGGAGGCCTTTCTGCTTCTCACCCCCCAGTCATGAGGTGGGCAGCTTCGATCCACTGCACATTCTCACTGTAATGGCAGTGGGGCCAAGTGATCACAGACCCAAATCTCTGAAACTCTGAGCCCAAAGAAATCTTCCCCCCCAACCCCCATGAGTTGATTATCACAAGCATTTTGTCACAGTAACAGAATGATAACACAACTTAGAGCAAATGTACAGGAGTGATGGAAATAGTGTCTCGACACCTGTGATTTCATCCGGGCTCCCACCTCTGGGGGCTCCTTTTCGGCTCTAGAGAACTCCAGATACTCAGTTCCTGAGTGTTCTGATGAGCCTGTAAACAAAGTGAGGGATAATAGTCACATTTTCTGGTTTAAAACAAACTTCTAGGCTTTGGAGGAGGTGGCGGTGGACGGGGAATAACCAAGCAATTTCTAAAGGCTGGAGACTCTTTAGCGACCTCCTGGATCCTCTGGAGAGGCGTGCATCTCTCTTTCCCGACATCCTCTATCCAGGAACGCTCTTCCACCACCAAGACCTCACAGCTTGACTTCTCAATGGGGATTTCAAATGTGGCTTCTGGCCACTCCCTGTATATGTCTTCTGAAGAGATTATGTCCTCCAGTGATGGTTCATCTTTGGCTAGGAGGCATTGTTCAATGATGACATTTTCAATTCTCAGTTCCTCAGTTCCATACAGAGGGTCTCCAGTCATGGAGGGATCTGGGCTGGCCACTCTGATGTGGCATGGCAGTCTGGTGACTTGGCATAGCTCCCGCAAGGTCCCTGGCCCAGCGCCATCAAATAGCTCCAGGAACTCCCCTACTGCGAACAAAGGCAGTTTGACATGGGCTTTGGTGGCAATATTCAGGCACTTGAGCACTTCTACCCTGTGCAGCTCACTGTGAATCTCAGCAGACACCACACTCTTCTTCAGGGCCAGGAAGCACTCATTGGCTGCAAAAGATGCAAAAGGCCCCAGGTAGGAGGTATAGTCCCTGGAGGCCTGGAAGCAGAGCTGTCCATGTTTCATGGCAGCAGCAACATCAGAGACAGCATAAAAATAACGACCTCTCCTGAGTACCAGGCCCTGATAGGTGTATGGAATGAGAAAACGCTTCCCTTTCTTTCCTTGGGAAATCTCAGTGGCAACGAATTTTTTCACATCTTTAGTCTTGAGGATGGTTAAGAGCTGCCCACACTTCAGAGGCTTTGGGCACGCCTTGTTCTCCGACCTGACCGTGCTCATTATTTTAATTCTCAGCGGGAACCTGCTTTCTTCCGTGTGGTATATTTGTCTCATTGTTGTTCTGGGCTTACGATCTAAGCAGGCAATCTCAGTAACATTGATGTCCAGATCGGAGGGGATGCTAATCTGGATCTCACCTGGGAAAGTCAAAAGGGAGACAGCATGAGGCTTTTGAGAAAGGAGGCATTTGGAAGGAATTGCTGCTAACAGTTCACTGATTCACGGATTCACGGGGTTGTTCACACATCTCCACTTTACAACCCTCTTTTATGGGCTACTGTAACCTGTCACCCAGTAGATTTGCATGAGATGCTAAGGTGAATCCAGCGGCAAGATGGCTCAAGCCTGTCACTGCTGTGTGATCTTTCTGGTCCTGGAGGGTAAATGGAGTATCGAAGTTGCTTTCTTTATAAAGGACATGAGGGGCTCTTCTCCAAAGAATGGACACAGCCAAGTATGCTATAGCTCACGGTTCCAATCCCACAGTGACAGTCCCCACCCCAGGCACTAAGGGAAGCTCTCGCTGTCTTTGTCTGCAGTTAAGACTTGGAGATCTAGCTCTTGGAAGACTCACGTGCCCCCAGAATAGGACACTTGAGAAGAATTTAATATAGGTTCAACAAAAAGAATCCACACTCTTTTTCAGAGCCAGGAAGCACTCATTGGCTGCGAAAGATGCAAAAGGCATCCCTGGACAGAAAATGGGAGATGGCCCCAGAAAACAGTTAGCCTCCCTTGGGCAATTAGCAGAACCCACACCAGCCCTGGAGCATAGGGCAGCAGTGTGGTTGGAATTCCTTTTCCTCCCTCATGTTCCTAAGTTCAATTAGAATGTCCATTTCTCGGTTAGCTATTCTATGAAGCAAGGAAGGTGGGTTGATAGCATCTTCACAGGCCAGCCCCAGTCTTTGGGGCTGGATGAAGAGAGAACAGAATGGTGGTCCCTAGAGAGGGGTTGGGGGTCGGGATTTGCTTGGGGCCAGATAGAAAGGTTCAGGCATATGTGTTTCTACATGACTGTATTTCAAAAGAATGAGTAGAAGCTTATCAAAATGTGGCTGTGGTCTTGAACTCAGCATCCTCCTGCTTCAGTCTCCCAAGAGCTGGGATCACAGACTTGCAGAAACTTTTTTAGCTTAAATTTATTTAGAAATATTTACTTTATTTTTACTTATATGTATGAATGTTTTAGCTGCATGTATAAATGTGCCCCATGTGTGGAGCCCAGAAAAGGGCATTGAGATTCTTGGGTCTAGAGTTATGGACCACTGTGCACTGCCATGTTGGTGCTGGGAATGGAACCCTGGTCCTCACCAAGAGCAGCAAGTGCTCTTAATGGCTGAGTTACCTCTTCAGTCCCTTTGCTTAAATTATCTTTGAAGATGCATCTTACTAATGTGGCAGCATTAGGGGGATTTCCATGTATTCTTTTGAACTTCAGAAATTCCAAATGGAAGAGGGCATTGAGCAGTCAATGAAGAGAGCCAACATTTATGTAACACAAAGAGCAAGCATCTGCCTCTCATTTCTCAGCCCTCCCCCACTCAGGTTTCCCTTAAAAATTAAAATGTGAAAATGACACCCGAAGGTTTAATTATGTATGCCACTTTTTATCACCTCCAAGCTATCTCACTGGTCTGCCAATTACTTTTGAAGATGAAATAGGCTTATTGTTACTCTAAAGTGAATGTAAATAAGCACGTTTTGATTTCTAATGTAGTCATTTTGACTGGTTTAAAATGACTTCTTTATTTTTATTCATGTTTGTGTGCATACATGTGTATATATGTCATATGCGTGCATGGCCCCACAGGAGCCATCTCTCCAACCCCTCCACCCTTTTTCAGTGCTAGGGATTAGACCTAGGGCTTCACACATGCTAAGCACGTGCTCTACCACTAAGCCTCAGTCTTGCCTTGTTAGTTTTATTTATTTGTTTGTTTGTTTTCGAGACATGGTTTCTCTGTGTAGCCCTGACTGTCCTAGAACTCACTCTGTAGACCAGGCTGGCCTTGAACTCAGAAATCCGTCTGCCTCTGCCTTCCGAGCTGCCCGGCTGCCTTGTTATTTTTAGCAACAAGCACCATTCATTCATCTCAGTAGAAACCATATGCTATAAGCCTCAGAAGCCAGAGTAGGACAAGGGGAGAAGCTGCTCACCAAGAATCGATTGGGAAGAGGGCTGAATCTTAGATGATCAACACGTAAGAGAGATACTTCTGGAGTCAGCCTGAGAACTGCACACAGGTGAGTGACGCTCCTTACTCTGGGTCCCCTCTGGGCTGCGATGCTAGACCAACCCCTTCCATCACACTTACAGCTGTTGTCCTCTCATTACTCAAAAGACAGAGCATACTGAGAATTAAAAAACCAGACATGCGCTGTGGAGAAAGTGTGGAGTGAGGGTTCAGGGAACATGTCACAGTCGGTCTACATATAGCTGATAAGCAAAGCTGTAGGCAACAAATCAAAGTGAGGTTTCTATTGGAAACCCAATAATGGAGACCAGGAATCCTTGTGCCCGGCCATGGAGCTAAATTAGTCTTTTACAAACATTGCCTACTTAAAGGGATCTTCCAGTGATCAAAAAGTTAAGGCTGCTGTAAATTCATGCTTAATATAATGCCGAATTTCTTTTCTGCAAAGGATGATAAAGTGGAGGGGTCCGTGAGAAGATGGAAGAATGCGCAGGAGTCTGGCTTTCACGTGGACCATAAACAACACCGTAAAACTAATGGGTGGTGAGGGACAAGCTTTTATGACAACATATAAGAAAATGCATCAATAATAAATCCTCTCAAAGGAGAGACTTCTTTTTTATCCGCTCACAAACCCATCTGGCTTTCACCACGGTATGGATATTTATTGAGGGAGTCAAATTAAAGCATCTTAGGCCCACTACTGGAATGTGTTTAAATATCTATGACGATAAGAATGTAATGATGGCCGATCGGATGGAGCAGGTACGTAATTCAGAGGATAAATCACCTCTTGGGGGGAGTGCGTCTTCAGCATCTGATAGTTCTTTATAAATCAAGGAGTGAGGCCAATGAGATGAGACCTAACCAGTTTCTGAAAATGGGATCTGTGCAGCTGTCTCCGGGGTTCCTCACCCCACCAATCTACAAATCCTTGGGCCTTGGCAAGTTGCCTGCCCAGCCCGTTCTCAAGTCCTCGAAGCAAATACCCTTCCATGCCTGTAGGGGGCAGTGTCCTTGCTTTCATTGCCTGTGGCATGGGTGCTTGAAAATGATCTGAGCCTGCCCTGCAAGATTCCTGGTCTAAAAATAAGGCCCCTAGAAGGGGGATGCTAAGACATGGTGGGATCGAGGCAGTTCTAGTTGCACACTGGCTAGTTCTTTTCTCAAGAGAGGGTCTTAGGACAGTAATACTGCCTCCCTGCTATGGCGTCCTGTCTTGCCACGTGATCACCCACCGTGAAGTTCCGCCCGAGCTGGTGCTATGTCCTCTCACTCTCCAGAGCTGATTTATAAAACCTCATTTTTAAAAAATACGTGTCCCCTCTTCAAGGATGTTTGTTCTAGGATCAGAAAACAGACTAACACACCCTCCAAACTATTTTGCCTTACTTACCTGGCAGATACGCCGTCACTGAGAAATAGGGATACAAAACTAAATGTCCATTAAAATGCTCTGGAACCAGGGGGCTAAGAAGTCTCAGGTGATGTCCCGCTTGCACCCTAACCAAGCGTTTCCTCCCTGCAAGCAGCTTCCACCTCACGATGGTGTCAATGGAGTAGAACTGGTTATCTTGGCTCTCCAGGAAGTGGCCCCTGCAGTCCATCGGGAGGAGCAGTTTCAGCGGGGGCTTCTTCCTCAGCACCTCACATCGCAGCAGCCTCCTCCCCTGACTTTCTTCAAAGCCAACTAAGGACAGTGTTTCTCCTTTCCTGAGCTTCATGGGCACATCATCTGTGGAGATGGGGATTAAGTTCTGGAAGCGGGGAGGCCTTCTATGGGCCCCAGGGCTCTGGGGAAGTTGGACAGAACGGATTAAATCAGCCACGGTCTCGAAAGAAACCGGGTCTGCAATCAGTTGGAAGTTCCCTGCAGAGAAAATAACAGAAAAGAGTGTTCAGGGTCTGTCACGCAGGAGAATAGTGGAACTGTGGCTCCAAACCCCACACTGTTTGGAAGTACACTGATGGCTCTTATTGCCCTTTTACACAGCTCATTCGCCGGCTGGATTCCATGGACAGAGCCCCTTCCTGAGAATCAGCCCTTCTTCATCCTACAGACATGGTCGCAAATCAGGTCCTAGCATCTCTCCCCTTGAGAAAGCTGTCGTGCCTTCGGTCTCTCTTCTTCCCATTGTGCACCACAGATCCCCACCTGTCCTTCCTGTGTTTAAACCACCCGGTATCTTCTTGTCCTCACTCAGACCACACCTGTCTCTAGCTCTCTGTTCTCTGCAACATTGTCTCCCATCACCGTCGGGGTAGCTGGTCTCAAATAGAGTCTCCTGGCAGTTTCTTCTGAACATGCTCCCATTCCTGCAGGTAAGACCTTGTGCCCTCCTTTCTGGACTTACATACTGTTTATCTCAACTTCAGTTTAGCTCAAAGTAGTGAAAAGATTAAGCTTCCTGGACACACAGTTTTGGAACCCAGCACCCCTTGTCCTTGCCCTGTCTGAAGACTGTACTGTTGGCTGTCCTTGCAGAGAATGCCAGCACTTGCTGATTATGTGGCCATTTGCCTCAGCAGATCCCACAGACACTGCAGCCTGGATCAAGTCCCCACTTCTGTCTCTCTGTGTGAGTCTCACTGTGTAGCCCTGACCTGCCTGCCTCTGCCTGCTGAGTATTGGCATCAAAGGCTCGAGACATTACGTCAGCCTTCTGACTTTCTCTTCTTAAGGCCACACTCATCAAGCCACGAGCACGCTTACTTCCTTGTGCTATTTCTTACTCACTCTTTCTATTCTTGTCCTACTGTGTGCACACATAAGCCTTCTTCCTGTCTAGAAAGTTACCCCTAATGTCAGATCCCATTAGATGCTTTTTCTATTGGAAATTCCCATGGATCAAAAAGTCTTTATCTAATAAGAGCATAAGGTTTTCATATATATATATATATATATATATATATATTTATATATATATATATATATATATATAATCAAATGGGAAACATCCCACCAAATTTAACAGAGAATGCAGAGATGCAGAGAATGATACCACTGGAGGAAACCAGGCACATGCTCAGTAACATGTTCACAGTGTTTAGGGAACGTTCTGTGTGTTTACATGGATTCACTGCACAGAAGCAATTTCCCCAAACCAATGACCCACCAGTCAAGAGTTGTCCATTTCCCAGGCCATAGAGTGATTCAGAGACGGGCACATGATCCAAAGAGACCTTATCAGCATTCACCGGGACTTAGACTGTATAGTAAGACAAGCCACGCAAAGATCTATCTCATGACCACGCCCCCGGCCACGCCCTGAGCCTCGCAAAGGAAGCTATACACAATGCACAGGAATGGGGCCAATAGGTAACAGGAAGTCTAAACCAAAACCAAGCCATTTAGAGAGTGCGAGAGAAGACGGGGGAGTGTTTTCCCTGTCAGTGCTGTTACAAACCAGGTGGTTTTTAATCACGATACACAAGATTCTATTTTTAGCACTGAGGGCTGAGAAGTCTTAAATCAATGTGCCAGCAGACTTACTGTCTAATGAGAGAGTGCTTCCTAGTTCATAGGTGGTCTTCTTTTCATGATAAATTCACTTGAAAGGCAAGGGTACTCTCTAGGCCTCTTTCATAAGGAAACAAATTACTGTCATCAGGACTCTGACTAAACACCTCTTAAAGGAACCACCTCCCATTACCCTGAAGGCTGGGATTTCAGCATTTAAAGTGGAGGTGGGGAAATGAACATTCAGGTCACAGGTCAGAGAGAAAAAAAGACGGGAGAAAGACCGAAATGACCGAAAGATGGCATCAGACTCCAGTTAAAACCAGCTCTTTCCACCTCCCAGTTTTGGCCACTTGAACCTGTAATCTCCCCTTTCTGACTGAGCTGTTTTAAACTGCCTTTCTGTCATTTGGAACTGAAAGGACTCTGGAACCAGCAAGTGCTCGGCTCTCGGTCTGTCTGACATGTTAGCTGCGTCTCACAAGCACTCAGCTGCTGTTTAACCCATGCCAAGAAGTGCGGTGTAACAAACGAGTGTTTAGAGACCTAATTCTAGAGAAACAATTGATCCCCATTATGGCCTCAGGTGGTTTTGTTTGCCTGTTTGGTTTTTATACATAGGCTTTTATTCCTTTGGATTTTTTCATTTATTTGATGTATGTATGTGTGTGTGTGTGTGTGTGTGTGTGTGTATGTGTGTATGTATGTATGTATGTATGTGTGTGTATTTTTGAAACCGCTTTTCACTATGTAGTTCTGGCTGTCCTGGAACTCAACTATGTAGATAGACCAGGCTAGCCTCCAACTTACAGAAATCCACCTGCCTCTGCAGGTGTGACTCAAACTAAAGGTATGTGCAGGGTTTCTC
Source organism: Rhynchomys soricoides (assembly GCA_019843965.1). NCBI lineage: Eukaryota > Metazoa > Chordata > Mammalia > Rodentia > Muridae > Rhynchomys > Rhynchomys soricoides. The sequence continues at coordinate 5,148,604 of JADRCH010000066.1, read as the reverse complement.
TGGTCTTATAAAGGCAAAAACCGATGTTTTTCCCACTAAATGCTCAGGCAACAAACAAACTCAGCAGAAAACCAACCAACCCCCGCCCAACAAAAACAAAATTTAAAAATAAAAAACAAAAAACCTAATAGATTGGACCTCAGAACTATTAAAAAGTTTTCCGCATCAAAGTATTCTATCAAGAAAGCAGAGAAGCAAGCTGGGTGTAGTGGTGTATGATTTTAGTCCCAGCCGAGCAGATCTCTGTGAGTTCGGGGCCAGCCTGCTCTGTCTACATAGTGAGTTCCCCGACAGGTTATGTAGAGAGACCCTGTCTCAAACAAAACAAAACAAACCAACAAAACAAACAAACAAAAAACAAAAGAAAATAAAAATAAAATCCACAGAAAGGGTTGAGAATATCTAACTATTTGCTAAGGACTTAATACATAAAGACTCAACATCAGGGAAGCCACCTGATTAAGAAAGCATCAAAAGGTGGGAACACACTGCTCCCCAGAGTGCGCAGATGGCCTAAGCACACTGAAGTGTGGCCAAACAGACATTAGACAAATGCAGGTCAAAATGATGGAGAGATAACCACTGCACACCGCTTAGACTGGCTAGAAAAAACACAAATGGGACTGGAGACAAGGCTCAGTGGTTAAGAGCGTGTGTTGTTCTCTCCCACTATGCACACCAGGTGGTTCACAACTGCCTACAGCTCCAGCACAAGCACATCCAAAGTCGCCTTCTAGCCTCTGAGGATACTTGCGCTCACACGAACTCTCTCCACATAGATGAGAATAGTAAGTTACGTCATCATCATGACCATCATGATGGATCATGACCATCATCATATCTTAAAAGAAATACACACACGCACACAGATGGGTCTGGAGAGGTGGCTCAGCGGTTAAGAGCACTGACTGCTCTTGCAGAGGTCCTGAGTTCAATTCCCAGCAACCACATGGTGGCTCACGACCATCTGTAATGGGGTCCGATGCTGTCTTCTGATGTGTCTGAAGACAGCTACAGTGTACTCATGTAAATAAAATAAATAAATAATTCTTAAAAATGAAAAAGAAATACATACCACACAGACAAAAGCACACCCACACCCACCGCACACACGGACACAGACTTATACACACATCATAGACATACACACACAGACATACCTACACACAGACACAGACACAGACACACATACACCAAGAAGCACCCAGAATGTACCAGTTCTTGTTGAGGATAGGGAGGGATTAATGCTTGTGGGGCTGACGAGAACAAAATGTAATATGGCCGCCACTGGAAATCAACACAGTGGTTCCTTAGATGTCAAGCAGTGACTCACCAAACAGTCAGTGATTCTACCTCCAGATGTGGGAAGGAAGAAATCCAAACAAGAGCTTATGTGGACATTTTTTTTAATACATTACGCATTATTCATAGCAGTCAAGACAGGAGAAGTCCAAGAGAATCTCTTTCCAGAAGAACAGACCAGGAAACTGGAATCATAAAGACAGTGGGATATGTTTCCAGATTGAAAAAAGCTTTTTTTTTAAAAAAAAAATCTCTCCCAGATAACAATGTTTCTCAGAATGCACATCTAGAGCTAGTGGATTAGTGGTTGTGGACGGAAAGGGATTGGAAGAGAGGTTGACAGTTAACGGAAGAGGAGGACCTCGGGCTGCCAACCAAAATGGCCTAGAACTGATTTATGATAGTGATCCTGCAATTGAACACTGGAAACGAGAGAACCATACTATTTGCAGAATTTGCAAAAAACAAAGCAAGCAAACAACTACAGCAACAACCTGACTCCAGCCATGGTTCTGGGAATGCTGCTCAGAAGAAGCCAGACACTCGGGGGAGCATGCTAGTCAGAGGAGGCAGGAGGTGAGGAAACTGTGTGGTCTCCCAGCCTCGATGCCTCCATTGCACTTAAAACGCCTGTCATCCTCCTCCACACAGCGACTGTCTACAACCTGCTGAATATCCTTCAGCAGAGGCACGGTGAGCAATAGTGGAGAATGTGCTGGACTGGACAATGCTCTGAGCGGGCAGCAAGCAGCTCCTTCTGTCAATGAACTGTTGTCTGAGTCCCGGAAGCTGTTGACTTGACATCACTATCCTTGTTACCAGGAGGAATTATTCAGCTCAGCAAGTGGGAAATGCCCATCTGCAGAAAAGGCAGCACCAGATTCTGCCCACTCCATTAAATTCGGGAGCTGCTACTCGGTCCCAGTCATCCTGATCCTTCTGCGTGGGGAAGAAGGGATGGGCATTGCCGATCACCGCCACCCATTTCTCTTTCACTACCATTAAGGAAAATCACAGTAACTCCTAACCTTTAGCATCTATCTAAAGGATCTTGTAAAGCTTCCCAGGCAGCAGAGGGCATTTATTAAGTATCCATTGAATGCCAGTCAACACCTGTCTTACTTAGGGTTTTATTGCTGTGAAGAGACACCATGACCAAGGCAACTCTTATAAAGGACAGCATTCAGTTGGAGCTGGCTTACAGTTTCAGAGGTTCAGTCCACTATCATGGCAGGATGCATGGCATTTGCAAGGCAGATATAGTGTTGCAGGAGCTGAGAGTTGTATATCTTGATCTTCAGGCAGCAGGAGACTGTGTACCACACTAGGCGTAGCTTGAACATAGGAGACTTCAAAACCCACCTCCACAGTAACACACTTCCTCCAACAAGGCCACACCCACTCCAGCAAGGCCGTATCTCCTAATAGTGCTATTAGGTCAAGCATTCAAACACCTGAGCCTAGGGGGACCATTCCTATTCAAACCACCACACCACCCTAGTGTGATCTTATGGTTTCCTTTAATCGGTACCAGCATGATTTCTGCTGCAACTAGGGATATAAGGCCTCCAAGATTAAGCGATGTGCTTGTCATCTTGGGTCACACAGCACAGACTGAGCTGATGTCCAGTTTTCTGTTTGCATTACACATTCCCTTTCCATGACAGCACATCAGCAATGTGGTCTGGGACAGTACAGGGAATTCAGAACTCTCAGAAAGCAGGGTGCCAAAGTTTGTGTCCATGAAACATCATTGGGCAGCAAGTGGCAGGTGACAAGATATAAAGAATACTACCCTTTACACTCTCCACTGCCCAGCAAGCCTGTGACTAGAGAAGCAGACAGTCAAGGAGAAAGGCAGAGCCTGCAGTTGGTGGTCCAAGAGCCAGGGTCACACCTGACCAAGTTAGGAAGCGGTTGAGAGGGAGCCTTGAACCTTGTCCGAAAGGTGAACATCTCAGATAGCTCTAATTCACAGAGCAGTTGAGAAGGTGGCTTAGTTAGGGTTTTACTGCTGTGAACAGACACCATGACCAAGGCAAGTCTTATAAGGACAACATTTAATTGGGGCTGGCTTACAGGTTCAGAGGTTTGCTCTAGTATCATCAGGGTGGGAGCATGACAGCATCCAGGCAGGCATGGTGCAGGAGGAACTGAGGGTTCTACATCTTCATCTGAAGGCTGCCAGTAGAATACTGGCTCACAGGCAGCTAAGATGAGGGTCTTAAAACCCACGCTTCCAGTGACACTCCTATTCCAACAAGGCCACACCTTCTAACAGTGCCACTCCCTGGGCCAAGCATATACAAACCATCACAGAAGGTGTGGGCTAAGGCAGTGAGGGTTGACAGCAGCCTCTCTCACCTAGGTTGGAACACCTCAGCCACCCTGGAGAGGGTAAGACTACCTCCTCCCTTCTATTGGTTATCTCAGCATCCCTACAGTTATGTTGATGCATGTGTTAGCTAGCTGTCATTGTTCAACTGATTTTGGAGATATAATGTCAAATGGCTCTTCCTATCTCATCTGATGGAGGTGGCTGGAGACCGAGTCACTGACTTGTGCTCATGGTTGGGTCCCCAAGATCCCCCCAGACTATACTACTCATGTTCACTCAGAACTGTAGTGCCAGTAGCACACTATGCAGCATCTTTGAGGCCAGTGTTCTAGATTTCTACCATAGAAGCACAGGTGGATACTGCACAGAGATTCCCAGTCTCAGAGCTGTGTGCACAGCTGACTTCCCACCTCTGGGCAAAGCCTAAACTCCTTGCAGTCAAGTCAGGACATGTGCATGTACCTTATATCATACAGATGTTGATGGGAGACCCAAGTATGGAGATGTGAAGTTAATCTCCTGGAGTTCAGCTTTCTGTGTCTGTGTGGGCATGTGTCCCTGTTCCAAGGACCATGAAGTCCAGTTCCTCCTCGATGGCTGGCCATGTCCTGTGGGTGGGGACACTTTTTAAGTCCCTTGTCTATCCAAGTCCCATATAGAGGACTTGGAGCATAATGTTATCTCCTTTTGATATCTGCAGGGATTTGATTCAAGGCTACTCAAGGCCTTTCTATAAAGTATTAATTCTATATAACCTGTACCACCTTCCTGCTATTTCAGACCAGCTCAGAAGGACCTGTTCCTGATATTCTACTACTGTTCAAGGACTAATGACCCAGGGAAAGATCATGTGCATACTCAGCACCAGCAAGTTTCTTTAGAGTGTATACACAAACAACCTATTATAATAGCTTAATAATGTGTGTTAAGTGCTGTGTGCTCCCTAAATTGTTTAAGAGGTGAAACTGAGTGTGTAGTGACTGTACCCAATTGTTACAGCTACTTGCTCCAGGTTCCAGGAAGCTATGTGTTACCTACTCTTAGGCCTGTCCAGTCCTTTCTTTTAAGATATATATTGTAGCTGTCTTCAGACACACCAGAAGAGGGCATTGGATCTCATTACAGATGGTTGTGAGCCACCATGTGGTTGCTGGGAATTGAATTCAGGACCTCTGGAAGAGCAGTCAGTGCTCTTAACTACTGAGCCATCTCTCCAGACCCAGTCTTTTCATATCTTTCTTTCAGATTTCCACTTCTCACCAGGTCCCAATGATTCCACTCATCAAATAACAATGTGTATATCTGGACATAGGTTTCCTGGAAAGGTAATCCCAGCTAAGATTTATTTATTCATTGTTTTAGAGGGAATAGGCATGCAGGAAGCATCTCCTGGTGCTCTGTGCCTGGGCAATCTAAGTGTGAGAAGCTAAGTGACAAGCAACACAGAAAGTCCCTCTTCTCATCAAGCCTGTAGCCGAGTCGAAGAGACAGAATAAGGATACAAAATGACAGGTGTGGCGGTGGGACGTAAAACCATGCCAGGAAGTCTGGTAAGGTAGAGCAGGTTGAGACCTGGAGACTGGTGGGCACACACCTGAGGCTTGGGTGACTCCCAGCTCCCTGCCAGACTCCTGACTTGGAATATGTGCCATGCTTCTCACATAAAAGAAACATATCCTATGGTCACGTAGGCCCAAAACAGAGTTCTCTATGCTAATGAGGTACCTAGTGGCATGGAAGGCTTAGCCAATAAGCTTCCCTTCCCAGACATTCCTTCCTGCAAAAGGTATTTAATCTCAGGCCCACCTTGAGAAGTTGGGTATGGTTTTATGCATCCATTTTCCACCATGACAATAAACTGTGTAGAACCATGGACTGTCTGTTTCATCAAGATCCACCATGAGGAACCTGGGGAAGGCCTTTGTCTATAGATCCGCAGCTTTATTCTCCTGTAGAAGGCCTCTCTGTGCTCCTAGCCACAACTGCCACCAAGACTGCCTCTGTCAAGCCAAGGACAGTCATCCCCATGGGACAAGCCAGAGATCCCCTCTCCTCCTGCCCAGGGCTAGGCACTGTCCCCAGTCCACGGGACCCTGACTCTATTCTCAGCTCTTCTGAGACTCTCAGCCATGCCTGGATGTCCAAGAGTCTGAGAACCCTATGGCCCCAGCCTTGTTGCAAGCCCAGGGACCCCAAACCAGCTCCGGCTTTCCCACATCTCAGACAGTGCTTTCCCACCCCCCAGAGCAATGTCTCGGTACTTCCCTGCAACCCAACACCCACTCCAGGGGCAGCCTGGGGTAAGCACAGTCAAACTCCCCCTGTTCTGCCTTCCCAATTGGATGTGGGCCAACACGTGGCTGTGTAGAAAGTAACTTTCCCGTGAAGTGATGGCCATGACTTGATCAAAGAGATGTTCAGAAAGACAGCTAATACCAATGGCCCAGCTTGAACAATGGATGAGCAAAGAGGAGATCCCCACAGAAGGGCGGGGAGGGGGGGGCTGACATGGTAAGGCCAAAGCAAGGAGGGTGAGGTGGGGACAAGAGGCAGTTCACGCAGGGATGTCACCAATAAGTGACTAGAATATATCAATATTTGGAAGAAAATCGGGTATATATCATACAACATCTGGTCACTAAGCACTTTGTTACTGAGCACTTTGTCTTCAATTTTTCATTAAGAACTACTGATGGAACATATTTGTTTATTTTCTATGACTATCTTAGGATGTAGTTTCTGATCCTCTATTACTTCACACCTGAGTGGTGATAGATACCTTCTCTCCTATACTTAAAAACCATTTATGCATGCAATGTAAATAAGGAATTGCTATGTTGCATTATTTAATGAGTAATGGTAAAGAAAATTAATTTATAAATGTTTAGTATGGAAATGAGAGGCCAAATCTTTGAAGTTCCAGCTCCATTTTAGAGAACCTGACCTAAGCTTGACCTCAGGTAAACTGACAGGCTGGGGCCTAGCATTAGTCTCCAAGTTGCCCCCCAACAAAACCCGAGCTTAGCTCCAGTCTCTAGGCTAATCCCCAACAAGACCAGCATCTCCAGGTTACACCCTCAACAAGACCAGTGTCTCCAGGTTATTCCCCCAACAAACCTGCACCCCAGGTTACAAGACCCACCCTAACGACCACCAATGCAGAGGGGAGCAGAAGTTAAGTTTATGATATGACTCCCAGCCAATTACGTTAAAGGCCACAGTGGCTTTCTAATGAGATGCTTGCACACGTACTCCCTGCTTGTTGCTTACTATAAGGCCTTGCCCCAGTAGACATTCGGGACTCCCCCACCACCAAAACCGTCCTTTGTGACAGTGGAGTATTGGGGGGTACCCAAGCTAGCTCAAATAGAATAAAGACCCTGCTTTGAGTTGCATCAGATTGACTCCTGTGTGTATTTTTGGGGATCACTAACATTTCCCCGGCACAACAGAAGCAGTTAAAACTCTTTTCCATCCACAACTGGCTGTATCTATGTAGGCTCAGAACCTCCAGATGACTGCCAGCTGCATGGCGCTTCTTATGCAGCAGGCACTTGATAAACAGGGTGTTATTATTACATATTAAACATGCTGCTCAAGATTTACAGGCAGAATACAATAAATATTATTTTGATTGTGCCAAAAAATGTGATTGGTCAATGGAACCCAGAGGTAGGGAAACCATATCCATCACGAGACTATCAGATCCAAGGTTCTTTTTCTTTCTTTCTTTCTTTCTTTCTTCCTTCCTTCCTTCCTTTCTTTCTTTTCTTCTTCTTCTTCTTCTTCTTCTTCTTCTTCTTCTTCTTCTTCTTCTTCTTCTTCTTCTTCTTCTTCTTCTTCTTCTTCTTCTTCTTCTTCTTCTTGTTTTTTTTTTT
>JADRCH010000066.1:5108752-5140986 GCA_019843965.1 Rhynchomys soricoides | reverse complement strand
TTTTTCGAGACAGGGTTTCTCTGTGTAGCCCAGGCTGTCCTGGAACTCACTCTGTAGACCAGGCTGGCCTCGAAATCCACCTGCCTCTGCCTCCCAAGTGCTGGGATTAAAGTCATGCACCACCACTCCAAGGTTCTTTTTCATGCATATTGTGGTGGTTTGAATAGGTTGGCCCCCACAAACCCATGTGTTTGAATGCTTGGCCCAGAAAGAGTGGCAGTATTAGGAGGTGTGGCCTTATTAGAGTGGGTGTGGCCTTGTTGGAGGAGGTGTGGCCTTATTAGAGTGGGTGTGGCCTTGTTGGAGGAAGTGTGTCACTGTTGGGGGGGGGTGGGATTTGAAATCTCTTATTCTCAAGCTGTGCTCAGAGTGGCAGACAGTCCCTTTCTGCTGCCTGCGGATGAAGATGTAAAACTCTGGGCTCCTGCAGCCCCATGTCTGCCTGCAAGCAAGCATGCTTCCTTCCATGATGATAATGCACTAAACCTCTGAACTGTAAACCAGCCCCAATTAAATGTTTCCCTTGCTGTGGTCATGGTTTCTCTTCACAGCAACAGAGACTCTAACTAAGTCACTATTCATTGTAGTTCCTGTCTTCTGTATTTGTTGTTTGGGTAACTGGGGATTTGACAGCTTGAGGAAGCTTGCTTCTCTTAGGCTGAGTAGTTCCTAGAGTGTACTAGCTAGTCTTCTGTGTCAACTTGTCACAAGCTGAAGTTATCACAGAGAAAGGAGTTTCAGTTTAGAAGATGTCTCCGTGAGATCCAGCAGTAAGGCATTTTCTCAATTAGTGATCAAGGGGGGAGGGCCCCTTGTGAGTGGTACCATCTGTGGGCTGGTAGTCTTGGGTTCTATAAGAAAGCAGGCTGAGCAAGCCAGGAGAAGCAAGTAAGCCAGTAAGGAACATCCCTCCATGGCCTCTGCATCAGCTCCTGCCCCTTGACCTGCTTGAGTTTCAGTCCTAACTTCCTTTCATAATGAACAGCAGCATGGAGGTGTAAGCACAATAAACCCTTTCCTCCCCAACTTGCATCTTGGTCATGATGTTTGTGCAGGAATAGAAACCCTGACTAAGACACTAGAGACAGCCAATCTTCCTCAAGAGCACACTTTTGACAACACGGAGCCCATTCCAGCTGCCCAGCCTTTGAAATCTGCTTTTGGTTTTGTGAGGTGCTAGACCCATCTTATACTCTGGCCTAGTCACCCCAGGGCTCCTACACGGGCTCTTATCTTCTACAACGCCAGACTAACCTGACTCATCTTGTCTCTGCTGAATGCTGCTCCTTGCTTCTGTGACCCTTCTCAGTATGGCTTTCCCTCTTGCTCTTGGAAACCGTGGGTAATAAACTGTGGATGTTGTTCTCGGTATACAGGGGGAAAACCAAGTTCTCACCAGTCTGTAAGACAGTGAGTTAATTCACAGAATTGTCACAGCTGTTCTGTAAGGAAAGGGCTTCTATGTCCCTCTTAATAAACGAGAAGGAGATGGCCACCGGATATCACAGAGATCAGTGCAGCTCCAAAGCCCAAATCCCCAACAGCAATTACTGTGACGCAGACACAGCTGTGGTGAGACAACACATGCTCAGTGGCCACGTGCCTTAGCCACTGTTCTATTGGTGTGAAGAGACACTGTGACCAAGGTAACTCTTATAAAAGGAAACATTTAACTGGGGCTGGCTTAGAGTTTCAGAGGTTCTGTTTATTATCAGCATGGCAGGAAGCATGCTGGAAGACATGGCGCAGGAGGAGGAGCTGACAGCTACATTCTGATCTCTGGCTGACGGAGACTGAGCTTAGTATATGCTTTTGAAACTTTAAAGCCCAACTCTAGAGACATACTTCTTCCAAAGAGGCCACACCTTCTAATTTCAAGTATTGTCTGGATGATTAAACATTCAAATATATTAGCCTATGAGGACCATTTTTATTCAAATCACCACATCACACTAATATATCTATGTCTGTGTCTGTGTCTGTGTCTGTGTCTGTGTTTATGTCTCTGTCTCTGTCTATGTCTATATCTATATCTATGTCTATCTATCTATGGACAGAGTCTCACTGGATGGCCAGGATCTCACTTTGTAGACCAGGCTAGCCTCAAATTCACAGAGACCCACCTGCCTCTGCCTCCCGAGTGCTTAAATTAAAGGTGTGTGCTACCAAAACTGGTTCCATTAAAGGTATTTTATGGGCTGGCATGATGAATTAGTGGGTAAAGGGGCTTGCTGCACAGGCCTGAAGACCTGAGTTCGGACCCTGGAACCCATATTAAGGTAGAAGAGAGAACTGACTCCGAAAAGTTGTATACACAGAGAGAGAGAGAGAGAGAGAGAGAGAGAGAGAGAGAGAGAGAGTAATTTTTAAAAAGTATCTTATGTTGTTTAATAGTGAACAGTAAATTTTCTTAAGCTCTTTATTTTTTATTTAAAATTAATTCAGTAGAAGAAGAATAACACTTTTCCTATTGTCTCAGCTTCTCATTGGTTTGGGAACAAAGTATCACAAGTCTAGAACAACACAGTCTGCAGGTCAGAAGGTCCAAAATAGGACTGATGGGGTTGTTGGTTTTTTTTAATATTTTATTTGAAAATAGACTTTCTGCCGCCATACAATATATTGCGATCATGGTTGGCCTCCTTCATCTCGTCCCAGACCCTCCTCACCTCCCCGCCCATCTAACTTCAGAACGGCCTGCTGTTGAGCCTTTCACACTCGGGTGGATTTAAAACGGTGTGGTATGGTTTGTACTTCCTTCATTTTTTTTTCTTTTTCCTTTTTGTTTTTGTTTTTGTTTTTTGTTTTTTTTTTTCGAGACAGGGTTTCTCTGTGTAGCCCTGGCTGTCCTGGAACTCACTCTGTAGACCAGGCTGGCCTCGAACTCAGAAATCCGCCTGCCTCTGCCTCCCGAGTGCTGGGATTAAAGGCGTGCGCCACCACTGCCCACTGTACTTCCTTCACTGTGAAGGAATGAATTTATATTCATTGTTTATCTCAATTGCCTTTAAAAGTCAGCACTTAAGTGTATTTGGAACTGGTTAATTTCCAAGGAGCTAATCTATAAGAATCAACACATCTCATTGTTAAAAAGCAGACAATTGCTACTGTTAAATACAGAGATAAAAGGCCCTCTCCAAACTAGCAAAAATATACAGCAGCTTACACCAAAATGGATGATTTAAACAGTTCCTACAAATTGAAAAGAAAAGTAGAAATACTCAATTTAAAAAGCAAAACAAAGCAAACAACAACAACAAACAGGCAAAAACAGCCTGGCATGGTGACACACTCCTGTAATTTCAGAGAGGCTAAGGCTGAGGCCAGTCAGTTTAAGCTGTTGTCTTTTTTTTTTTTTTTTTTAAGATTTATTTATTTTATTTATGACTACACTGTAGCTGGCTTCACACACCAGAAGAGGGCATCAGATCCCATTACAGATGGTTGTGAGCCACCATGTGGTTGCTGGGAATTGAACTCAGGACCTCTGGAAGAACAGTCAGTGCTCTTAACTGCTGAGCCATCTCTCCAGCCCTGAGCTGTTGTCTTCAATCATCAAATGTAAATGACACAGGTGAGTAGCCGGGGCACAGGAGAGGGCGTGGAATAAGCCTGTGCCTCAATGAAACGATCTAAAGGATTAGAGTGAGACTCCACCATTCAACCGCGGAGTACGCAAGGAATTCGTTCTTATAATTTGGAATATTTGAAATCTCAGAATTCACCCAGAAAATTTCATGCACTAGTCAAGTACAGATTGTACCATCTTTAGAGTATTTGTCTCACCTTTAAACTGTGTAGAACCATAGTGGTGTGCAACAGTGGACAAATATCATAATGTATCTATCCATTGTCAGATAGGATAGCACCCCAGAGCCTTCTGGATGAAGATGGTGTGTCCCTGCCGTGTGTCCAGCCGACATTAGTAAGAGGGAAGGTCACGCACAAGTGGCAATGTCTGCCCCTTCCACTCAGTTTTGCTCTGCTTCGCTTCATTTTAGGTAACTTCATTTTAGGTAAAACCGCTCTACGAGTAAAGGGAAAATTGAAATGCAGGCAACATTTTCCTGACACGTCCGTTTCTTTTTTTAGGGATGTATCCCAAGGAAGTCACTGGAGTAAAGCTAGGCGTACACCGTACTCATGACTCCTTCATTTGTGACCGGAAAACGTGTGCTTGGTTCGGCTAGTGGAGGGAGTTTAGCCGGCACCGGTGTGGCTCTAGCGTGGAATCTTACTCAGACTTCAATGATCTTAAACAGACTAGAAGATCATAGAAGAAGCCGCTCACGGTACATTGAGAGGGAAAGACTGCGATGCAGAACCGTACTGGTAATGCGTGTCTGAGATTGAGTTTGCATGTAGCATTGAGGGCACGGAGACAGAGCGAAAGACGGTAAGATTGAGGGCCAAATGCTAACCACGCTATCTCCTGGCTACACAACCGGAGCATGGTTAACACAACTCCCCTAAACCCCTCCCCGCGCGATAGCCACAACCCCCCTGTGGTCTTTGTTCTTTGGTGTTTCTCCATATTGTTCTAGTTTTGCTTTATAATAAGCTCATAACAGATTCCCTTCCCTCAATGAACAAAGCTGTCTAAGCTTTGTATTTCTTTATGTTTCTTGTAGTTTGGCTTGCACCAAATAAACATAACACTATAAAAATACCATGCAGCAAAGTTGAAGGCTTTGCTTTTCTTTCTTTTTAAAAAAGTTTTTGTTGCTGTTGTTTTGTTTTTTATTATGTGAGTACACTGTCGCTGTCTTCAGACACACCAGAAGAGGGCATCAGAACCCATTATAGATGGTTGTGAGTCACCAAGTGGTTGCTGGGGATTGAACTCAGGACCTATGGAAGAGCAGTCAGTGCTCTTAACCGCTGAGCCATCCTTCCAGCCCTTCGAAGGCTTTTCTTAATTATTTGCAAGAGAAGCATATTGCAAAATTGTTTTTAGGCAGAATTGAGGTACAACTTAGTACAGAGTATATAAAAAAAATCTCAATTTTCAAAGTTCATTTTTCAACATCACACCTGATTAGTTAAACTCACAGTAGAGGGCTTTCCTGGATTCAGAGTCCCTGGGTGGTGATTTTCAGAAACATGTAATCTGGAATTAAAACCATCTTGTTCATTTTTTGTTTATGCTGCAATTTTAAAAATTAAATTGTTTAAGGAAAAACTGTTTGAGTAAGCACCATGTCTTCTTTTTTAATCCAATTGTAGTTTCTAAATTTGCTTTTAATATACAAAGAAGTTGGAAATTAGCCTGATACCCAGTGGGGCAGAAAAATTACTTATCTTGATAAGAAAAAGAAAGAAGTTGGGGAAGCTGCCCAATCTTATAGTAAGAAGTGACAGCGAATTGCTTCTTGTAGGAATGACTTAATTTGTGCTCTGTCACTGCTGTTTGGGTCACTGCTCTGATCTATGCATCCTGTACTTTGAACATATGGGCAAACCTGGGATCTTGTGCTCCGTGTCTCCTGGACCCTCTTTAACTCTCTCGGAGTGCAGTTACGTTTTCCATCACTGGCTGTTTCTGTACGTTTCAGGAACACGTCACAGGTGGAATCACCTGTCGGTTGGAAATCATATCTCCAGTGTCCAACCGTTTCTAAATTCCTTTTATTTTATATTCAAGATGATCTCACTATGTAAGCCCGGATTGCCTCAAAATCACAGAGATCTACATGCTTTTGCCTCCAGGGAGCTAGACTTAAAGGCATGGGCTAGATGGAGTTTTAATTGTTGACATGTTCTTTATTCATTAATATTTGTCGTCTTTGTTCCAGTCAGACACACTTCACCACTAGAGGGCAAGCTTGAGTCAGTTCTATCCTCACAGGCTTTCTGTCCACCTTCCTTTGAAAGTGCCCAGAAAAGGCAAATGGTCAGGGTTTTTCTTCTTTCCCTGGACATGCAATGTAGTCGTTAACCATGTCCTTCAAGGTGCAGGCAGGATACAGCTACCTTCTCACGCTTTCTCACCGGAACTTGCCAAAGTTCTTTCGATTGTAAATATTATTGTCTAGTGCTCTCTACCAGATCTGTCCTCTGAGATTCTGTAAAGACACTACCTAGACCAGGGTGTTGGCAGACAGGAGAAGTGGTGTGTGTGTCTGTGTATGTGTGTATGTGTGTGTGTCTGTCCATGTGTGTGAGTGCATGCATGTGTGCATGTGCATGTTGCACTGAGATTATTTTAATCATCTGTCCCACAGATGTGGGATCTGAGACCCAATGGTTCATGTTGCATCCACTTGGCATCTTCAGCCATCTTTAATCTGAAAACTGCAACTGAAAGCCTTGACCCTTACCCCCACCCTCAAACGGGTTCTTTCCCCTCCACCTCTTCCTTTGGAAGTAAACACGTGATCCTCCCACTTACTCTGAAGTCAGAGACTAGGACTCAGGCTGCCATCCCATCCATCACTAAGTTCTTGTGGGTCTCCTAAAGCCTGGCTTGAGTGCATCCATTTTTCTTTAAGGGAACCATTTTGACCATGTCTGGGACAGTGCTGAGCCACATCAGCAGCCTTTGCTCTGCCTCACACTCCACCCATTCACTGAAAATCTGCACAGGGGCTGCTATGGCTTGACTAAGTGCCCCCAGATTTCCGGTGTGGGAAATGTAACCCCTGTATTGATCTGCTAGTGGTATTTGGAAGCAGGGACTTTGGGAGTGGTGAGGGGTGGGAGGAACCGTAAGGGCAGGATCCCAGTGCTGTTATTGGCTAAGAGGTTTTACATATATAAGGTTCAAATTTTGCTCTCTGTACATTATTTCTAAGAAAGCGACTAGATGTCTCGTCACCATATTAGAGGGTGGGCAATGAAGAGAACCAGGGAGAGAAGTGCAGGCCTGTGAGGAGGGAACCACGGAAGAGGCCTGGGTTGGGAGAGGGCTTCCTTACCATGAGGAGGACTTGGGAAAAGACAAACTTGATCAGCCTGAGGCCTTTGAACGGACTGGGAATAGAAACTGCGAGTGATCTGAGGATACAAAGAGACAAAAGACGATACAAAGAAAACCAAAGCAAATGAGCTTGACTACCAGGCGTAGTGATATACACTCCCAATCCTAGTGCTCCAGAGGCTGAGGCAAGAGAATCATGAGTTCAAGGCCAACCTGGCCTATACAGTGATTCTACACTAGCTTGGGATACACAGTAAGACCCTCCCTCAAAAATAAATTTACAGAAGGAAAGTGAGTTAACTATTCTACTACATGATTCAGCTGTGAATAACTGAACTATAACTATGTAAATCCTCTCTCTCTCTCTCTTTCTCTCTCTGTGTGTGTGTGTGTGTGTGTGTGTGTGTGTGTGTTTGTACCCCCTAGACTGGGGTAGGACGATAAAGAGATACACATCTCTGTCTTCTATAACAGAAACTATCTTGAAGTGGGACAGAAATCAAGCAGACCAGTACGGTGGCCCTCCATACCTGCAAGTTCACCCCGATGATTGACGACTCCACTGAGGACTGAACATACCTGGGAAAACATTGCATCTGTACTGAACAGACTTTATTTCTTAATGTTCCCTAAGCAACACAGTGAGACAATGATTCTCAGTATTTACATTGTATCAGGTAGTTCAAGTCACCTAGGGATAATTTAACATATATATACATATGCAAATCCTGTGCACTATATATAAAGTACTTGGGTATCTGTAGATTTTAGTATTCACAGGGGGTCCTTGAACAAATCCCAGTAGAAACCAAAGAATGCATTTTACTTAGAAATGTGAAGACAAAGCAGGAAGATTTAGTAAAGTGGTTGCTTTAAGGAGTTAGAACTGGGGTAGAGCAAGAAATGTGTGTGTGTGCGTGTGTGTGCGCGTGTGCGTGCACGTGTGTGCGTGCGTATGTATGTATGCATGTGTATGTGTGAATATGTGTATGTATGTATGTGTATATGTGTGTATGTATGTATGTGTGCATATGTGTATATGTGTATGTATGTGTGTATATATGTATGTGTATGTGTGCATATGAGTATATGTAAGTATGTATGTGTATATGTGTGTATGTGTATATGTGTATGTATGTATATGTGTGTATATGTGTATATGTAAGTAGGTATGTGTATATGTGTGTATGTGTATATGTGTATGTATGTGTATGTGTGTGTCTGTGTGTATGTATGTATGTATGTGTATGTGTGTGTATGTGTGTATGTATGTATGTATGTGTATGTATGTATATGTGTATATGTGTGTATGTACATACATATGTGTATGTGTGTATGTGTGTGTGTGTTTGTGTGTATATGTGTGTGTACATATGTGTGTGTGTGTGTGTGTGTTTGTGTGTGTTACTGCATGGGAAGGGAAAGAATAAGAAAGAAGAGGATGAGAGGAAGCAGGGAAGGAGAGAGAGCAGGGTGGGCCGGTACATACATTAGTTCACAAAAAGACAATCACAATTCAAAGCAGCTTAGTGAATGCCCTTCTTTAAAGTTCTCATATCTTTTTCATAACATTTTTTAAAATGCGTGTGGCTGTTTGCTTACACATATATCTGGTACTGCATGTATGCAGTGACCATTGAGACCCAAAGAGGGCATTGGACCCCCTGGAACTGGAGTTACCCATGGTACTATGTGGGTTCTGGGAACAGAACATGGATCCTTTGGGAGAACAGCCAGTGTTCAGAACCATGGTGCCATCTTGCCTGCCCCGAGCACTCACATTTTAAAATGAAGCAGCCTTCCATCTTAACTTGAAGAAAGGAATCAGATCCTGCAAAGCCAGGCTCTGAGGATTATCCAGTGCCTGGCAGGCCACAGGCTAAAGGATGAGAAGTCAAACAGTTAAGAGTGATCAGTGGGGTGTGGTGCAGGGGAGAGAGCATGCTTGCCTAGCAGGCGAGGCCCAGGTTCCAACCCAGCACTAAAAGAAAGAAAGAAAGAAAATCCACGCTGTTTTGTCAACCTTCAGGCCTCTAGAGACTCTTTCAAAGCCTCATGCAGGGAAGCGTGGAAGGATGGGATCTGGCTTTGGGCAAACCTGGGCTAACTATGGAAGAGGCTGAGGACTGGCAGGAATTAAGGGGAGACTTTCCCTGTGCTCATTCTCTTGGTGGCACCAGGGTAAATGGCAGAGGAAGTTTAGAAATTCAAGGTTGGAGTACCAGGCTCAGTGTGGAGCCCAGCCAGATGCTTATTCCCTGAGCACAGGCGGGGGTTACCCATGCTGAAGATGCAGGTGCTTTCTCAACATCATGATGGGAAGGAACATTGATGGGTACCTCCTTGTGGAGAGCAAGCAGAAGGCAGGGGCTCTCTGTGTTCTTTAGTGCAGTTGTTTTACCTCTGGGACCATGGCCCCTGGCAACAATTTGACACCTAGGCAGAGCTTGTACAAAGTCAGGCAGGGCAGTGTTGCTGATGGTGGCTAGGAAGAAGGCACAATCTTAGTTAACTCTTCGTCTTTTAGGGATAATTTTAATAACAATGTAAATAGTCACATATGCCTATATATGCTTCTGTCTTTGTTTCAAGTGTGTGGCATTAAAATGGTATTTACATAGAATTTGGTTTGTTACTATGTTATAATGTTACTGGCAAATAAAATGATGTCTGTTTTCAAGACCTATATTTGACTTATTTATAGCAGTCCCCTTTGTCAATGGAAGGTGTGTTTTAGGTTTGGGAGTAGAGACCTGAAATCATGAACTGTCAGGCGGCTTTGCATTACTATGTCAAGATACAAAAGTCAATCATCTTACAAAAAGGACATGCTTATTTCATCTTGGTGTTGGGGTTTCAGCCCATGGTCTAGGCCACTGTTGTTTTTGGCCCTGTGGGAAGATAACATTTGTGGGTGGACAAATGTGTTTACCTCATAGATCACAGGAAGTAAAGACAGAGGAAAAAGAGGGGCTGGAGTTTCAACATCCCCTTCAGAACCCTCAACAACCTTCCACTAAGCTCCACTTCCCAGGAGTGCTAAGGGCGGGGGACCAGACCTTCAGCAAGCTTTTATGGAACAGTCTAGACCCAAATGACACAAATGATTAACAACACCAAACGATTATGACAGTTTACTACAAGAAAAGTTACATGGAAACTGTCTCTCTCAATATGTTTGTATTTTTACCATTCATTTAAAAGAAACATTTTGTAGCTTCTCATTGGCTCATTAAAGCTACTCTTGTGCTTTGAGACCACTAGGGAAGTAAGACCAGTTAAAAGTCAGCATTGTGGAGGAGGGCGACCCTGTAGGAGGACCAGCAGTCTCAATTAATCTGGATGCCTGAGACCTCTCAGACACTGGACCACCAACCAGGCGGCACATACCCAACACATACACAGCAGAGGACTGCTGGGTCTGTGTTTAGCCAGAGATGATACACCTAACCCTCAAGAGACTGGGGGCCCCAGGGAGTTTAGAGGTCTGTCGGGGTGGGGGTGGGGGATAGGGACGTCCATGTGGAGACAGGGGAGTGGGGAGGAGGTATGGGATGTGGAACAGCTGGAAGGTGGAGGGGGGAAATGTAAAAAAAATTAATTAATTAAAAAGAAAGACTCAGCACTGTGAGACTATAACATTTAATCTGATAACTCAGGCAGCTGCTGGTCCACTAGTAGGCGGGTGGGATGGCCAAGCTGGGTCTGAAAGTGATTTACATCCTGGGCAGGGGACAAGAGGTCTGCATAATAACAGGAGTCACATGCAACTTCAAAGTTATGCACTATTGGTCTCTGAATTTATTCAATATATAGATCATACACACACACACACACATAATAAAATATATCAAAAATAAAAATAAATTTTAAAATAAATAATAAATTAATTACATACATCACATATATGATATATAATGTATATCATATATCATACTAATTATGTATGATATGTAATTATCTTCGTATTTCAGAAATTTTATTTATTTTATATATTTATTTTGTTATTTATTTATAATTTTATTTATAATTTATTTATGATTAATTTATTCCATTATATATTTATATATTCCATTATTTAGATACACACATACACATATACATACATATAATAGAATAAATTCATTGGCTCAAAGTGGTTTACATGCAACCGAAGAAGCAGAATCTAGGAAGGAGGAGGAGGGGGGAAGGGGAACTAATCTACAGAAGAAACAAAACGAAACACCCCACTAAAAACAAAGCCAAACAAATGAACAAACACCTGGAACCAGTCTGCAAACTCCCACCGGGGACAGGAGTGATTCATCTTTTCTCGGCACCTGTTCATTCCAACTTTATGTAATGAATGCAGGTTGCTTGTGAACAGAAAATAGAATTAACGCTTATTAGGGAAATGAGAGAGCCGCAGGTTTATGCCGCTTAAGTAAAGTCACTGACATAGACCTCTTCAGGGACAGCCTGGCCACCTAACTCACCTCTAACACATGTGGCTGATTTTCTTTCCAGGCACTTTGATACAATGAAGAATTTTATCAAGTTAATCAGAAGTCTTCCTGCAGAGTTATTGCGCATCTCAAATTTTTCTCCGTAATCACTGCCAGAGAATAGGAAGCTGCAAGCTCATTCAGTGTTTCTAGAAGACACCAAGCCACTCCTTGGAAAGTAGATCAATAAAGCTTTTTATTAGATTTTCTCCCAGGTACACAGCAGTCATAATTAACAAACGCAGCTGTCATTCAAGCTGGAGTTCATCAAATCTAAAGGCCACAGAGTGTGTCCTCAGACAGCGTGGTGTATGTCTTCCTGAAAACAAGATAATGAGGGGCACGCGGGAGGCCTATAAATATTGCATTCAGGAACATTGGCATTGACCCACACTGTCTGACAGAAACATAAAGCATGGATCGCGCTGACAGATTCTTCTGAGATTTCTATTCCCAAAGATAGCCGGCTTCAGGCCGGGAGTACGGCTGAGGACCCAGAAAAGCCTTACACTTACGCTGCTGTTCTCTTACCACACACAAAAGGCTAGATGGCTTCCCCCCACCCCCAGGCAAGTCGACAAATTGGTTCTGTAGAACTCACACAGATGAACATGTCTTTCCTTAAGCCAGAGACATTTCCCAGAGTTGAAGATTCTTGTTACTTCTTAAACACATCTTCTCCTCTCGAGCTGCAGAAGAGCCCTAGACACACTTACACAGCACCAGGAGGAGACATGGCTTTCATAGATCACATATGAGGAGGATTCTGAAGGCACACACAGAGAAAGGCCCAGGGCAGCGGCTTCCCTAATACTGTGCAGGATCACAAGATGGCGCTGTCACCACAGCAAAGGTGCTTAGATCCGTCCCTGCCTCGGAACTGGACTCCCTGGCCGGCTCACCTAGGTCCAGGTGTGGCTCCTGGTCAGAATGATGCCCTGTCCTGGTTCCAGGCTTGGGCGTGGTTGTATAATTAAAGGGTGTGGTTTCAGTTTGTGAGCAGGCCACTTTAAAGTGTTAACAAAGAGTACACCCACACCACAGGAAAGCCCATCTGTAAGCATAGTTTTCACACTGTCGCTCTGGGCGGCATCAAATTTTTACCTTCATAAAGAATACGTAAATGGGGACCATAAACTGTACTTAAAACTTTGGAGCGTTTTTGTTGTTGTTCCATAAATTCTTCAACAGACACTCTAATCAGAGTTTTCAAAAGAGATTTTCATTTTTACTATTAACAATTCCTTCTGTCCGATTGACACAGGCTAGCTTCATCTGAAACCTCAATCGAGGGAATACCTCCACCAGCTTGGCCTGTAGGCAAGTCTGTGGGGCGTTTTTTTTTTTCTTGATTGATGGTTGATATGGGAGGGCCCAGTTCCCGGTGGGCGGGGCCATCCCTAGGCGGGTGGTCCTGGGGCTATAAGAGAACAGGCTGAACAAGCCAAGTGGAGCAAGCCAGTAAGCAGGACCCCCTCCACGGCCTCTGCTTCGGCTCCTGCCCCGATTTCCCCTCAGTGACAGACTCCAATTGTAAGCTGAACTTATCCGTTTCTTCCCCCAGCTGCTTTTGGTAATGGGTTCACCACAGCAATAGAAACCCCAACCAAGGCACAAGGAGAGAAGTCAAGCAGAGAGAATGGTGATGTTTCAGACAGCTTACTACAGCTTAACAGTCACGTAAGGGGGGATGTCTGGGAGTTCACTTGTTGGGCTGTTCCTTCCAAAGGTTCCTTTCGCCCATCTCAGATAAGGAGGTCTAGCACACTTAAGTCCTGGAGCAGGAGAACCCTAGCAGACAAGTTACTGTGACATTCCTTTTTAAGTGGATCAATAAAGCGTTTTGTTGGATTTTCTCTAAGGTACCTGGCAGAGATGGGTGGGGAGGCTTCTAGTGGGGCAGGTGTTCACCCATGACTCCAGGTGCAAAGCCCACACCCACCGTCATCCCCACCTGCCCGAGACCTGTTCTGGGAGCCCCTTGCTGTCCCACAAAGCGACTGTACTTCACAGGTTCCAGCTGGAGGACAGTGACGGCTGAGAATCTGTCACAGGTGAATAAGTAGAATGTACAAATTGGTTGTTGGTGAGTGAACAGGACAAGGCGTGGTGGTAAGAGTCACACTGTCACCAGTCTCCAGTGAGGTCTTGAGGGATCAGTTGACAAACTGCCCTATAGCACCAGAGATCCTGGGAAAGGCACATGTTAGTGGCTGAGGTCGAGAGAGAAAGACAAGGACACAAACAGACTCCCAGGCATTGTTCCTTATGTGACTATTGTGCTGTAGCAAGTTGTCTGGGAAAACATCCCTCTCCCCCTCTACCTCTGCTCTTGTGCCTTGGTTAGGGCTTCTATTGCTGTGGTGAACACCATGACCAAAACATAACCAGCCCTGTGATGCACAGGCAGAAGTAGTAGCTAGGCTCTACTCTGCAGATACCATCCTGTTTACTGATGAAGATGCCAAGCGTCGTAGTAATTGCTTTTGTCCAGCATCGCACAGGACACTGAGTTAAAAGACTGGAAAGGAAGGAAGGCCTGGGGAGACCAGCAGCAGCCAGCAACCGAGGACAGAGCTGGCTAAGAGCTCCAAGTTCCAGCAACCCTGACCTCACGCTGCTCCTGAGCAGCCTGCCTGTTGAGCCCTGTGACTTCCATTGTGCCTCAGGCTCACAGCAAGGTCCTGGTGAAGCAACTGGGACTCATAGAGATTAACTCCAAGGGCTTCGCTGCAGAGGAGCTGGGGTGTGGCCCCTTCATTAAGCTGCAGTCCACCTTCTTTGCTCTGTGTACCTCTCTCTCTGTGGCTCTTGCTTCTTTCTGGAACCTTCCACCAGGGGCACACTCAGCGCCTCACCCTCTTTCTCTATAACTCACCCTAGCTGCTGTATACCAGTTGTGATAGAGTTAAGACTACTTGTCAGATTTACAGAATCTAGAATCACCGAAGAGACAAGCCTCTGGGCATGTCTGTGATGGAGTTTCTCGACTGGGTTAACTGAGGTGGGGAGATCCACCCTAAATGTGGGCTGGAGTCCCAGACGGAATATAAAGGAAACAGAGCTGAGCGCTCATCACTGTTTCCTAATGGTGGATACAATGTGACCGGTTGCCTCAAATAAACCCTCTTGGCTTCCTGGGCCTCTGTCTGATAGTTTGTGCAGCAAAAAAGAAAACAATATACTTGAAATACAAATAGTGTCCCCAAGGGAATATTTCCTTTCTTTTGTAGGTCTCCAGGACAAGCACTCAGGGCCGAAGGATCACAGGTCCTGGGCTAACGCTGCAAAGCCCAAAAGGCTGCAAGGTAGACCTGTTTTTGAACAACCATTCCTCACTCACTAACCTCTGCTCAGGGCATCCATCTTCTTGCTCTTCATCAACTCTACTCCCACACAAGCTTGTATCCCAATCTCCTCCTGCCCTTTTCGCCTTTGCAAGCCTGGTATCATCCCGAGTCAGCTCCGCACCGTAGTTCCCCAGACTGCGAGTCTAGTACTGGAGTCCGAACAGCTCTCTCTGAAACACCCTCACTTCTACGGCCCCCTCCTCCCCCCATCCCCCAAGGTCTGAATACCTTCCTTACGCTTCACAGTGTCTTTGAACCTGATGACCTCAAACCTTAGGGTGTATACTGGAATCTTCTAGAGGGCATGGCCAAGTACACAAGTGTTCTGGGTGACCAACTAGAGTTGGGCACAGGAAAGCATATTTTTACAAAATACCGGGGAATGCTGAGGGGGGTTGGGGGGGGGACAACTACACTTTAGAAGAGTGGCTGTGAGCTACCCTCAGCCCTGACTGCTTATTACAGTCACCTGGGGAGCCTTAGCAGCCAGCCAGGCCCAGCTCTACCTTAGCCTAATTAAATCTGGTATTCCAGAGTGAGGCCACCACAGGCTTTTAGAGTCTCTCAGGGATTCTGATGCACAGCCCAAGACCATCTACTGCACTACAGTTCTCAACTTGCCCTTCTTTCTTTGGTCTCCAGCTGCAGGAGACCCTCTGTGTTCTCACCTTGCCTAGCAGAACCACAGGCTGACCTATGTCAAGCTGAGCTTGAGCTGCTGAACACACATGGATTAGGGGCCACAGAATCCTATCCCCAGCTGCTGTGTCGATTGTGTTCCAGAGCCCGGATCATCCCTGTCAACTTCCTCAGGTTCCTGGGTCTCAGGTATGGTGCAAAATACACAGAGCCATGGCTCACGGTGCTAAAGCGTGGAGCTGCTAGGAGTCTGGCCACAGCTGTTAACAGGCAACCATGATTCCACAGCAATGATTTCTAAGGCTGAGGTAATCATCTGTGTTGGCTTGGAGGTCAGAGCAAACACATGGGAAACTCATCTGCAGTCATTATTGTTTGGTAGACTTTTTAAGGTCAGTATTATTTTTGCTTCTGAATTGCTGAATAAAAACTGCCTTTATATGATATGACATGGTGTTTTTAAATATGTGTACTTTGGTGAATGAACAAATCAAGCTAACACACATTACCTCACATGTTTACTGTTTGAGGTGAACTTCTTCAGCATTTTCTTTCAAATAGAAGTTATTGGCTGAAGCAGGCACCCTTATCTGAGGCGTCCCTTTGGGAGGCTTCAGTACCTATATGCACCCATGTCTGAAAACACTAAACGGAAAATTCCAGAAACAAATTATAAACTTTAATTTGTTCAATATGATGAGATCTCTTGATGTCTTCCTCTGTCCCACCCAGGATGGATATGATGTTCCAGCTAGTGTGTCTGCTTTTCAGTCACTAGGTTGCCACCTCTGCAGGAATCACAGCGTTTGTTTCTAGGACCTGGAGAACGAGTGTAGAAATGCTGGTGTGACCTCTTATACACTGTCGGTGGGAGTGTGAACTAGTGTAACTACATTGAAAAGCACCCTAGAGGTTTCTCAAAAAAACAAAACAGAACAAAAACCAAACCAAAATTAGAAACAAGGTACCATATGACCTAGCTCTACCACATGTGGGTGCATACACAAAGGATTCCACATCTTACTAAGGAGATATTGTGCATCCAACATCCATGGCTGTCCTTGTCACAATAGCTAGGAAATAGGATCAGCCTATACATCTATCAGCATAGAGGAATTTTATTCAGCAATCAAGAAAATTGTGGAAATTTTAAGAAAATAGATGAAGCTGGAAAAATATACAGAATGAAGTGACCCAGGCCCAGAAAGCCAGATACTGTGCATTCTCCCATGTGTAGATGATGGCTTGGAAGTTCTAGTTGTTTAACTTGGGATGTCTGTCAAGACCTGGGCATGGCAAACGGGCCACACAGGAGGGAACAAGAGGCTGTGAGCGGGGTGGGAATGGTGGAACCTACCTGCTATGGAATGAGGAGGAGGAGTGGTGTCCTCTCCTGTCCCACGCTCCCACCGTGTGCCACACAGGGCCAGACACCCTCAGATTGAGAGCTGTGAACGTGTGAGCCCAAACCCCCAAACTCTTCTGCTTTTCAGTCATTTTTTGGTAGGGATTTTGGCAGAATAATGGAGGCTGATTAACGAGAGCCACAGTGAACTTAGGGGAAATGGATGAATCCGTTATCTTTGGTCAAGGCTGGAGCCCCCATCTCCTCTTCCCAGTGCACACTGGATATGTGTGTGAGCCGCACTCAGCGTTTGGGTATCAGGAGCTGCTACTTGCTGTCTGACCCTTCCCATTAGAACTCCTCAGTCATGAACCAGAGACTGTGTGCCTCTTCCCAGACTCACTCACGTGGATTAAGTTTCAGACTTAAAGACTTCCCTCAACCTCCTTTTGGAAAGCGTTATAAAAGGGGAAAGCATTGTAATGACATCATGCATCAGCCCTGTGAGCATTAAACTGCACCTAAGCTATCTAAGATGCTAGAGTAAACTCTAAAATACGAAGAACCAGGAAACCATAGTAACCCAGAAACCAAGTCAAGTACTGAGGCAAATTAAAGGAAGTCATCGTTACATTCTCCTTGCTAAGTACGCAAGCTCTGTCAATTATATGACACCAAATACCTTCTCTGTGAGGATGGACTGCCAGTGCACTAAAGAACTTAGTCACTATGCTTAATCACCAGGATACCATAAGAGAAAAGCACGCTGTTTCTAAGTCTTGGCACTGTGGGTGTCAGAGGGAGACTGGGGATGACCTCGGTTTCCTTCTCAGGGAACTGTGAACATCGTCAGCCATGAGGAGACAGACGGCAACAAGAGTATATGAGGAGAGCAACTTCAGTAAAAGGTGCAGTGGTGCCTGGACAGAAGAGAGACAGTGACGTCTGAAGGCATTGCCTTCCTTGGGAGCTGGAGCCATGCCCTGGGCCGGCCAGTGTGGATGGCTGTAACATGCTATCATGCTCCCAATTGGCCCCACTGGCTGTACTACCTTAGCAATGTCCCTTGGCAGTGAACTCGCTGTCTAGATTCACCAGTTTCAATCCATCAGCACTTCCAAGTTCTGCCTCCTAGAAGTCAGCAATCAAACTCACTGTCTTCAGGGCTAACCCAGATGGTATGTGTCTCCCGGGCCCTTTGCTCTTTTTCTTTGCCTTTGTGATTTCTGCCCTCTGTAGACTCAACCTGGTCTTCAAGATGATAGAGTGGAGCTGAAGAGGGTACCTTCGCTGACTAACTTAGAGATTCGAAGGTGTAATAGAGCAACTTCCAGTCCTTCATTAATTTAATGATCTAGCCTTCTGAGGACTCCAAAGGAAAGTGTACTCCTGAGTGCTAAGAACCGTCAGGTCTCCATTACTGCCAAGAAGCAGGATGCCTGGGGAGAAAGTATAGATGCAGATTCGGGACTCGGTAGTGAAGAAAAGAGTCCTCTTCCGTCACGTACTCCAGGGAGCAAGTCAACCATGGTTTCATCTTCAGAATAAGTGTCCTAGAGATTTTCAGCTCATTCCTGCTGCCCTTCTAGAAAGATCTTTGAGCAGTACCTCTCCCCTATTTATCCCACTGATGATGTAGACCTACACGGTCATGTTTGAACAAATTCATAGTACAAATATTCCCTCTTCTAAGACAGGGACCGGCGTCCAGATTTACAATGGAGAACCATGTTCAATCTCGCTAGCTAATATGTCAGTTACATCACCAATTCATTGTTTATTTTTTTATTTTTATTTTTTTTGTGGTAAGCACATTTAAAATTTCATTTTGAAACACCCAAGACATTATTATCCTGTGATCAATATACATCACAGCAAGTCACAAAAACATTTCTCTATCTTAGCTTTTTTAGATCCCACATATCAATGAGACTATATAGTATACATTTTCCCAAATCTCTTTTCCTTAGCATAATGTATGTCAGTTCTACCCACTTTGTTGTAAACACCAGACTTTTATTTATTTTTTTTTAAAGAGGTAAATTTTCTGTGATGGTTGGGGAACAGGTTTTTATCTTTCATCTTTTTTTTTCCCCAAAGATTTTACTTATTTTATGTATGTAAGCACAATGTTGCTGTCTTCAGACACACCAGAAGGCGGCATTGGGTCCCATTACAGATGGCTGTGAGCCACCATGTGGTTGCTGGGAATTGAACTCAGGACCTCTGGAAGAGCCGTCAGTGCTCTTAACCACTGAGCCATCTCTTTAGCCCATTATATATATATATTAAATAAAAGGGCACATTGTAGGATTTTCTTGATGTCTATCCAGGTTCACTGTAGTGAGTGAGTTTTGTGGGCCTTCAAAGTGGCATGACTCACTGGATCCTTTATTTCTGCTTCCTGGAATCCCAGGCTGACTGCCCAAGGCATGGAATCATCCCTGTGGTTCAAATAGTCATGGGAAGACCGAGTTAGAATAGCATCTTCCTCTTGGGGAGAAAGGGGTTTTTGAAAACCATGGGCTCTTAATGAACCTTCCTTAGACTATGGGAAAGGGTGTATCTCTTCCTAGACACAGACTGACAGGAGTCCATTATTCAGGCCTCTTCCTGCCCTGGCCACGTACTTGACCTGCATTTGCTCACTTGAGCTGCCTAAGGAACTTGGATTTCCTTGGCCTAACCTTCATTTCCGGTTGGTTACAAAGCACCAGCAACTCACCACTGGCTCACCAAAGCCGTCTGTATTACACCATCAGCTCGTCTGGGTAATGGTGCAGCAGTGGAGTGACATGGCTGAGTCATACGGCACTTCTCAACCATCCCTAGGCTCCCCTGTGATGCCAGTAAGTTTGAGTTTCAGGAGGGCAAAGCAGTGTCAAGAGCAGTTTCTTGTTGGATATAGGGATGAACGGTTGGGGCATTATTAATTTCATACAACAAACATTCATTCTTTTGTTGTTGCAGGTTCACCTGAGAACTGAAGCTAACAGGATTTTATTTCCCGGAAAGGGTTTTATGATTCATCTTCTTGCTTCATGGGCAGTGTCTTGCAGCCAACATAACCATTCAGACAGTTGCCAGCACCAGGGGGATGGAGGATACCCTCTATAACATCCCCTGTTTCCCAAGCAGGGTTTTTACTACCTTCGATCTGGCTAGCTAAGCTCCCTTCTGTATCAGTTACTTGTTTTGTAGTTGTGAAAAAAGATGAACAGGAGAAACTTAGGGAAGAAAGGGTTAATTTTGGTGGATAATTAGAAGGTTCCGTCCATCATGGTGGAGATTTCATAGCTTGGAGACCTTGAAAGGGCTGGTGTCACAGTGCATCAGCAACTAGGGGACTCGGGGCAAAGATGCTTGTGCTCAGTTTGCCTTCTCCTTTCTGTCTAGTCCAGGACCACAGTAGAGCTGCCTACATTCAGTCTTCCTACCTCACCTAACCTCATCTAGGTGGTCCCCCTCAGCCTGGCCCAGAGATATTTCTCCAAGGATATTGTAGATCCCATCATGCTGAAAGTCAGGGTTAAGCATCTGCCTTCCCAACTGTCTCCTAGCAAGGTTATTATCACCTGGTGCCTCCACTGAACACAGACCCTTGATGGGACTCAGAGAGGCAGTTGACTGAGTCTTAGCTAAGTACCCTGTGCCAAGTACACACTCGAAAACAGTGTTCAGTCCCAACAATCAAACTTCTAAGATGGTTCAGTAATGGTCTCAGTTTTCCACCTAAGAAATGCCATGCATGGAAGGAGAGGAAAGCCTCTCTTGGCTGTAATCAGAACAGGGCTGAAGCCTGCAGGACAACAGGAGAGCCTAGGCATGAGTGATTTTATTATTAATTATTATTATTATTATTATTATTATTATTATTATTATATTTTTACACCCTGACTACAGTTCCCCTTCCTCCCAGTCCCTCCCTGCACTGCCACTCTGTCTCCCCCATCCACAACTCCCTATTTATTCAGATAAAGGCAGCTTTCTCCCATGGACATCAATCGAACATGGCATATCAAATTGTAGTAAGATTAGGCACCTCCCCTCGTATTAAGGCTGGATGAGGCCACCCAGAATAAGGAAAAGGGTCCACAAAGCAGGCAAAAATGTCAGATAGCCCCTGCTCCCACTGTTAGGAGTCCCACAAGACGAGTAATTTTTTTTTTTTTTACTTGTTTGTGAGTCCCTTGCCCAGGCTAGCTTTGGACTCGTATGCTATTTTCTGCAAACTATCCAGCACTGCTATAGCCAATGCATGGATTAAAGCACTGCTCACACGGGAAGCAGAATTCTTCAACTTGGCCGAATGCTAGAACCTGGAGAACAGCAAAGGCTGTGGTAGATCAGAACTCTCTAGCTCCTCTGTCAGCTGCTGGATTGAGCCTGGCACTGAGGTGGGAGGCTGTGTAACTGTTGTCTGTGGCTGTCCTCTATAGGGCTCATGACAACCTTCCATGTTCAGAACAGCCTGGAAAAAGGGTTAACAGCCTGACACAAGCCTCTGAGTGCCTCAGTTTCTCAGCAGAGCTGGGGGTGGCTGGTGGTTTGGGGCTGATTTGTTTCATATCTTATCTTACACAGAGGCTCGTGTTTCTTCTTTTGTTCAGATTGGCAAGGACAAGTCTTTGTGTTTTGGTGACAGTACCCAAAGTAGAGACCAGATGTGCAGCGCTGCATACACTGAAACTTGGCAGTGAAGCTGGTGAACCCTTTGTCACGGAGCCCCAGCACTCCAGATGGGACCACTCATAGCTTTGGCAGTGACTCCTTGCTCCTAGTGTTCTATTTGTCTTATAGCCCAGCAGACAGAAACGTGAGTGAGACAGGGGTTGGGAGAACCCTCATATGGTGTCCCCTGGGATTCAGTAACGAGAACAGAGCCAAAGAGCGTTGCTGATTCTTTCTCGGGGAAGAGCTGACGACTCAATCAAAGCGGAGAGGATTTGATTTTTAAACTTTTTTGCTCTACTCAATGTTGCCAGCCTTCTATGTTCCAACAGAGAGCTCTGTTGGGTGGGAAGACATGCCAAATGAGGCACAGAGGAAAATACAGCTGTGATCTAGTCATTTGTCACATGTAGGACCCTCCATCAAGCAGGCGAACAGGGTGCTCAAGATAAATCTTTTGTCTTTACTGGAGACTTCCACAGTGCTCAAAGCTCCTGTTCTCCATTTTTTTCTTTGACTGTTATAGAGCTGACCAAACATTACCATCAATGACTTCTGATTTACTTTAATCTCTCCCCTTTGAACTTAAGTGATCTAGTTCAGTGAAGAGGAGGTCACCGGCTCTCTGCTCATCTGGATTCATCTTGATAACATCATCAATAACACAATTCAGCTGCTACAAGATTCATAATGCTAAGACATAACTCCTGGCCCCTGACATGAGTGCCAGGCCTGAAGCTGCTGCCTCTGTTCCCAACTGTGACCTTCCTATCTTGGTTCCACAGCTGGGTTCTGATGCACTCTCCAGGCAGGTAATGGTGCCTGTGATGATGATGATATCTGGTGTGCTGAGAGGAGGGGCCCTTTAGCTGTTTCCCTGCAGGGTCTCCCTTCACCTGCTGTTCCGTTTTACAGCCCACTTACATGCCATCGACACCGACAGACACATAAGCATGTTCTTCTGCAACCAGGCACGAGGTAATCTGGGAGGTGGGCTCCCAGAGGTCCCAGGCATGGTGCATTAGGCAGTGGACCAGCAGGTTTCCATCCCAGAAAGCTCTCCATCTCATTAGTTTCTCCCTGTACAGCAGAATGCACGGCCATCTAGGTTAGAACAATCAGGGCAGAATTGCCTGTGGTTGCAATGGGAGCTGGGCTAGATTCCTGAGGCTTTAGACAATGCTGTTCTGTGGCTAATGGGGATGGCAAGTGTGTTTATCCCACGCCTGTTTCCCTTGCTTTGTTCTGAGTGAGAAGTGAGAACTGCACGCAGGTGCCAGCCTTAGATCCTTAGCAGTCTCCAGGAAGCTCTTCTCTGGGCTTAACAGTGAAACATAACACGTTCAGGGAGTAAAGAGAAAATGTATGTTGCTCTGCTACGAGTCCTGGCAGGGGCTTTGACAGTCAAATAGGATTGGAGAACCCACGAATCTTTTTATCTGTAAAGTTAACACAATGGGCCCGAGACTTAGATGCTGAAGTGACCAGAATAGGAGGGCACATGTGGATGGATAAGCAATAAATTACCGCACAAGGATATTATTGATGTTACCATTCATTCACTTTTCAGCAGATCATCCATTTCCCTAATTGGAAAGAAGCTTAGCAATCAAATGGGTAGATGTCAATTGGGCTCCATGTTCCTGGGCTTCCGTTATTGGTTTCTATGAATTCCCAGGTTTGGCTCGATGCAGAGAATCTGCTGACTTCCAACTGCCAGTCATGGTTTTAGGTCTGAGATTGGTCTCTGGAACCTGGTTGGCAAGGGTTGGGAGGAGGGCACTTAATAGCATCATGCCAACCTAGAAAGAAGGATGAAGCTGACCTCACAGGGGTCTTGGTCAGTCTAAATCCTGGTTGGAGGGCAAGGTAGAACCTGCCAGGCAAGTGTAGACTTAGGCTAAGTTTGGGTCATACACAGAGGTTTTGGTTTCCTTCTGCTAGCAGGGGTTATAACCAGCTAGTGGAATTGGACACAGAGAGCTCTGGTATTGGACCTCCAGAAGCTGCAGGGTCTGGGATCTGGGGCTGGGAAATGGGCTTCTGGAGAAAACTGTAGAAAGTAGAGGGAACTATTAAGAGTCCAGGATTGTGTCTGGATGCCATGTGCACCACGCTTCTATGTACCTGTCTTCCTCCCTGTCAGAATTCCCCCCTTTGATGACACAATGACAAGGTCTGACATTCACAAGCAAACCTTTCTGATGCTCAGACTACTGTTCAAATTTAAATTTTAATGCTTCCCCACACTACATCTTGTATATGCCTAGTGACTGCCTTGCTCAGCTCACAGAACAATAAATGGAAAAGATGCTAACAAAATGGCTGGCCCTCCTTACCTGCTGGTTCTGTACCTTCAGACAGAACCAGCCATGGTCAAAAACAATTGGGGAAAACATGATTTAGGAGGGAGAGGCAGAAGGATATTGAGGTCAAGGCCAACCTGGACTACATAATTAGACTGTTTAACTACAACAAACAAGCAAACAAGCAAATCAGTACTCAACTTGTCCAGATTAACCACTCACATAATATGTATGTTCTGCTAGATATTATAACCTAGAAATGATTTAAAATAGATAGAAGGGATACATATAGATTATATGCTAATGTGCCATTTTATAGAAGGTATTTGAATAGCTAAAGATTTTCCTCTTCACGTAGGGAAGGATGTTGGCTCCAACCCCTCCCATGTTCTGTGGCCTTTAGGAGGTCTTGTGTTAGATGGTATTTAAATCTTCCTTCGACTGAATTATTATTATTTATTGCTCAGATTTTGAGAGCGGCTTTTTGTTGTTGCTGTTGTTATGTGTATGTGTGCAAAGGTGCCCAAAGAGGCCATAAGAAAGACCCAGATTCCCTGGAGCTGCCCAGAGTGGGTGCTGGGAACTGAACTCTGGTACCTTGGAAGAGCAGCAAGTGTTCTTAACAACTGAGCCATTTCTCTGACCTCACACTCATGATCCTTCTGTCTCTGCTTCTATGGCATGTCTTATATAAGTAAGCACCAGTGTAGGCACCAGCACAACAGACATGAGCGTAGTTGTTAACCGCATATGTTTCCTGCTGTGCTAAGGAAAATCCTTACACATTGAAACCTCTCCAGTGCATATACAGATGCGCTGGACATAGTGGACCACAGCACCCACCTCTGATATACCCAGTAAACAGAAGGGCAAGTGTTCCTTAAGAAATCTCCCATGCAGGGTTGACATGGGTGACCCCTGTTGCAGGTACATTTACTAAGACACACCGGCTTTTAGCTCAGAGTCATAAATCACATGTTGCATTATTCAGAAACTGCCTGCTCGATTTTAATACCCACCACACAGTCGGCCCTCCTTCCCCCCTTCATCTCCACGTGAGATCATTTCTGCCTTGTAGCATGGGGCTACGGACCCGGCAAGGCCTTGAAATTTTGTTTGTTCCATTCGACAAAATGCTGTAAAAATAGTAAGGGTAGTCAATGGTGATTGATTAATATCAAAACACAGATAATGCTTGTGATTGCAATTTAAAGAGGAATGTTCTCCAGATTGATTAATCTGACCCTCTGAGCCACCCTTAACAGAGAGGCATGTTAGAATGCTAATCAGAGAATGAATGCAGACAAGGAAGCAACTCCCCAGGTGTCCAGCTCTGCTGGCCTTCCCCAAGGCTGCCCTCTGCTCCATGACCGGTTCACCTTTTCACTGAAATCTGAAACAGAGCAGCAGATATGACTGCTGCATCATCCCTAAACTCTACTTGGTGGAGCTGTTATCACGGAGGAGCATCATCCTGACTGGCACTCGGAACACTGCCCCTGGCAATATTAAAGCATCAGTGGCTTGGCGAGTTGGTTAAGTAGACACAGATTGTTAGACAGAGACCTTGCAAGGTTAGCCACGTCTCCCACCTGCCAGCAAGCCAAAGGCGCAACAGAAGCATGCGTGCCACCTCTGTCCTGCTCCCCAACTGTGCACCTCACCGGCCCAACCGGGAGAGCTCCAGGGCACCCTCTTTGCCAACTACGACATGCTTGCTTTTCCTGCTTTGTGGCCATCCAGGGAATTCCTAGTCTCCCACCACCACCCTGACTCTGTGCGTCCTCTCACTCTCCCCTTGTTCACCAGTCTCACACCTGAGCCTGCAGAGAGGGTTACTACTGCCTTCTGATAAGCCCTTTAGAGCTCAGCAGGTTCCACGTCACTCTGATATCAGAGCTGCAGGTCTCTGAATCTGAGTGGCAGGGACAGAGTCCACACACCTGAGCCAGGAGGCTTGTCTTCTGGCTGTTCATACAGAGTCCTGTGTGTTAGGATCATTTCTGCCCCTGATTCCTGGGGAGGCTGGGGTACAGTGCACAGCAGCAGTGGGGAGGGCAATCAGGGGGATTGGGTTCTGGGCAGGCCTGTTGCTTGGGGGAGGGGAGCTTGGAGAAGGCGTCCAATCACCTGCCAGCTGCAGCTCCATCACAAAGCCTGTTCAGAGGTTCAGGTTGCCAGAGCTAGTCGCCACCTCCACCAGCTCCCATGCCCCACACTTAAGCTAAAAGAATTACAGTTTTAAATAAGAACATTCTAGTCCTCAGCTGGGATAAAGGGCTCACGGAGAAGAGAAAGGCAGGGATTGTGTCTTGCACGTCAGACCAGACTGACAGCTTGGACTACATCAGTAAACATAGCCACGGAACGTGGGCTCTGGGGAACCTTCCAGAAGCCTTCTTCCTTCCAAGTTCATCCAGATCCCAGAAATGCTTGCCCAGAACCCCGAATAACAAAACTGTTATTTTCGTTCCTTCTTTTCCAGGGAATTCATGCTTCAAGATCTTCACTTGTGTTCTGGGAGGGCTGTAAAGTGTGTGTCCATAGCCAGAGTTGGGAGCGCCTGGGCCTATAGCTAGAATGGTGAAGCCGCTGGCAGGATCTTTCTGCTACTACATTTCCCTTCATATATGTAGCATGCTGCAACACCCATGGCTTAAGCATCGTTGCATGTAGTGCCCAGGACCAGCGCTCTACTAGCCCCTTCCAGCTTCCCTTCTGTTCTGTTCGACTTTGCCCCGTGCTACCAGCCTCCTCCCAAGACCTTTGAATCCAATGATAAAAGACACACACACACAGTTTGTTACTTTACAACGTGCCTTCTGGGCACAGTTGCTGGGCGCTGAAATCTCCCGCCCGGAAAAGCGTGCCCTTACCAATTTGTTATCTTTCTCTCCACTTGCCCTAGTGGAGGGGCTAGTCCCACCTAGCCCCTGCCAAACATCCTTGGCCACCTGCCTGTAGCAGAGGCCACAGGCTGCAGCTCAACCAGAGACCTCACATGGTTGTTGTGTTCTTTCTCCAAAGCACAGCAGAAAACAAACCTCCCTCTCCTTCCTTGGTCTGCCCTTTCCTCCTGGGATCTGTAAGTCCCACCTATACCTTCTATCCAGCATTAGTCACCCCCTACCTCGGCTTTCTTTACTAACAAATCAAGAACCAATCGGGGAATAAGACCTCAGCATCAGACACACCCCCTTCAAAGCATTCTAACTCGTTTTGATAAATGTTTTAGAAAGACTTGTTTTGCTATTTTATGCGTATAGGTGTTTTGCCTGCGTGTATGTTTATGCACCACATGCTGTGTAGTGTCCAGGGAGGAGAGAAGAGGGCACTGGATTGCCTGGAACTGGGGTTACAGATGGTTGTGAGACACAGCGTGAGACCTGGGAACGGAGCCCCTGACCCAAGAGCAGCCGGTGCTCTTAACTCCTGAGCCCTCTTTCCAGCCCTGTCTTCCAACATTCTACAGATAAAGAAGCCATCATACATGTCCTTTGGATCATTTGCTCAAAAGTCACCACCTTCTGCTTTGACACCAGCCTTGGCACCTACTGTGCATCCTCCCTGATTTCAGAGAGTATCCATCAGGGGCCTTGGCATCCCCAAAGCACCAGCAGAGTCACCCCCTTCTCAGTGTTGGGTGCGACAGTCACTGTACCTGCTTTCTGAGCTTTAATGCCCACACAGAAGCTCTCCATTGGTCTGTACCTAAAATCTCGACCATTCCTGCTAGAGGCTCTGCCTTCCTGTTTCTCCACTTGCATGGGTGTAATGCCCTGTGCCCTTCTGCTCACTGTCTTCTCCTCTCTTCCATGTTTCCTAACTGACCCCACTGTAGATACGAGAGTCATTCATGCTGTGGTTTGTTCATCTTATATACTCTCTTTAAATTATGAGACGAGTAACTTTATCCCTCTTTCTGTCTCAAAACCAAACCAAAACAGCTCCACGATTGAGCTCCACTGATCATGTCTGTAGCTTTGCAGTCTTCTCCAGTTTCTAAAACTGGCTTTTACTCTTGCTTAGGAACTTAACAACCAGATCCAGCACAAGAGAGAAAAGGCAGGGTTTCCTCACTTCTAGTCTCCAGCAGGATGGCGTTGAGGACGTAGCAGGAGCTTTACAGGCTGATGTAAACACCATCAGGAGAGCCCTGCTCCAGGCACAGGGCTGTGCAGTCGGCTTTGCTGGCCTGTGTCTGGCAAACCCCCACTTCCTATTGCTTCCCCACTCACCAATGCCCAGCTGACAACCTGGCTTCCTTTTCTGACACCTGACAAATGGAGACCAAAATGACCTTCCATGTGTTCCCTGAAGAGTCACAAGACCAAAAAGGAAGCATTTTGTACCCTGTACCTTTATATCCAAGAGGTATATTGACCACGTCCAGAACTTGCTCACCACTCTTCACTTCTGCTCTGACATAAACTGGCTCCAGGCCAACCACTGTGATGATATCCCCTTTGGAGAATGACAGGTTTTCAAGTGACCCTGAAAGACAATTAATTGCCATGGGAAAAGAAAAAAACTTCAAAGGTTGAAGTTACAGACAGAGATTCGTATCTAGTATTTCTCTAGGTAAATGAAAGCTTTAAGTAAAAATTTAAGTAAAATTTGTTAAATATGACATGAGACAAATGGAGGTCTCTTAATGAGTACAGAAAAATGACCAGGATCACTAATTGAGTCTTTCAGCATCTTTTATGGAGGAAAACTCTTCAGTGTGTCACTATATGCAATTCACTTTAAAGTTAAAAATATTTGAAATAATTCTTTTTCCAGAAGTAGCCATTGTAATTTGTCTTGCCCAGTGGGCAGTACAACCACCTTTGTCATTCCCAGCAGTGAGCCCTGTTTTCTGTGTTCTCACAATGCAGAGTAAGTGGTAGATGGCCCTCCGGTGCACAGGTGGACTCCTTACTAACCAATGGGAACCCCCCTAGAGCATCGACATGATTTTTTTAATTGTTGTTATCATTAAACCAACAAAAGACAATTTTTCAAGCTCACATTTATCCATGTCTTAGACTTCATGTGTCAAATTGCAGTAATTTCTCAGCAGAGTGAAAAATATTCACCGCTGAAAAATAACATTTTTTTCCTTCTTCCTAGGCAATATTGGTGAATAGCTCCTTTCTTTCCCAGCCTTCTGTCAAACAAATAAATAGATAGATAGATAGATAGATAGACAGATAGATAGATAGGTAAATAAATAAATAAAATAACCCTTCAAACAGCAGAAATATGCCAACATATAGCAAGGGGGACTGCTAGGTGGTGTATTTTATTCTGCCCATGGCTAAGGAAAATACTTTAGCAAGTAAATATATGTCTTCCATAAATAGAACATTTTTCTCTCTCGTTTCCAATGCTCTACCTTCTTGCGAAAGAAGTTTCTTGCCCCCTTTAAGTTATGGTATGTTAAAAAGAAATAAGTGAAGTTATTTTTCTTTTTAACAGGAAGCTGATTCTGGTAGAAAAATACCCGATTCTCCTTAGCCTAGCATCTCCCAACATGATCTAGATAGAACATGACTCCCTTCGCCTACTCTCATTCCTGGAGTCTTGCAACCACATTTCCTTGGAATTTGGTGGACTATGTTTCTCCTGGTCCCCTCAGATATCATCCCTCCCTCTCCTACCTGAATATCTTCCCTGGGTCACCTCCACTTGTCTGGGCAAGGAGTTCTGATTTAAGGAACTGATGTAAGAATCCCAAGTTTGCTCCATGGTACTGGGCTTGTTTCTGTCCTGCAGGACATGATCAGCAGTGCTCAAGGCAGTGAAATGACAGCAAAAGAGATCTCTTGGGACCAGGTAATCAGCCACCTGATCGTGACTCTGACTGTGAGCCACAGGTCACAGGGGATAGGAGGAAGTAATTAACTTGCCAGGAAGAAAGTTCATTGGTTCAATGACCAAGGGCTGGAAGGGCAGGGCACCTGACTGTTTTGGTTGAATGATTTTCTGAAAAGGCTCACTAGATTTTGTCAGGAGGATCTTCAAGATTAGAGAATCCCAAACAGCATCATATACACAGCCCATGTCCTGTCACTCTGCAGGTTCTGATCCTGAAGGTGGGGTCTAATCACCCGCATTTCTGGCAAGCCTCTAGACGACACCTGCGGGTTCTTAAACTACTATTTGAGGAACAAGGGACAAGGGATGTTGTATTTCATAAAAAGAAAGAAGACAGGGATACGTTAGATGGAGGTGTAGTACAGTGTGGGGAAGGGGTGCCTCTGTGGGCCCATGCTGAGGCATCCCTCCCCCTGAGGGACCAGCCACAGGACGGGTATAGAATAACATAGAGTTTATTTAGGGCATGGGGAGGGAGTTGAGAGAGTAGAGACGGAGAAAGGCAGGGGTGGGGTGGGGGGGGAGTGAGTAGAGGAGTAGAGGCCAGCCATGAGCAAGTGAAGAGAGAGGGGGAGGGGAATGGGGAGAGAGAGGGAAGAGGGTAAGGGAGCAAGAGAGAGAGGAAGGGGCAGGCAATCCCTTTTATAGTGAGTCGGGCACACCTGGCTATTGCCAGGTAACTGGGGTGGAGCCTAGACTAAATTCCAAGAAGAGATACCAGTTTTACTTGGATTATATGTATTACTAATTTTGCATCACCGATAATGCACATGTGTCTCAGTGACACTTCCCTTTGAAGGCAGAGTGAGTCTAGATTTGAATTCTCTACTCCCATGTGTGTCTTCCCTCTGTCTGTCTGTCTGCCTGTTGTATGAGTCTGGCTGAATCTGTGACTGCCTAAAGGCTGTCTGGCGAATCTGTTTGTCCCTGTGTCTGTCTGTCGTATTAGCTATGTGTAAGTGTCTGTCTGTCTCTCACAAAGGGTTATGCTCTGCCTTTGAACAGCACAGAGAGCACCATATGGGGGAAGGAACTGGATGCTCTACAGAGATCTCTAGCAGAGTTTTACAAGAGGTTGAGTCACTGGCTGCAATAGCTTCTACTCATCAGGTACCAGACATCATTATTTGCCAGCCAAAAAAAAAAAAAAAAAAAAAAAAAAAAGCCACTTTCAACCTTTAGGGTGGATTTTATGACATTGCTTTCAACTTCTGTTTTTGCTGCATTGTCTAGGTCAGGGGTGTGAAAGAGACCATGAATTAAGATTACAGCTAAGCATTGGCTTGGGTTGCAAAAGCTGATGCAGGGGAAATCTAGGCAAGTAAGCTTGGTTGTTACATCGTTCCTTTAGAAGCAGATTAAACAAATAGTTTGAGCACACAGTAGGGTAGCAGTCTTAATTGACTACAGGATGTATTATTAACTCTGGCTGTAAGGTCCAGCAAAAGTTCCAGTCTCTTAGAACTGTGAGGTCTGTAGATCAGCACTGACATTACCGAGACACAGAATACAGGTCAACA
The DNA here is from genome assembly GCA_019843965.1 of Rhynchomys soricoides. Classification (NCBI taxonomy): domain Eukaryota; kingdom Metazoa; phylum Chordata; class Mammalia; order Rodentia; family Muridae; genus Rhynchomys; species Rhynchomys soricoides. The sequence continues at coordinate 5,109,890 of JADRCH010000066.1, read as the reverse complement.
AGCCCCTCCTAACCTATCAAATCTGATTCTCTCGGTATGGGATCCAGTAGGCTGTGGCCTTGGATGAGCAGTTGGACAGCTTCTCTGATATCTGCCAGTGTGTTGAGGATGCAGGCCCCACCCCAGGTACCTTGAACCAGAGTCTTCATTTAAACAAGTTCTCCAGATGACAGGGGTAGATATTAGATGTGGGAGGTACCGCTGCAGACCTGTTGCAGAAGAGTAACAACAGCCTTGATTGAGTACTCGAGCATTTAAGGGGTGACACAGTTCAAGCCCCAGGGCTGTCTACACCCCAGCTACTACACCCCAGCTACTTAGAGCTGAGCATTGGTTAACACCCTCTGCCAGAAGTGGGTCCTAGTGGGCCACCAGGATCACACGCTCCACCCACCACAGCCCACCCGGGGTACTTCTTTCTTATTTGATTAGAAGTATACTGTGAGAATAAAATTGTAAAGAAGAAATGCACAGTTCCCCACACCTCCCCTCCCAGGAGAGGCTACCTCTGCTAGATTGGAGTGCTTCTTCTCTCTCTCCTTGTATGCATCCTTCCGAAAATTATTTTTACTTGATATTATCAGGGCCAAGGGAAACTCCATTTCCCCAAATTCTTGCAGTTAGACAAAAGTCAGAAGTTCTCAGGAACTTGGGAAGCCAGTTTCTTCTATCAATAGGAGCCAGTTCCCTTATCATTGGCAGAAGGGACAAGTGGCTCTCTATGGTGTCTATAGCACACTGAAATGGATGCTGGCCTCTAGGCTCCTTCAGTAGATGAGTACCTGTTACACATTTCAAAGACCGTGCTAGCATCCTGGCTCTTCTCAGTTCTTCTTGCCTCTTCTACCCGAAACTTCTGCAGCTCATAGGCTTTCCTCCACACAGCTGCTCGCTTCTCCTTATAACCCTGCTCTCTTTCGGTCACACACTTTCTCTTTTGCTTCTTCTCCCTTGTCGGTCATTGCCGCTGCAGCTGCCTCCTCCTCCTCCTCCTACCCCTCCCCCTCCTCTTCCTCCTCCCCTTCCTCTTCCCCTCCCCCCTCCCCCCTCCTCCCCCTCCCCTCCCCCTCCCCTTCCTCTTCCCCTCCCCCTCTCTCCCCCTTCTCCCTCTCCCCTCCCCCTCCCCTCCCCCTCCCCT
>JADRCH010000066.1:5088020-5103752 GCA_019843965.1 Rhynchomys soricoides | reverse complement strand
CCCCTCTCTCCCCCCCTCCTCTCCCTTCCCCTCTCTCCCCCCCCTCTATCCTCTCTACTGTTCCTGCTGGGCATGTTCAGTCTACTACTCTCTGCTCTGCTCTGGACTCTGTCAGGTGTCTCTAGATGTTCTCTTTTTTATACCCACACTAAAACCATTCTTCTCAACCATGTGCCACGGAGCAGTCCTGTAATCAGTGTATACAGATATTACTTTAGGCTTTAAAGTACTCTATCGACACAATTTTAATCCCTATAAATACCTAAATGCTGGCCACTAATATACCTTTTTTTTCTTTTTTGTACCAATGTTAGACAATAGGCCATTTAAAATTTTCCTTCTATATGTGCAAGGGGGATCTTTATATTCATCTCATTTCTTTTGGAGCAAGTCCTACCAACGTTAATTATAGTAATTACTGAGCCAAACGACTTTAATATTTCTGAGGCTTTTGTTATCTATTGCCAAGCTGCTTTGCAGAAAGTTTTAATAGTTGAAACTTTGACTTGTATATCAGACTACCCGTCTTCCTCTCCAGCGTTGAGAACTGCTGATTTGGGATATGCTAATGTGCTGGGAACCAGCCTGGTGTGGTTGTTATTTTCCTGTTTCCTCAGTGGTGATGGGCCTTCATTCACTATGTAGCCATGCCACCATGGGAAAAGAACCAATGGGATTCAGGCATCTGGAGGCCATGCAGCTTTCCCCACATATGTCCTGGAGCTCCCCTGCCATTGACCACTCATGGCCATTAACCTGTTCCAGCTCCCTGCAACATACCTTGAGACAGTTAATCCTAGGCCAGATATCATCTGATGCAGGGCCACATCTGGATTTGGCTAAGCTCATGGGCAACTGTTGCCCAGCCTACCTGATCTGCTCCTGGCTGCCCGCTTCTTACTTTGGTGAGGAATGAGGGCTTGGCTTAGCTCCAGCTCCCTGCTGGTCAGACATCATCAGCCTGCATTATCTGTTCAGTTCTACCAACACCCCCACTAGGTTCCCTCTGCATATTCTTTATGAACTTTGCACAAGATTTAAGAGGACCTCACTGTAATGTTAACATTTAAACTCATTGAAACTTCCTGCGGCATGCGCTTAATACCAGGTTGCTTGTTTCTCTCTGCAGCTAGGTTTCCTAGCTGGCATAGGCTCCAAATGTCAGCCTCTCCTACCTCCTCTCGAACATTGTTTATGGCTTCAAAGGTTGTGGGTTGGCCTTTTCCAGTCCACATATCTCCTGAAAGAGCCACTGAAACAGCAGGGCTTGTGCAGGTCTCTGCTTGAGCCTGACAGAAAGATGAGGGGCAAGGGACAGGTTGCTAGTTTGGGGAGAATAATGAAGAGAATCTGCTTTTCTTGGATTGATTATTTGAAAGATGGAGAAGTTACACCCATGGGGTCTAAGTGATGGTTACCTAGGAGAGGATTTCAACAGCAGGACTTAAATGACAGCCAGTGCAGCAACCCCCACTGCTGCTGACCAGACCACAACAGGGATCCATGTGGCTGCCCCTTGCAGATTAAAAAGCTGTAAGGGACAATCTGGGTTATTTCTATTCTTTGGAGACAGGGTTTCATTTGTCAAATTTGGCCTCACACATGGCTCTGCTGAAGATGACCTTGAACTTCTGATTTTCTTGCCTCTACCTCCTGAGTGCTGAGATTATTGATATACACTGACACATCCACTCCATGCAGTGCTGGGCATTGCACTCAGGGATTGAGAGCACTAGGCAAGCACCAGACCCGATGAGCTACATCCATAGTCTAGGATTATAGTTTGCTGCTGTACGGGTTTGTTTACGAACAAATGGCCATGCTGCTCATAGTGATCACCAAAATGATATCTTTTCAGCAGTGTTCTCATTAATTTTTTCTGTACATGCCTACAGGCAGGGGCTGCATTGTAGTCCATTTCCTGTTGCTATAACAGAACACCCAAGGCAATTTGTGAAGAATAGAGTTTTATTTAGTGACCAGGAAGTCCAAGAGCCTACTATCTGTGAGGATCTTGCATTCATCTAAACATGGTGGAATGTATCTCCCGGGGAAACAGGGTCAGTATGCTAGGTCAGGATCCTCTCTGTCTTCTTACACCACCACTAACATCAAGGAACCTCATCCTTCCAGCCTCTTCTGATCTGAGTTGCCTCCTCAACTAGACCTCTCCATAACTTTGGGGACTAAGCTTCTTTAACATATAAAGAAGAAAAGACGACAATCTTCACAATGAGTGCCTTTTTGAAAGGCATTTTCCTCGTGGATCTTGACCTCTTCTTAAAAGTTTCAACCTAGTCTAGGGAGGAGAATCTTAACAGAGCACTGGACTTCACCCACACTGAGTGTTTGCTTTATCTCAGCTCATTCCCACTCTCCATAAATAACGTCATGTCTAAAGACTACGGGAGAAACTGTCTCTCCAGAAACTTCGTTAACAGCAAACACAACACTCCGCTCAAGCAGCCTTGAGCGAGAAATAGAAACCCAAGTTCAAATAACTGGCCTGTTCATGGGCAGTCCAAAAGTAAAATAGACCATAAAAGTTACTAGGCAGAGGATCTGGTCATAGGCTCATTGCTGAAGTCACTGTATGCAAGCTCTTTCTTTAAACTAAGCAACTTTCAATCAAAACGTATATAAACAAACTAATAACAAATGGACTTTAACCCCCCTAGTTGGCTGAATCATACTAGGACAGGACTTTTGTGGCTGTGGATTTCCTGAAGAACCAAATTACAGTGCAAAGAACACATTTATGGGAGTGACTTTCCTTTTCTAGTGAATTTTGAATGAGAGGACTTTTTCTTGTAGATGTGTTTTTTTCCCCTCTAAAACTTTCAACAGAATCCAGGGACCACTGTGTTATTGTCTTCCTTACGTTTTCTAGACTGTAGGATTTGTGTTTGATAATTATTTGGAATACTTGTGTAAATCCTTCTATACCAAAGAGTTGTATCCATCCAACACAGAACATAGCAACACAACCAAGGTAAAGACGTGTAGACCAAAGTCACTGAATCCACCACCGTAAAAGAATGTCTATGTTCTGCATAATGGTGTTGGGGGACTGATTACCCAAAACAGTCTGTCATGCTTGGGAGGTCAGGTGACATTTGCCCCATCCTAAGCACAAAACCTCCAGTTTGTCCTTATCAGGGTGGGAAAGTTTTGCTTTGTAGAGACCCTGTGGCAAATGAGGGTTGAGAAAAGAAACTGGAGACAAACCCTAACAATGCATGTAACACTCTGTGCCATGGGTGCAACTCCCTGTCCACCCACGGTAGGTAGGTGGCAAAGGGACTGGTACAAAGTTCTCCTGTGATGGAAAGGTCTAGGTGTTCTTCAACTCATTTTACCAAACAAAGTGCCAAATGCCTGTGCGTTTGAGAAGTCCCAAGAGGGGAAAGACCAATGGGACTTGGTGGTAGAACCTCCCAGATCCGTTCAGATGTCAAGAGCAAGTGGGTGTGCCCTGCCACTCAGGTGAGATGCTACTCCAAGGCCAGGAGGATTAACACAAAATGACATTCGATTCCTTAGACACTGAAGGAAAGGCTGAAGCCCCCATCACTCACACAGTCTCTTTGAGTATGGAAAGCTGCTTTTTAGGTCCTTAAGCCAACTTCATCCTCACAGAGAGAATTTCTGCAATTCATTCTTATTTTTGAATTTCACTTTGAACATTCTGGTTTATTGTCCTGGCAGAAACCATGGTAACCCAACACGTCTATGCATTTTTACTCAGTGGAAGCATAACATGTCAATACTGACTGTTCTCAGGTACTTTTGTAGCAGAGAGTGGTCACATGATCCAGCCCAGGTCAATGAGACAAAGGAGAATCTGTAACAGGAAATTTGATTTCTTACTGAACAGTCACCCCTCCTTCCAACCTTGTATGTATCCAGGTTATACTGGCCACCTCATGAACCATCCAAATGAAGACAATAGGAAACCCAAGGATGGAGGTTAGCTTTTAGTCAACCAGCTATCCCCACAGGGCTTTCTGTTGTTCTAGGCTTAACACTCCAAAGCTCAGTTATTGACCCTCTCAAAAGTTGTCTGTCAGTTTTCTATGTACATATTTCCCTATACATAAAGAAGTTTGTAGAAGGAAACCAAGCTAATAATTTCAATTATATTGAAGGTACAAGAAGAATCTCAAAGGAGAAAAAATTTAAAACAAAAGTAAAGCTTGATAAAAATATCTTTGGGAGAAAAGTACTTGAAAAGATCATAAGCTGTATACATACATTTCTTTGTTAAGATTTTGTACTTCAAAACATTTGGATATATTCTGCTAAAATGGTTTTGAGCTCCAAGACATGGACCCCTCTAATGCTATGAAGTATTGATGTATGTATGTTAGTAAAGGTACATGTGTGTGCATGTGTATGTGTAATGTTATGTATGTTTTCTTGATCTGTGGAGACCATATCTAAAGATTCAACCACCTGAAATTCAAACATTTTGGGGGCTGGAGAGAGAGCTCAATGGTTAATAGTACTGGCGCAAAGAGGCTACATGGACCCCGGCCCCCAACAACTCAATTACTTATTGAGTTACTGCCAAGGCTATTGTATGCACTCCACAAACTGATGGTGAGGCCCTGTTGCTTATTTCCAGGATGAGGATTGGTGGGATTTCAAGTCCTGAGCTTAGGAGAACTCAGAGATTGGTGGGTTTCTGTTCAGGGATTGGTGGGATCTATCTATCTATCTATCTATCTATCTATCTATCTATCTATCTATTGCAGGACCTGGTCACCACTCTCCCCCTAGTGGGAGCTCCCCAGGTGGGGGCTTGTCCACTTTCCTGCCTTAAGGGTTTACAAAGTTGTAAACAAAGTATACAAAGTTTACAAAAGGAGTCCAAGGCCGGGAAGGCCTTCCTTACATTTGAGTTGGTAAGAACAGCCAACACTATGCACACTACCAGAGGAGAAAGGCAAACATCAACCCAGCTATCAAACCTTTGGTGACCTGCCTAAGTGACAGTGATGCAAAAGCTGTGGAGTAACCAACCGCTATCTGACTGATCTAAGGCCTACTCCATGAGATGGACTCCCCATGCCTCACACTGCTTGGGTGGCCAAGAACCTGTTATTGGATAGGCCGTGGGCCTAGGAGAAAACCAAATGCTATTGTACTGCTAAAGAAATACAGCAATAGAATGACTTCTAATGACATTTTGTTGTACCCATAGATGAATGGATTGCTCAGCCACCATCACGGAAGATTTCCTCCCGCAGTAGATGGGAACAATACTGAGAACCACACCTGAATAAGTGCAGAGAGTGAAGGACCTTCGGTCACCCAGTCCTAAATGAGATGTCTCCATCAAAACCCTCCCCACAGGGCTCAGGGAACGAGGCTGCAGAAAGGTTGTAAGTGAGGCCATCTAGACACAGCAGGACTGACAGACATATGGACTCACAGAGACCGTGGAGACATGTATTTAGGACCTGCACAGGTGAAAGCCAGATGGGGTCCCAGCACCAAGAGGGAAAAGTGGATGTGACCTTCCATCTCTAACCAAGAAGCTATCTCCAATTGACAACTGCTTGCGAAGGAAAAAATCGTTTTCTCCAGTGGAGTCTCACATGGTATGTGAGCCACACTTACGAGCAGGCCCCATGGCCTGCAGTGAATGGCCAACTCAAGATGAACTCAATGGTATTTTTGGAAGTGTGTGTGTGTTTCTTATTCTTTCTTTCTTCTGTGTTTATTTTGTTCTATTTTGGTTTGTTTGCTTTTTTTTATCTGCCTATTTGCTTTCTAAAAAGAGAGAAAGAAGGCATGGAGCTGGATGCGTTGGGAGTTGGGAAGGATAGCCATGATTAGAATATATTGCACAAAAAAATCGATTTTCAATAAAAAAGTCATATTTTAAAAATTGAAAATAAGTTAAAAAAAAGGGGGGGGGAGCACTGGGTACTCTTCCAGAGGTCCCTGCCTGGTGGCTCACAATTATCTGCAAGTCCAGTCCTAGGGGAACCAGTGCCCTCTTCTGGCCTTTGAAGACAGCAGGCATGCACAGGGTAGATAGCCGTGTATGCAGGTAAAGTACCGATACACACAAAATTGTACTGAACACACACTTGCTTTCCTTGCTGCTTTATCTGAACCCCAAAGTAGAACAGCTGTTTATATGAAAGCTCGCGTTGTGTATAAAGTACGAGGAAAGGTGGACACACGCTGAGTGCCAGTGCTCCGTGATTTTATGCAAGAGACTTGCACATCTGGGGATTTTGATACAGCGTGTACGTTCTGTAACTGCGGCACACGCTGAGTGCCAGTGCTCCGTGATTTTATGCAAGAGACTTGCACATCTGGGGATTTTGATACAGCGTGTACGTTCTGTAACCACGTGCCGCGGTCCCGCAGGGTGATGAGGTTAACCACATAGCACCCCTCTGTGTGTGTGGTCATATCAGGTAAGACAGCCTGGGGGTATAAGTAAATGATAATCTTAGTTTCTACATGGGCTGTATTGCTTTTATAATATTGATAACTTAGGGAGAGAGACTTTTAAGAGGACTGCAGGAGAAAGTGATTTGAGGCCTGGGAAGCAAGTCAGCTGGGAAGCGCCAGGCTCTTGTGGGAAGCTTTGGTTCAGGGCTCATGGGCGACCTCCCCCCCCCCCCCAGTAGCTGAGTAGGTGAGGATTATATTAACCAGATTCTCAACTTTTCTGGTCAACTCCTTAGAGATATGCAGGAGACGAATGTAAGGGATTCTGTCCCTGTGACTTTCCTAGCCTGGCAGGGGCTGCTACAAAATCAAGAATTGTAGGCCTTACATTCCATTTTTACTATCTGAGCATTGGAGGCTAAATTTAAATAGCAAGCAAGCCTGAAGTATAATGATCTAACAGCCCCAGGTGGCCTGAGAAGCCCGGAAAGTTAACCAAAAACACCTGGGAGATGTCAGGATTCCTGAGACTTCCCAAAGAAGATCAGCAGCTGAAGCCACTGCTGTCTACCCCATGGAAACTGCAGGGGACTGACGCTCCCATCCCCAAAGTTCCTCTCCTGGCCTATGAAACTCCAGCCCCTGCGCCGCGGGCACACAGTTCCACTCCACGGAGGCACTGGTATCCCTTGTCGTTCTGTTTAAAAGAAAATTCAGCTTTTGTTGAGGTAGGTTTATTTTCTTTTATTTCCACGCCACGTCCATCACTCCTGATCTAACAAAGACAACTTGTAACTAGAACTGGCCCAGTTCTGCGAGCTCTGTTTTTTTCCCCTCTCTAATGGTAGAAATGACTTTGAAATTTAGATTTGTGTATATGGATTTCAGCACAGATTGTCAAAATAGCCCCTTTCTGGAGCTGATCCTTTGTTGGGAAACTTTGTTGAATAAAATTTGGTATCAGCTAGTTTTAGCTGAAGCAGAGTCTCCCCATTGTTTTCCGCTGGGTTTTACTAGGGACCTATCTGTCTTTTTTTCATCTATTCCAAAACATGATTTAAAAATATTAAAGCAATATCTCTTCTCTTAAGACGCTTGTTTCAAATGAGAACCTAAGATGTTCCCTTCCCCCAGCCAGCATTTAATCTGTAATTTTGCAGATTTTAGAAGGTGTCTTTTATTCTCCTTGAGGTGTTAGGGCAATTTAGATTAATTGGCCTTGGAGTCTTTGATACCCATTTTAAAGACATCTTAGAACCTGCTGAAGACGATACCCTTTCATACGTGATAAGTAAAAAATCTTGGCAGAGCAAAGCCCTCTCTCATTTTCGTTTTGTTTTTGCACAAAAGAGATTTTCAGAGCTGAAGAAAGGCTGCAGAGGTGAGAGGAGATCTTCTTCTTTCTCTTCTCCTTTGTCTAATGGACACAGAGGTTGGTGTGGCAGCTCCCCAGGATGACTGGCAGCTCTCCACATGGACCACACCACACTTTGCATTCAATAGGCACCATCCAAGCACCTTTACCAGACCAAATCATCCACCACAAACATCCCATCCACAAGCTAATGCCACTCCCTAAGGACTGAGTTCAGTAATAAAGCTAGCTAGCCACGTGGACCTCAAGGGTAGGGTAACTCTGGGGGTCCCTGAAAGGTAATGAGGAGACGGCGGGGCCTTTCTGGCCTTGACTCTAATTCCTCTATTAGATTGCCAGCCCCAGGTCTAGCCTTTGGTATGTAGCTGCAAGGCAACCTCAATCTCTCTCTCCTTGATTATTAGAGACAGAGTCTATGTAGTCAAGGCTAGCCTGAGATTGGAGACCCTCCCACCTAAGTCTTGGCCTCTTAGAATTCACCAATGTGCCTGAACTTGAAGGGAGGTGCAGGCATCACTTCAGCTTGGTGTGTATTTGGGACCATTGGCCTGACTGGTACAAAGCTTGGTTAATAAGCTTGAGAGGCCCCTGGGAGCAAAGCCAAACACCTGTAATCCCAGTACTTCAGAGGCTGAGGCAGGAGGATGGTGAATTCTAGACTAGTGTGGACTATACAGGGATGTGCCAAGAAACAAAGCCAACACACAACACATTTTACACTTCCTCAACGACTCAATTCCCCACCTTTGGTTGAGTTACAATTCGGTGCCTTGGTGAGGGGAAGAAAAGACACTATTAGAAGCCAACAAAGCAAGCTGAGCCTGTGATCCCAGTGACTTTGGAGTCCAGGCCAGAGGACAGAAGGTTCAAAGTCAGCCTGGAAAGCTTAGCCAGACCCTTCCAGAAAATAAAGGTACAGAGAGCTGAAGGTGTAGCTTAGCAAGGCACCGTGGCCTAGGACATGGGTTCAAGACCCGGGACCTCAAACAAAGGAACACTAAATAACAGCAAAGCAGGAACAACTCACAAAGTAAAATATACAAGCCTAGTGCTAAAGAACCAGCGGTATTCAGAAGTGTCTAGCACAAAGATAATCATCAGAAAGGAACGCTGACCTTTCTAAGGACAGAAAAGAGCATTAAAACAGAAGGAGCAGAGAAACACTGCAGAGGAAGAGAAATACGGGCTCTTTAACTCACTGCAGTGATCCTCACAGATTGGAGGCTGACAGAGTTGAGGCCAAGCACAGATCTCCTGCCCATACCACTGCCACAGAAAGGATTTCTATGTTTTTGAGGGGGGTGGGTTCTGAAACAGAGTTTCTTTGTGTAGCTCTGGCTATCCTGGAACTGGCTCTGTAGGGCAGACTGGCCTCAAACTCACAGAGATCCACCTGCCTCTGCCTCCTGAGTGTTGGGATTAAAGGTGTGCACCACCACTGTAGGCAGCCTGAGTTTGGGGCCAGCCTGGTCTACAGAGGATTTACGATTTCAGTAGCTTACTTGTGTTACTTTATTGTGGGAGCCTTAGCAAACAAGCACAGTGTTGTCTGGCTGGTTTTGTGTGTCAACTTGACACAAACTAGAGTTACCAGAGAGACAGAAGCCTCAGCTAAGGAAATGCCTCCATGAGATCCAGCTGTAAGGCATTTTCTCAGTTAGTGATCAATGGGGAGGGTTCAATTCATTGTGAGTGGGGCCATCCCTGGGCTGATGGTCCTGGGTTCTATAAGAAAGCCAGCTGAGCAAGTCAGGGGGAGCAAGCCAGTAAGGAACACTCCTCCATGGCCTCTGCATCAGCTCCTGCCTCCAGGATCCTGTCCTGTGAGAGTTCCTGTGCTGACTTCCTTGATGATGAACAGTGCTGTGGAAATGAAAGCAGAATTAATCCTTTCCTCCCCAACTTGCTTTTGGGTCATGGTGTTTTTGTTGTGGCAATAGAAACCCTGACTAAGACAATTGCTAACAATAATATCACATTTTAAAAGATAATGAAATAGACCACTAACTAACTTAGAGAAAAGAGTAAGAGCTACAGAAACCAGATATATAAAATAGCTGGACACCAAGGACATTTAAATAATAACAGGCATACTTCACAGGGTGCCCTGCAAGTAAATTGAACAAAACAAAACAAATCACACCATCCTAGCTGCCCAAATTGATGCTATCAAAAAAAAAAAAAAAAAAAAAAAGCAGGAGATAAGGTAAATGAATCGATTTCTGTAGCAAAGAGAAAGTTGTCAAAGATACTCAATAAGACCCAGAAGGTTTCTTGGGGAAATTTCACTAAATATTCAAAGGCCAGACATTTCTTGAACTGTAGAGCATTAAGGGACAGCGACCTTCCTCCATGTTGATATCTCAGATTTTAACTCTCACAAAAGAGAAAATGCAAATTGAGATTCTGATGAATACTGTGAATTCCCTAGATGAACTATATCAATGCAGAAAATGTATTTCTCATCTTAAAGGATATAAGAGATAAATTATAGAGATTTTGGTCCTGGGGAAACACAGATTTATTTAGGACACCCCAAATTCCAATATGGAAGCAGTTTCATGAACTTGTATAGTTTTACAGAACAAAGAAAATCATTAATCAAGACAAATTAAAATACATTGGTGGTACATTGACAGGTTCAGGGAGATGGGGTTAGGAAATCCATTAATGTAATATAGGTTAAAATATTACAAAGATAATAACCTATGTAAATGTCCAAGAGTCAGAGGACTGATTATTAAGATATATGTTCACCCTAGTCTAGTTCTGCAAAGGCATGTCTTTGCAACTGACAAGCACACTATAATGTTCATCTAAAGGCCTGGATTAATCTTCAAAACATTATTTTAATGTTTACTTACTGTACAGTTAAGTCACAGATGATATATCCTCTTCGATCTGGGGGAGGCCCATAAATTTTATAATCGTCCAAAGGTCATAGGTTAATACAAGGGTGACGTTCAGGGTATTTTTTTGCTACAGGGAAGTGGAATTCACACAGGCAGTGGAGTTCACTCAAGGAAATTCAACTGTGCTTAAAAAAAGTTGAGAGAAGGAAGAAAGAAAACTATTCTTGACCTTTGTACTGATTCTCCTGTCTCCCTGGGCCCAGCCAAACTTAATGGTTTGCCAGTCCCTTTAAAGTGTGGCCTTTGAGTAGATATGTCCTGGGCCTTGATAAGGTCTTTTTTTGTTTCTTTTGAGTAAACATGTAGGTATCTCTTAGTCCTGGGCAGGATGCTGGCCCCATAGCTGCAGGGGTGAGTCGTGGATTTCTGTGTTTCCCAGTTCTCCGGTTTATTTCATCTTCATATTGTTCTCAGCCACCTGGCCCAAAAAAAAAAAAAAAAAAAAATCAGAGTTCAGAGATAATGAAGACTCTTCCCAGATTTCCCAGATTTGACACCATCTTTAACCCCTAAACCTAGCTATAGAGAGCTCATCCCTAAACATGTTTTCAATGTACACATTCTCTAGTTGAACAACCCAATACATGCATATATTGAAATGGACCAGGACCAGGTTACTCTAACCCCATACCTCCTCCATGTTTGACAGGAGGTGTGATCTCTGACTCCACAATTGACCCCAGGGCCTCTCAGTCACATCCTGCCAGAGAGGACTAAGGCCTCCTTTCTTGGAAGGAAACAATGCTTGTAAAATTCCCTTGGCCTATACCTGGTCCCTTTGTGTTTGTAGACTTTGTATTGCCTTACCTCGAAGCAAGAGTTCTTTGTGGCAGGAGCTTGCTTTCCTCTCTGGCTTAAATAAGACTTTTACTTGGCCTGATATTCGTGGTGGTGTGCAAATTACTTGTGATGGGTGTTTCATATAGATGCAGTATGGTTGGTAGCTCTGTTACTTGCTGGATGGCTGAGTGAAGGTATCACAGAAATAATATGCTTTCCCGGTGAGAAATCTCTTTGCATACTTAGAGATGAAGGACACAATTTTTAATAGCACTTGTCTGGCTGGGACTAATGCCCAAGGAAGAGCCAGCCTTGAACAGATGATTTCACAAACATATACACACTTTAGGCTTATGCATTTCATATGTACAGTTATTCTTAAATGTTTTTTAGGTCCTAACCCCAGGTTACACTTTGAACAACTTAAATAGACATCAGACTGCAAGTCTGGCCACTTGGGCAGCTGGGAGACTTATAAAGCATACGCAGCATTATTTCTTAAGTACATCTGTGTTGTTCTTTTTGAGTAGCTGTTACTCAGGTCATCTTGCCCACCTGGCAGAATTATGCTTTTCTTTGATAAGAGCATAGGGGACTTAATAGTGAGCTGCCTCTTAAAGATATATTCTTTGATTCCTTTAAGGGTAGACCTCCTGGTGGCTGGTGATAAATCAGGGTTGTCTCCTTTTGTTATGGAAATGAACCACATTGGATGTTAATCATGGTGAATGAATGTCAGCAGAACCTTTCTCAGCAACCCTAAACTTCAATTAGAGCATGAATGTTGTTTCTGACAGTCCCTAAGGAGCCTGGTTAGGATACTGCTTGAGCTCTGGTCATATCTGATGCAGCCCTCCTTTAATTAAGCTCTTTGTGTAACTTAGTATTTTATTTATTTATTTATTTATTTATTTATTTATTTTTGATACTTTATTTACATTTCAAATGTTTCTCCCTTTCCAGATCTCCCCTTTGGAAACCCCTATCCCTCCCACCTCCCCTGCCTCTATGGGGGTATTCCCCCACCCACACACCCACTCTCGTCTTCCCTCCTTGGCATTCCCCTATACTGGGGCATCTAACACCCTCAGGCCCAAGGGCCTCTTCTCCCCCTCATGGCTAACAAGACCCTCCTCTGCCACATATGTGGCCAGCACCATGGGTCCCTCTATGTGTATTCTTTGGTTGGTGATCCAGTCTCCAAGAGCATCGGAAGGTCAGGCCAGTTGACACTGTTGCTCCCTCCATGGGGCTGCGAACTCCCTCAGCTCCTTCAGTCCCTTTTCCAAGTCCTCTATCTGGGACCTCATGCTCAGCCCAATGGTTGCTGTGAAGTGAATCTTGGGTACTCCGAACTTTTGGGTTAATAACCACTTATCAGTGAGTACATACCGTGTTCATTCTTTTGTGACTGAGTTACCTCTCTCAGGATGATATTTTCAAGTTCCATCCATTTGCCTAAGAATTTCACGAGGTCATTGTTTTTAAAAGCTGAGTAGTATTCCATTGTGTAAATGTACCACATTTTCTGTATCCATTCCTCTCTTGAGGGACATCTGGGTTGTTCCCAGCTTCTGGCTATTATAAATATGGCTGCTGTGAACATAGTGGAGCATGTGTCTTTATTACATGTTGGAGCATCTTCTGGGTATATGCCCAGGAGTGTTATACCTGGGTCCTCAGGCAGTATTATGTTCATTTTTCTGAGAGTCTGACAAACTGATTTCCAGAGTGATTGTACCAGCTCGCATTCCCACCAGCAATGGAGGAGTGTTCCTCTTTCTCCACATCCTCGCCAGCATCTGTTGTCACCTGAGTTTTTGATCTTGGCCATTCTGACTGGTGTGAGGTGAAATCTCAGGGTTGTTTTGATTTTCATTTCCCTGATGACTAAGGATGTTGAACATTTCCTTAGGTGAGTATGGAGCCCTTTGTCACAGGATCCACTCCCAGCCACCGAAAGAAACCATAAGACCACTCCTCAGTCCCTGTGTCCTGGGGATTCTAGGTGGGTCACTCTGAGCAGACAGGCTTGCCAACACTCCTTGGAGGCTAGCTTTCTCATGGCACTATTTGCCTATGGAGCCCTGGTAGCCCAGGCAGAGGTCTCCTGCCATAGATGGAAACCGGAAGCTAGTACCAACTTAGTATTTCCTAAGCAAGGTTATCAGTAAATTCTTTATAGCATCAAATTTACAACTCAAGTTTCTTTCGAATCTAAGGCATTAGTCCCTGAGTACTTTAAACTGGGACAATCAGAGCAGTCCCGTTAAGGCCAGCACCCAGACAGGGTTTCTTATAATCTGGTTCAGTCAGCAGCCATACTGTAAAGGGCAGAATGCTATAGTCTGAGTCTGAAGTGTTCCCTGTAGATTCCTGTATGAAAAGTTTCAGAGGGGAAGGTTTCAGGGGGACACCGAGACTAATTACTGGGGATTAAGGTTATGATAAGAGTTATTAAAGCCGTGGACAGAAAGATAACAGTGCAGGGCTGGAGAGATGTCTCAGCCAATAAAGGCTAGGGTCACTACCAAAAATATAGGAAAGATAACAGCATGGCCATGTCCAGGGACATTTCAGGCCTCATGAGCAGAGATAGACAGCATGGGGTGGGGGCTAAAGAGAATAAGAGCTAATGTAGCAGATGTGAGACCTGTCTGGGGAGGAGGCATCAAGGTGGTGGGGAAAGGGTGTGACATCAGTATGCCTTTAATGGAAACTCAGTTCCTGGGAGGGAGCCTGGCTTTGGGGTGTCTGTTTAGTTGGGTGCTCAAAGACAATATCTCAGTCTTGTCTGTGGTAAAGAGATATTTGCCACAGATATTTGAGCCTGGTCACAGCTGGGTCACAGATTCTAACATTATATCCTTTCAATGTGTTGAATACTTGTCTTAGACTGGTATTGCTGTCTGGGAGATTCTGGAAACTTCAGATAGTGGAACCTTTTGGAACAAGCATGTCCTTGGCAGGGGCTTTGAAAGTTAAAGCTGGTTCTGCCTACCTTTCTTGTCTCTGTTTCCTGTGTGATCTTGCCACTATGTTGTTTTGCCTCACCTGGGTCCCATGAGCCACACCCTGAGGGACTATGCAGTTAAGTCTCTGAAACTATGAGCTGGAATGCATTCTTCCTCTCTTGAGGTGTCTTATCAGGTATCTTCTCCAACCAACAAAACATCTGACAAGCACAAGGGGACCTGGGCTAAGTGGCTTTCAATATAATCATGTATCAGGAGACAGAAGCCACATAGTATTTTGTTTAAAGATTTATTGGGGCTGATCAGTAGTTAAGATGCTTGTCACACAAGTATGAGAATCTCAGATGGGTTTCTCAGCACCCATGTGTGTGGGTGATAGATATAGCAGCCCTGGGGATGCAGAGACAGGAGGATCCCTGGGGTAGTCCAGTGAGGTCGTCTTGCAGAATCCATGAGGGCTAGGTTTAGTGAGAGTCCCTTTCTCAAAAAAATGAGGGAGAGAATAAATGAAGAAGCCACTTGACATTGACCTCTGGCTCCCACATACAGGTGCACACACACGTACACACAAGAACGGATGTGTTCACATGTATATAACACACAAAGCGATTAATTACACTAGGGAGTTGGCACAAGGGGTGAAGTAAACAGAACTTTAAAGAATACTTTAAGGAGTCACAGACACAGGAAATAGCTATTGCTCTGGGTCTGAGTTAGGGCTCTACACAAGTGACCCTCACCACTCAGGCAGATTCAGACCTTTAGACAGGGCAAGTAGTGACTCACTGTGGGAAGAGAAGTCACTGTAGGTCACCCCAATAGAACTGAAATGTTGTCGCCTAGGGGTCTTGGATGGGTTGGGGTTTTGTTGTTGGTTTTTGTTTTTGTTTTGCTTCTGCCAGTTAAAGAATTAGGAAGCTTGGAAAAAATCTTGAGTATTATAGGTAACAGTGGAGAAATCCTGAGCACAGCAAACAGGAGCAGTTAGGACTAGCAATGGAAAAAAGGTTCTTATTGGTTTGATGAAACACACACTGCAGATACACACACAGCAGATATACACACTGAAGATATATACACACACACACAAAAGATATACACACAGCGGATACATAAACAGCAGATACACACACACAGCACACACACACACACACACACACCAGATACACAAACACAGTAGATACACAAACATAGCAGATATATACACAGCAGATACACACACAGCAGATACACAACACAGCAGATACACAACACAGCAGATACACAACACAGCAGA
>JADRCH010000066.1:5008829-5087724 GCA_019843965.1 Rhynchomys soricoides | reverse complement strand
ACAGCAGATACACACACACAGCAGATACACACACACAGCAGATACACACACAGCAGAAACATGCCAAATAAACCCTCCACAAAGCAGCCAGGTGGGGGACTCAGGAAAGAGAAGTCATCTTTTCCTCTAGGGCTGGGGGTTTCAAAAGTCTTTGAAGGTTCTTCCTTTCCAAATTTAGGGTTTGTGAGTTTGAAGAAAGACAGGATGGCTGACTGATTGGCACATAACTGCGATGTAAACTTGTCCTGATGTAGCCTTGAATGTGTTGAATCAATCAGAAACTTTACAGGCAAGAGGAAAGCCCACGGGCCTTTGCTTTAAGCTGTTTGGCTTTTGTCTCAGGTCAGGAGGGTGAGGAAGCAGCCACCATCTTGGAAGTTCACCATCTTTATTATTTAGTCATGGTCCCTCTACCTATCTGTCTCCCTATCAGGGACTCTGTCTAATTCTTCATCTCTCAGAAAATGTCCCTCTGAGAAATGGGGGTAGCTGCCTACCTGGAGGAAGTGAATTTCAGAAATCTCTGCAAAGCTGCCCCATAGCATATTGGGAGAACTACCCCTGTAAACTACTGGCTCATGATGTGGGATTCATCATGGATTTGTACAATATCATCATTCATTTATCAGTCAATGGGCTTCTAGGTTGATTTCATTTCCTAGCTACTGTGAATAGGCAGCAACAAAGTTGGATGTGTAAATATCTCTGAGGTAGGATCTAGAGTCTTTGATGTGTATGCCCAGGGATGTGCCTAATTAGTTCTCATACTGCCTACTCCCAGGGGACAGGTATTAACCCTTTCTAAGCTTATTGCTCCCACTAGGTTCCACTTTGTTGTTGCTGTTTTGTTTTTGAGGCAGGGTTTTTCTGTGTAGCCCTGGCTGTCCTGAAACTTGCTCTGTAGACCAGGCTGGCCTTGAACTCATAGAGGTCTGCCTGCTTTTACCTCCTGAGTGCTGGTATTAAAGGTGTGTACCACTATTACTTGTCTAGGTTCTACCTCTTAAGAGTCCCTACACTCCTTAAATCTATTACATCAGGAATTAGTTTTTAGGACAGCAACCTTTGAGGAACAAGCTCTATCATTTAACCATCTGTTGAGTCAAAAGCAGAAATCACCTTACCATTTAGTACTAGGGCCAAGAATAAATGGTGCAACCCCGACTTCCTAAGTCTGGTTCCCTCACTCACTACCTGTGATGACTTGGCAAACTACCTTGGAATTTAAGGCCCTAGATTTCTGGCCCTATGGAGTTCTTCGGCCATGAAGTAGGGTTAATAGTGTATCGGTGTAATAGGTTTGGAGGGCCCAATAGTTAGTATGAGCAAGGACTCAGACCTAGCACATAGCTCAGAGTGTTAGTGGTTAGCGTCATGTTGGGTAGGACTGATGCCCAGAGACTCTACACAGCACTTATGCAGAGCGAACACACAGTCATAGTAAGCACACAGAGGTCAACCAGGAGGTTCTCTCAGCCTACTTCTGGCTACCACCATGTCCATCTGCACAGCACATTGATGGGGAAGACTGGATGGGATTGTCTTCTTTCCTTGGCATGAACCAAGAAGGAGGCTGTGGGTTGACACCATGGGCCTGGCTTCCCACATAGCCAAGGAAGACTCTGAGAGAGGCCGTCCTTCACTGTGTGTTTTTATCCCTTTCCTGTTGCAATCACATAACACTGGAGCCTTCTCCTCCTACTACGCAAAGACAAGAGGTTCTGAAAGTCCATTTCATTCCTCTGGCAGATCTCATCACATATTCATGAGTATATGCAAATAAGGTAAGATGGTATAAGACAGGAAGCAAGAACTCAAGGCCCAGGCCCACCAAGCCATGAAAGTTGGATCTAACATTTAACCTCCCCCCCATCTCTTCTGAAGGCAGAGCTCCTGAGTCATGTAGGTGCCTTACTGTCCAGTAGATCCGTGGTTCTCAACCTTCCTAATGCTGTGACTTTTTAACACAGTTCTTCATGTGGTGGTGACCACAACCATAAAGTTACTTTTGTTGCTACTTCATACCTGTAATTTTCCTTATGAATCATACTGAAAATATCTGTTTTCCAGTGGTCTTAGGTGACCCTTGGGAAAGTGTCATTCAACCCCCAAGGGGTCTCGACCTGAAGGTTGAGAATCATATTAGTCCCTTTCTCCTTTAGGGCTTATCCTCAGCCACATTGGAGACTAAGCTTCTCGTGGACAACTTCTGGGTCCATCATATTCAGCCACAGCACCCTGACTCTACTCTTTCCTTGGATCCATCCTGCCCTCCCATTCTAGGGAGAGAACAGATGAGGCTATGCTGATCCTTACAAAACAAACACCCAATCAAAGGAACAAAAACCTAGCTCTCAAGGTCTGCTTACCAGGGAAAGCAGCCATCCGGAAGACATAAAACAAACGAGAGAAAAGCAACCACAAGACAGAGGTAAATGTCAGAGGTGGCAGCAGGAGAGAGAGCATCATAATGTGTCAGACAAGGTGACAGGATGAGAAGAGACAGGCGAAGTCGAGACAAAGGTCCAGAGCTGGGAAAGCCAGAGGGAGCTGGAAGAGAAGGAAGAAAGTAGTTGTTTTGCCTGGTGGCCTGACTCCAGACTTGTGTGATCTGCATTGTCTGTCCTTCCCAAAGGCTTCCAATGAGCCTCCTGCCCTGGCGACCTCTCAAGGCCACAGAGGACAGGCCAAGTAAGTGTGGGAACATCTGGGAGAAGCTGTGTGCTGTGCTTTGGCTCAGCTGTACCAGAAGGGGACGAAGATACCAACCAATGCCTGTTCCTAGAATAACTCAGGCTCTGCATTCCCAGAAGTCATAGAAGAAGAAGGGTGGGCTCTTGCGTGATGCTGGTCCTGGCGCCTGCACCAACCCCTGGAACAGTATTCTCCTGCATTCTTATTCTGTTTGCACAATTTAGAGTATAATAAGATGAGCAGAACCAGAGAGACGGCTCAGTGGCTAAGAGAACCTGCTTGGAAAGAGCAAGCACCTGAGTTAAAATCCCCATCCTTTACCCCAAAAGCTGTGTGTGGCTGTGCATACCTGCAACCCAAGTGCCATGCAGATCTGAGGGGAAGGATCCCTGCAGTTTCCTGCCTGCCAGCCTAGTTCCGGGTTCAGTGAAAGATCTCCTCTCAAGAGAACAAGGCAGAGAATGACCAAGCAGATACCTGATGTCATGTATCCATGTATCCATGTACATGTATCCATGCATATGCATCCACATATACCATACACGTAAATAAAAAACCAGCATGCAATAGTATCCACGATGCCCAGTGGCAGGCCTGATGCAAAGGTGCTTTACACATGTTAATTTACTGTTCTTTCCTCACAGCCTCGAGCAGTGAGTGATGAACATCCTCACACTGCAGAGAAAGGCACTGAGAGGCAAGCGAAGTGACTGGGTAGGGTCATTCAGAAAGCATCAGACCATGTCCTGGCTGGAAGCCCTGGCTTGCCACAGCAATTCCTCCTGAGGGACACAGCCCTTTGCCATGGCCACTGTCACTTTTTAAAACACACCAGAAGTTAATTTATTTCATACCACCATAAGCTGTCACTATTTTATGGCCAGAGGGACAGTATTCCCGTGTCTCTGTCATTTAGGACCGTTACTTGTTTGATTGAGATTTAATGAGTAGAAATATAAAATGCTTTCGGTGCATAGACATTTGCAGGTAATATATATTCAAAACAGGCTAGTCAAAAGTCAAACATCTGCTAGGACACATTAATTTTTGTGGGAACATTATTGCCTCATTCTGATATAAATTTGCTAGAAAAAAATGTCTTCATATTTACAAATTGGCTTTGATGTTCTGGGCAGAAATCACCCCTCTGAGCTGATGAACATGTTATGTGGAATCAGTGGGCTGAGATGCCATTAGCCACAGGAAGATATGAATTACAGCAGAGTCCCGGGTGTGATGATAGAGTCATCCGTACGCTGGCTGTTTGCTGATGGGAGAATTTATATTAGCAACCTGTCACCCTCTGTGATTGCTCCTGTCAGCTCAGCTCCTGCTTTGCCAGCTGAGGGCACCCAGCCTCAGCTCCATTGATCCGATTGCTCTACCACCTTGAAAAACTAGGTTTCAAGCCACAGCGGTGGCATTGTGACAATCAGGTATGCTAGGTCTGTGACGCTGTAATGAGTCTTTCAGAGCGAGTAAGGAAGGACTAAAGAGGTCCTGGTCTCTTAAAGCTCATTTAAGGTTAGTAACAATTCTTTTCCTTAAAAAGTGGGGATGGATAGATGGTTCAGTGGTTACAAATTCTGGACAGTGTTCCAGAGGACCTAGGCTGAAGCCTTAGCACCCACACGGTGGCTTACAGCCATCTCTTAACTCCAGTTCCAAAGAATGGATCTAACACTCCTTTCTGACATCTCCAGGGACCCGGAATTCGTATGGCACAGAAACATGCATATAGGCAATAATAATAAACACTCACTGATAGGTTATTTCCCTGCCTGTGAAACAAGCCAATTCAAGCCAGATTAGAATATATTAAAGGCAGGTTTACAAGGATAGAGGCCAGGGAATTCACCATGGGAAGGTGGTCAGGGGGAAGAGAGAGCGCTAGCATGCAGAGAGAAAAGGGGTGGGGGGGGAGAGAGAGAGAGAGAGAGAGAGAGAGAGAGAGAACAAAATGTCTGGATTATAGGAAGGGGCCCTCTGGGGGAAAGGGCAGCCTCATCCCCAGGCTGGAAAGTTCAGAGTTGGGAGCAGGGTATGTCAGGTAGGGACTGAGGGATGCCCGGAGAACCTGGAGGCCAGTTCTGCTTTGATATGTAAAATATGTACCTCAGTCCCTTGTTCTGGGGTCCAACACCAAACTCTGACATCTGGTATGGTGAGACACGAATAAAAGTTGCTTTTCTTGGAGACGCTGGGAAAGTGTTGAGCATTGTAGAGCACAAGTAAAGTCAATAGTCAGAGACCTTGGGATACTCAGCCCTAAACACTTTGTCTCCATCACATCCCTCCCCATGGGGCAGAATGAGCTGTGCAACTGGAGGAGTGGGCCTGGAGCAAGATTGAGGTCGAGGGGTGTTCAAACACTGAAAGTCTCATCTTGAGACCTGCAGGAGAAAGTATTGCGCGCGCGTGCATGCGTGCGTGCGTGCGTGCGTGTGTGTGTGTGTGTGTGTGTGTGAGTGTGTGTGTAATTTCTTAAAGGCCTCTTTGTTTTCTAATGAGAGGAAGGCAGTGGATCCAGACGTGTGTGAGGGGAGGTGGAGAGAAACTGGGAGGGGAAGAGGGAGGGGAAACTGTCATCAGGATATATCACGTGAGGAAAAGAGAATCTATTTCTATTGAAAAAGAAAAATGTAAGTATTTCTGATATTCACTTTCTGCAAATAAACAAAGATAGCGAGGGCAGAACAATTCCATTCTTTAGTTGGTAGCTACTTGTTCCCGGTACTCCTTGAACAAAGAGGACTATCAGTCGACTAGCCAGCCAGATGACCCTTGCCAGCGGCAGCCATCTGGAACATCTTTTGGTAGCCTTGAGGAAAACAATGACTATCATAGCTGATTGCCCTGGCTCCTGGAGGTTACAGGCCTTAGCCAAGGCTGTTTGAAGCTATTCGTTCCAGGCCTGTGGCTATCAGGAGCTTCTCTGAATTCTAGATAGCTCTATAAACATCTCCATCCAGGCCAGGTAAGACACTCTGCCATTGCGGGTCTAGCACATAGTTTCTTTTTTACTTTTAAGATTTTAACAGAACTACGTCATTTCCCCTTCCACTTCCTCCCTCCAAACCGTGTCATGCACCCACTCCGCGCGCTCTTCAAATTCATGGCCTTTTTATCTCATCCATTGTCATTACATGCATATATGTATATACACATCTATTTCTACATATAATCTGCCCAGTCTGTATGCTACTTGTATGCATGATTTCAGGACTGACCACTTAGATAACCAATCAGTGTTGACCTCTTGGTATTGGATAACCATCAGTGTTGACCACTTGGTATTGGATAACCAATCAGTGTGTTCTTCCCTGGCAAGACTATTTCTCCTGTTTTGCATCCGTTGAGATGGTCATTTGATCATCTTATGTCCATTTACATGGTTTAGTATGTTTATTGACTTACATATGTTGAACCATCCTTGGATTTCAGGGATAAAAGCCAACTTGGTCAATAAATGGAGTACAGGTTTTAACAATATTCTTGTGTACTATTCTGAATTTCTTCATGTCTGTTATAATGTTTTTTTAATCATTTCTGATTCTGTTAATTTTGGTCCTCTCTTTCTTTCTTTTGGTTGGTTGGGTTAAGAGTCTGCCAATCCACACTTAACCCTCGTGAGACTTGATGGCCCAGAGAGTGGGGACATGGGTGTGCAGAGTGGGGAGGGGTTGGGGTGGGGAGGAGGGTGGAGGCATTGGGGTTGGAGGGGGGAGGAGGAGGACTGGGATGAGGAACTGTTGGTGTAGGGGGAGGGTGATAATGACTGGACTATAAAAAAGAGATTAAAGATAAATATTTTAAAAAGTCTGTCAATCTCATTTATCTTCTCAAAGAACGAGCACTTAGATTTTTTTTTTGTATTATTTTCTTCATTTCTACTTCAGTGATTTCTGCTTTAATTTTTATTGCTTCTTTCCATTGACTGGGTTTGGGAATCCAGTTTGTTTTCCTTAACCCTTTTGAGTTGCATCATGAAATAATTTCTTTGTGCTCTTTCTGATTTCTTAGAGTAGGCATCTAAAGCCATCTATCATATGACTACTTTCATCATGTCTGGGAGGGTTGTTGTGTTTCTATATTCATTTAGTTCCAGGAAGATCTTTCTTTCTTTGTTTTATTCTTTGGCCCAATCATCGTTCATAACAAGCCGTTTAATCTCCATGAGTTTGGGTTTTTACTAAAGTTGTTTGCTGCCAATTTTAAGTTTTATTGCTTTGTGATTGTTCAGGATACAGGTGTGACTTCAATGTTTTAAAGTATTTTTTTTTTTTTGTCCAATGATATGCTCTACTTTAGAAAAGCTTCTGTTTGCTACTTAATAGAATATATATTTTGGTATGTGGTGGTTTGAATAAGAATGGTCACCATAGGCTCATAGATCTGAATGCTTGGTCACCAGGGAGTAGCTCTATGTGGCCTTGTTGGAGGAAGTACGGCACTGTGGGTAGGTGTTGAGTTTTGAGAAGCTCAAGCCAGACCCAGTGTTTCTCTCTCTTCATGCTACCTGCTGATCTGGATGCAGAATTACCAGCTATCCCTTCAGTACTATGTCTGCCTGGGTGCTACTATGCTTCCCACCATGATGATAATGGACTAAACCTCTGAAATATAAATGAGTCCCAATTAAAGGTTTTTCTTTATAAGAGTTGCTATGGTACTTCTTCACAACAACAGAACACTAAGACCCAGTGTTTGGGTGAAATAGCCCCTTCATAGTCTCATTTGATGTATGATGTCAATTATTTCTGAGGTTTCTCTGTTAAGGTTTTGTCCAGATAACCAGTCTTCTGGAGAATGTAGGGTATTAAAATCACCTGCTATTAATGGTAATCTGTATCTTTAAATCCAGCAGTATAATTTTTTTAAAAATGAAATTGGGTACCCCAGAGTTTGGTGCATATGTGTTTAGGATAGTAATGTCTTTTTGGTTAACTGTTCCTTTGATTAGAAATAGATTTCCTTCTTTATCTCTTCTGATTATTTGTAATTTGAAGTTTCTTTTTTTCGATAGGATAGCAGTGCCTGCTTGCTTCCTGGTCCTATCTGACTGGAGTACTTTTGCCCATCCTTTTGCACCAAGGTGGTTCCTATCTTTCATGTTCAGATGTGTTTCTTATAGACACCAGATAGATGGATTTTGTTTCTTGATCCATTCAGTCATTCTATGTCTTTTGCTTGGAGAATCGAAGCTACTGATATTTAAAGTCACTATTGGAATTTGTGTGCTCATTGTGGTCACTGTTTTGTTGAGTTTTGGTGTTCTTTGTGCTCTTCTGTGTTTTTCATAATTGTGACTTCCTACTTATTTCCACAGTTTCTTCTACTATGCTGATTCATCTCTTAACCCCAAGTAAAATATATTTGATTTGATTTTTAAATTGTATTTTAATTAAGTTTTAAGTTTCCTTCAGTCATGACAGACAGTTTTGTATATTTGAGTATATTAATCTAGGTTGGCTGTCATAGTCTTTCAGGACTTGGGATACACTGCTCCAGGGTCTTCTGGCTTTCATAGTTTCTACTGAGAAATCAGCTGTTATTCTGATTTTTTTTTCTCTGTATGTGACTTGCATTTTTGCCTTGCAACTCTCAGTACAGTTTCTTTGTTATGTATTCTTAGTATTTTAAGTATAATATGTCATGGAAATTTTCTTTTCTGACCTTGTCTATTTGGTGTTCTGTGCACTACTACTGTATTTCTACAGGTGTGTCTTTCCTTAGGTTTTGTGTGTGTGTGTGTGTGTGTGTGTGTGTGTGTGTGTGTAGTTATTCTATGATCTTGTTGAAGATCTGGCCTATGCCATTGACTTGGAATTCTTCCTTATCTATGAACATAATATGACTGTTTGGTAGCTTCTTGGTGTTCCACATTTTCTCTGTTTCTTTCCTGTGTTTAATTTTTTTCATAATTCTTGCTTATTTGATTTGTCTTCTACTCTCTGTTTGAGTGCTGACATTCTGTCTTCTGTCTGAGTCACCATATTTCTACAACCTTCCTTTGAGTTCCAATTCCATCTTCATTTCAGCTTGAGTTCTCTTCAGTGTTTCTATCTCCTTACCGAACTCTGCTCTCAAGTCCTGGATTGTCTTCACCTGGTTGCCCCAAGTTGGGTGTCAATATGTTGTGATTAATATCTAATCTCAAGCGGGGTTTCTACCCTGCCTTTGATCATTCAGTTCCCAAATAAAATACACATAACTTTTATATTTATAATAAACCTTTAAGGCATTAGATTCGGGCAGATATCTAGCCTCTGTGCTATCATTAGCACAGGAAATATTGTTAGCATAGGAAATATGTCTATTTCTCTATCAATAACTCCAAGTTATAATCTGCCATGTTCTATCTGGGCTGCTCTTAACTCCAATTGGCCAGCCCTCATGCTATGTTTTCATGACTCATCTACCTCATGGCGTCCTCTCCCCTCTTCATCTCTCCCTCTCTCCTTGTGGTCTTTCTCAGAACCCCAGCCTGGGAATTGATACCTCATCTCCCTCTTTTATGCCTAGCTATAAGCTGTCCACACCTTTATTCAACCAATAGTTTTAAAGCAATGAACAAGGTTGTATAGCATTACTTTGCATATTTGCAGATTCTCTCATTCCTGGGGGTAACCAGCCCTTGGAGCCCAGTATTTGCCATTACAATACATAGCAACAGACTAAGCCTGAACACTTTCTATCAGCTTTGTGTTTTCTTGGGCATCACTCATATATATTCACCTCAAGCTCTTTCTCCTTTATATCAAGCAATTTCTTTGTGTCTTCTCTAAACACCTTGAATTCTTTGATGAAGTTTATGATTGGCACTGGTAGGCTTTAGGGAGAAGGTATTAGCTGGCTCTTCTGTATTATTATTTTTTTGTGATGAAATCTAGGCATATGGACTTTGTTAGTTCCTTGTCTGTTATGGATGGAGTAGGTTGCAGCAGAAGACAGGTTATATGGGTAGGTTGCTTCTAGAGGGTAGAAATGGCTTGGACAGAGTGAAGCAGGAGGTCAAAGAGACTAGACTGGTATATAGCATATGCTTCCTGGCCCAAGCCTGGAGTATGGGGGTAGACCTGGAGTGGTGGAAAGGTTGGGTGTGGCTTTGGAGGGTCTTGTGGATTGTGGATAGGTAGGTCCTGGCTGAAGCCCAGAGCTTCTCTGTAGGAAGGGGAGGTCAGACCAAGCAGGTGCACAGGTTGATTTAGGCCTAGACTAGATATGAAGGTTGCAGAAAAAAGTATGAATGGGAATTTCAGGGGGACTTAACAGGCTAGATCATGGAGGAGAAGCTGGGAAGTCTGCGTAATGAATGGGTTGGTTGGAGTGGTACAGAAAAGACCTGTTGGTGGTGGCAGGTAGGGTCAGTCCTGGTGGAAGACTGGAGTATGGTTGTGGTACAGTCAGGGTGGTCAGACAAGGCCAGGGCACCGGTTGTGAGATGTGGAATAAATCTGGATGGTTTCAGAAAAGGATGTAGGAAGTCTGGTTACTGAGAGTTAACATCATATAAATATATGTGTTATGGAGAAGAGAGGGGGTGTCACCAAAATTTGGCAACAATAAAGGTTTCTGAATAGTGAAGTAATAGACAAAATTTATTTTGGAGCAAATGGACACCAGTCAGCTGATGGGTAACTCAGGAATCTGGAAATTCAGATACCTGGTCACTGGCTTAGGTTTGAGGTCCACGTCTGTTTTTTCTCTCTCTCTCTCTCTTTTTTCCCATTGAGCATAAGGTGGGCCAGATAAGGAGAGATAAGGAAGTAGGTCTTGGGCTTTTGCTTTTCTGGAGGCCACATTCCATCAGGAAGTGGGACATGGCGTGATTCATTCCCCATTTGGAATCTAAAGGCATAAGCTTCTGGACATGTGGGAAGAGCACTGAGTGGTTATCACGGAGTCTGCACAGAGCTCTTGGGCGGTGGGCTCTGTGGAAGAGTGACAGAATTCACATTTGGTCAGTTGAGAGGGAGGTGGAGAGGTGTGTCTTATGGTTACTACTGTATAGTAGTGGGCTCTGCCTTGGGTTGCTTTGAGTGTAGGACAAAGGCAAGAGACTGGGAATGAGGGAGACGGAGGCACAATCATATTTGGACATTCAGTACACATTTTAACCACTTGAGCAGACAGCAATAGCTTTTATTTGTTAAGTACCTTTTATCCTGGGTCAGGTAGAATGCTTTCACTTGAAAATTATAGAAAAGGCACTTGACATTGTATGAATAAATGCAATTTCATGGGTCAAGGTTTTTATGTATTTGGCAGGGGCCCTGGCTCAATTTTTCCAAAATGTCTGTCTGTCTGTCCAACACTATCCATCCATCCGTTCATCCATCCATCCATTTATCTATCTTTCAACTTCCCTGGTTAGCCTCTTCCAGAGTGTCTTACTTGGTAGTTCATAATTTCTAGGATGTCAAATTCATACATCCTCACAAAAGGAAGAAAGATTTTTTCTTCTTAAAACAGTTTGAGATAAGAGTTGATTTTCATTGTGATGGGACCAAACTAGGCTACATGTTCTAGGATACTTGATTAAAAAATAAACCAATGAAGGGGCCAGACATTTTCTGCACATGCCTTCAATCCCAGCACTTTATCTTAATGAGATCAAATCCAGCCTGATTTATATAACAAGTTCCAGGTTAGCTGGGGCTACATGGTAAGAACCCACCTCAAAATAAGTAAGTAGATGCACAAATTCAATGGATCAAACTCTGACCCAGGCAATCTCACCCAAACTGCACTGGGAAAGGGTGGCAGGACAGCTTTATAATTAAGAGGGTCTGTAATGCACAGCAGACATCATTCACTTCTTGCTTTGAATCAGTGTATCTATCTGACTGTCTTTTATTTTAGAGATGGTTAGGTATACAAGATCCTGAAGAGATGGCCAGGTGTGGGAGATCTTGAAATAGGTGCACCTGCTTGGCAGTGTGTAGTGGAACTAGACTGGGATTAGGTGTATAGGAGCACCTTTAAAACAAAAACTGGAGGAAGAAAAGAATGAGGACCAACCTAGAAAGACCTCAAGAAGGGAATTTGGGTGCAGAAGGACCGAGAACCAGGGACTAATTGAGCAGGTGTTTCCAGAAATTCAGAAAACACCCAGTGTACAGGTGTTTATGACACAGAAATTGATGACTGATAGCAAAAATATTGCACAGAAATACAATTGATTGTAGATTATCAAGTCAATAAAACTGACATAGTATTTTCACATGACTTCAATCGGTTCTTTCAATTTATTCAAGCATCTCTTTGGGATTCCATATGCATAGATTTATCATGTGACTCTTATGCTTACATGCATTGGGCAAATAAATGAGACACATCACTTAGGTAACTCCCTAAACATGCCCTGCCCTGATTAGCATCTATGTCCGACCACAGAGAAACCCTTTTGAGTTCAGAACATGAGTCTGTTTTACCCACAGCGATCCATACCAGGACAAAAACCTGCTAAAGCATTTCCTGAGAACTTGATTCCTTTCTTCTTGATGTTGGATTCAGCCTCAAATTAGAATTCCATGATTTCTTTCCCAGTCTTATGAGGTGATCTCAAGGTTCTGAAAAGCCCATGCTTTTCACTGTTGTCCATGAGTCTCCTTGAAGACGAAACACACTAGGTCAGAGAAAACAACCATCCATGAAACTTTCAAAATGGCATGGGTTGGGGAGCTGGCTAGAGACATGGCTCAGTTTAAGAGTGTTTACTGCTCTTGCAGAGGACCTGAGCTTAGATCCCAGCACTTGCTGCCCTCCTCTGGCCTGTGTGTCCATGTGTGTTGTTTTCCTGAAGGAGAGGAATGCACATACCTTAGTAAATGGCCTGCCTGGAACACGGGACATGGACTGATATGCAGCAATGTTGGAGAAGTTTGGGGTAAAACTGTTGGTCAGGGTTGGGCTCTGGCTAGAGCTGCTAGGGATTGAAAATAAAGGCATCAGGGAATGACCTTTGAGAGGGGAACATCCCCAGTCCCCACCTCACTATCCCCCTCATGTCTCTAATCTCTGTGCCCAAAATGAACATCACACTTTCTACTCCTGACCATCCCAGTTCTTTGGAGAATCTGTGAAGTGGAGGCATTCAGCTGCATAGTGGTGTTGAACCAGATGAGCTTGTGGACTCATAAAACACACAAGATCAGGGACTCGCAGATCAAACTGGACAAGATCACAGACTTGCATTTTAGCCAAGACTCTGGTAAGGAAACTGTTGATCTTCAAATTTTGCAGAAGTGAATGATCTAGAACAGAGCTGAGCACATTATCTAACGATGAGCTTCAGGGATTCCCATGGAGGCTGAAAATAGGTTTATGTGGGTGCTAACACATCTTTTTAAATGGGAAAGGGCCAAACCTGGATTCTCAAGTGGGATGGTAAGCCTCCTGTGAACAAGTATGTGTCCCTCTGAACATGATATTGGAATTTAGTCTTTCATATTGACAGGCGATCTCTTGTTGCACGGGCATTCTGAGTTTACTGAGGGGTCACGGTGAAATCTAATATCAGTCCCTGAGGCGAGTGAACTGTCTGTAAATGGGGATTGCAATCTAAGACAAAGCTGAAGTGATTGCTGCCAACAGCAGCATCATTCGCCATCACTATCCGTGGAAACGGTTAGGCTTCTGTGATGGATGGATAAGCGACACATTACATATACCTCAGAAGCAATGTCATCCCATTTTAAAAAGCTGAATACCGAGACTTACCAGAGTAAGTCTTGAAGATATGCACTAACCGAAGGCAGTTATGAAAGGGCAAAGTTACTCACACCATTCCTCTACAGGAGGTACCTGAAGGAATCACATTCATAGGAAAACCTGGGGCACCAAAGATGGCACTGTCCTAGGAGGTGGATTTTGGTAACATAGTCACACAGCAATGTAGCCATCCTTGTGCCACTGAACCGTGCTTTTAAAATGCTTACAAGAGTGAATTTTATATTATAGCACCTACAATACCAACAAGACTCCTGAGGTCAGTGTCAGAATACCAGAGTCCCATGTTCATGTCGCCAGTAGCCTGTGAGCCTGTGTCTAATCTCTGCTACAGCTGAAGCTTCCCTCCTCAGAGAATGAGGGGGTTACCTGACTTATGAAGCAAAACACGTTATAATGGCCACTTAGGCACCGGCAATTAAAACCAATACCTATTACACGGTCATTTAAACGTGTGACAATTTGCTAATGTTTTTTATCAGTTAATAGGATCAGAAAGAGAGGTGAATTATATTTAACCAATGTACACACTTTAACGTGAGGCTAATGACCGATAAATTGGTATATTATGAGATAGAGACATAGAGATAGCCTAAGGGGAAGTAAGAGACTTGAGTGGATGGGCTCAGACCTCTCAGAAGAACAGACAACCGAACCTTCTGCCTCAGATGATCACACATACCCAAAATGTAATGGGTTTTTTTATTCTAGTAAAACTTTATTAGCCTAAGAAAGGCTTTGATCACCAGCTAGGTGCTATTTGGTCAGATGCACACTCTGGAGGGTGCAAAACTCCATATCCGCCCCCTGAAAAGGTTCATTCTCTTATTGGACCAGCTATTAGAGACCCCTAGTATAGCCACATGCTGACCCACTGGCTAGGGTCCTAGCAGTGGCCTGGACCTAGGGAGAACAGTATGGAGGGAGGGTATGATCTGCCTATACCTGACCTGCTGTTTCTGTAGCTAGGGACCTTGATGTAATCACTGTCATGGCAGTCATCTGTTTCCTAAGAGGTTCTGATCTTGAATGGGGATAGTTTGAATGTGTCTCCCAGGGATTTATATGTTGGGATCTTGGTTCCCAGTGTGGCATTATTGAGGTGGGTGGCCCTTTAAGAGGTGCAACCCAGGTGGGGGTAATTAGGGGCACAGCTCCTATAAGAGACTAACAATGGTCTTGTGAGTACATTAGCCAGCAAGAGTGGCTAATGAGTGACATGGTTAGACTGAGTCATCACCAGCCACACCACCTCAAGTATACCAGTCTTGTTAGAGTGAGCCCCAGACAAAGGCAAGGTTGGAGTACTGAGGTGAGAAGTGAGGCCATCATGTGTCTGCTCCCTCCTGTAACCTGCCAGGTTTCTTTCTATTTTTCTGCCTTGTCCTCATGCAGCTAGGGTCCCCTCAACAGGACCGTCTAGGAGCTAGAACCAGTCCTCAAGCCTCGCTTCATCAAGTCAAGCTTCAAGAGTTCAGGAAGATAGCTCAGTCTGACAAGCACATGCTTTGCAAGCATAAGGACATGAGCTTGATCCTCTGACCTCACATAAAATGTCAGGTCTGGTGGCATGATGGCCAACCTTCATTGTCAGCTTGGCACGCTTTGGGAAGCTGAAATCCCATTGAAGAATTGTCTCCATTGGATTGGCCTGTGGCCATGTCTGTGCATCATGTTTCTTGATTGGTAGTAGACATAGAAGGACCCAGCACACTGTGGATGGTGCCATCCCTGCACAGGTAGACCTGGATTGTCTAAGGAACTTAGCTTATTGTATTAGTCAGGGGTCTCAAGAGTCACAGAACTTATTCTCTCTATATTGAGAGAATTTGTTATGATGACTTACAGTCTGCAGTCCAACTACCCCAACAATGGGCAGCTGTGAATGGGAAGTCCAAGAATCTAGTAGCTGCTCAGTCCCATGAGGCTAGTTGTTTCAGCTGGTTTTCTGAAGAAGCAGATTCCAACAGATGTGCTGGCAAGTAAATGCAAAGATGCGAAGAAAAATGCAATGCAAAGATGAGTTTTTCTTCTTCTAATGTCAGATGAGTCTTTCTTCTTCTAATGTCCTTATGTAGGACTCTAGCAGAAGGTGTGGCCCAGATTAAAGGTGTGTACCATCACGCCTAGATCTGGGACTTGCTTTGTTCCAGGCTAGCCTTGAACTCAGAGATCTTCTTACTTTAGTATCCTGGAATTAAAGGTGTAGACTACCTTGCCTAAGCTTTCCATGGTCACTATGCCTCAAGATCTCCATGCCAAGATCCAGGTCAGAAACTTGTGTCTTCCAGCATGAAGGTCTGGATCACAGGTGAGCACTCCAATTCTGGATTGTAGCTCATTCTAGATATAGTCAAGTTGACAATCAGGAATTGCCATTACACTGATCAAGCCAGTAAGCAGCATTTTTCCATGCCTTCTGCTTCAGTTCCTGCTTCCAGGATCCTAGCTTGAACATTTGTCCTGGCTTTCCTCAATGATGGACTGTAACTTATAAATTGGCATAAACCCTTCCCTCCTTTGATGCGGTGGTTTGAATAAGAATGGCCCTCATACGCTCATATATTTGTATGTTTAGTTAAGAAGGAGAGGGAATGAGATTGCTTGAGAAGGATTAGAAGGTGTGGCATAGCTGAAGGAAGTGCATCACTGAGGGTGGGCTTTGAAGTTTCAAAAGGCCATGCCAGGCCCAGTGTCTCTCTGCTTGCTGCTTGCAGATCAGGATGTAAAGCTCTCATGGACTGTTACAACACCATGCCTGTCTGCTTCCCATCATATTGATGACGGACTAATTCTTTGCAATTGCAGGCAAGCCTCCTATTCTGTCCTCTTGTAAGAGTTGCCTTATTAATGGTGTCTTCACAGCAATAGAACAGTGTCTAAGACATGCAAGATGCTTTTGGTCAGTGTTTTCTCTCAGCAACAGACAGCAAAGTACAGCAGGTGCTGTGCACATGTAATCCTGAGATGGGTAGACATCAATGGATGGATCTTCAGGGTCTGCTGTTCAGCTATTCTGACCTGATAGACTGCAGGGCAATGAGAGACCCTGACTCAAAGATACTGAATAGCCCTCCCTCCCTCCCTCCCTTCCTCCCTCCCTCTCTTCTTCTCTCCTTCCCTTCTTCTGAGTACTTCCCCTCTCATTTCCATTGAAAATGTCCTAACCAGTTATTTTGTTATAGCTATAGCAACTTAAGATGCAGACCAGAGAACCTGTTGCAGATCACACCTAGACGGACTGAGGTGGTGGCTGTTAGGACCTTCAAGTTGGCTTTAGATCCCAAACTCCATCGTGATCCAGGGAAGCAATGGATGAGCAGGCCTGAATTCAAGCCTTGAGTGGCCTCTTGCAGTGCTATGACCTTAGGGGAGCCACTAACCTCCCAGATCAGGTTCTTTCTCCTTTCAATGCTTGGAGCCAGGGGCAGCTTTTAGAGCCATTCCAGATTGAGGCAGAGGTGGTAATTACACACTCATTCTATTACTTATAATAACACAGAGGGATGAAGGACATCTTAATGTTGCTTTAATGAAGCAAGAGAAAGCCTCCTTGGCCTGCCAAGTATAGCATTGGGCCCAGGTTGTGGCATTATCTTTGTTTACAGGGCCCAGCTGGATGCTTTGGCGTCTAAGGATACGTGGTGCTGTCTCTT
Organism: Rhynchomys soricoides; assembly: GCA_019843965.1. NCBI lineage: Eukaryota > Metazoa > Chordata > Mammalia > Rodentia > Muridae > Rhynchomys > Rhynchomys soricoides. The sequence goes on along the minus strand of JADRCH010000066.1, from coordinate 5,070,640 downwards.
CCACAGAAACAGCTGGGGGAGCCAGGAGTCTATGCTAGAGCATTGCCCAGGCACAACATGGGCAGTTTCTCCCAATGCCTGCCATCATAGTTACAACAACATCTGAATCATGAGACTTCCTTTATCCATATGGACACATTTCATGAGGTAAAATTTCTTATATCTGCTGTCCATCATGGCTGTATTCTATGCTTATGTAGCTTTTAGCATTTCCTATTTCCTGATATTTCACTTTGTCCTATGTCAAATCCTTGTATGATAAACAGGGATAACATGCCTTAGATAGAAGAGGAAATTGAGACAGGGAAGTGACTCCCAGTGGCTGGCTGTAGCTCATTTAATTTTGTTTTGGCTTGATAGGCAAGATCAGAGAAGGTGGTGACTCACAGCAGTTTGTAACTCCAATCCTAAAATAACAGATGCCCTTGTCTGGTCTCCATGGGTATCAGGCACATACATGGTGCTCATATACATGCTGACAAACACTCAAAACACATAAAAATAACTATAAATAAAACTTAAAAATTATGGGTGACAAGAGGGAAAACATCATAGTCATGGGTATTTATATCTTGCATATTTCATAAGGTAATTGATTAATAATATCCAAGCATATATTCTTAGATAATGAGCTACTCATTCATTTTTAGGAGGAGAGAGAACTAAGCCTAGATCTCCTATTTTCCCAAAGAAAGAAGGCTCAGATAAGTCTGCTCATTATAGAATAATGTTAAGAAGACATGCCCAGGAGCTTCCAGAATAACAAGCCATGTTAAATGAGCAGTAGAGATGAGGGACAGAACTTCAAGAGCACTTAATTCATGGGAAAGGTCCCATGACTTTGAAATTCACATCATTATAGTAACAAAGAACACTAAAGTCCAATAGTATATGTTAAGTTACTTTGTAATAAGCACATACTACCCCAAGGGCTAGTGGATCTTGTTTATGTGACTGCATCTCCACCCAAAGTCAACAGGTCATTAACCTAAGACCTTCCAACTCCCAATGAAATAAAGAAATATTATTTTATTTTTGTCTTTGGTAAATTCTCTAAGATTACAGAAACATCAGCTACTAAACTCTAAGATTATAGACCAGCTACTAAACTCATCAAGTTAGGGAGATCTCAGAAACCGTGTAAACAGCGTAACACTGAGAATGCTTAAGAGTAAGTGACTTTCAAAAAAGATGGCATCAGATCTCAATGTCAAACCAGATATACTGAATCTGCTAGAAGAGAAAGTAGGGGGTATCCTTGAACTCATTGGCACAGGAGAAGACTTTCTGAACAGAATACCTCTAGCACAGGTACTAAGATCAACAATTAAATGGGACCTCATGAAACTGAAAATCTTCTGCATGGCAAAGGGCACCATCAATAGGAGGACAAAGTGACAGCCTACCAAATGGGAAAAGACTTCTACCAACAACATATCTAATAGAGGATTAATATCCAAAGTATATAAAGAACTCAAATAACAAATAACAATAACAGGAAAACAAATAGTCCATTCAAAAGTGGGATACAGATCTAAACAGAATTCTCAAAATAGGAAACACAAGTGGCTGAGAAACAAATGTTCAACATACTTAGTCATCAGGGAAATGCAAATCAAAACTACTTTGAGATTTCATCTTACACCTGTCAGAATGGCTAAGATCAAAAACACAAGTGACAGCTCATGCTGGCAAGGATGCAGAGTAAGGGGAACACTCTTCCACTGCTGGTGGGAGTGCAAACTTGTACAGCCACTGTGGAAATCAAATATGGCGGTTCCTCAGGAAGATGGAAGTTGTCTTAGTCAGGGGCTCTATTCCTGCACAAACATCATGACCAAGAAGCAAGTTGGGGAGGAAAGGGTTTTTTCAGCTTACACTTCCTTGCTGCTGTTCATCACCAAAGGAAGTCAGGACTGGAACTCAAGTAGGTCAGGAAGCAGGAGCTGATGCAGAGGCCATGGAGGGATGTAACTTACTGGCTTGCTTCTCCTGGCTTGCTCAGCTGGCTTTCTTATAGAGCCCAAGACTACCAGCCCACAGATGGCAGCACCCACAAGGGGCCCTCCCCCCTTGATCACTAATTGAGAAAATGCCTTACCGCTGGATCTCATGGAGGCATTTTCTCAACTGAAACTCCTTTCTCTGTGATAACTCCAGCTTGTGTCAAGTTGACACAAAACCAGCCAGTACAGAAGTCAATTTACCAATTTATCTCAAGATCCAACTATACTGCTCCTGGTCATACACCCCAAGAATGCTTCATGCTACCACAGAGATATTTGCTGAACCATGTTCATTGCTGCTCTATTTATCAGAAATTGCAAATCACCTACATGTCTCTCAACAGATGAATAGATAATGAAAATGTGGCACATTTACACAACGGAGTATTAGTCAGCTGTTTAAAAAAATGACATCATGAAATTTGCAAGCAAATGGATGGAACTAGAAAAAAAAATTTTCCTGAGCAAGGTAACTCAGACCCAGAAAGACGAAAATGATATGTATTCACGTATATGTGGATATTAGCTATGAAATCAATGAACAGGGTCTACATGGATTTGCTTTGGATGGTGTCTTAGAGACAAAGGAAGTGAAAATAGGTTCCCATCCCTAACCAAGACGCTATCTCCAACTGATAACCCCTTGCGAATGAAAATTTAGTTTCCTCCAAGGGAGTATTAATTGGGAAAAAAATTACTCTTAAGCCAGGCAGTGGTGGCGCACGCCTTAAATCCCAGCACTTGGGAGGCAGAGGCAGGTGGATTTCTGAGTTCGAGGCCAGCCTGGTCTACAGAGTGAGTTCCAGGACAGTCAGGGCTACAGAGAAAAACCCTGTCTCAAAAAACAAACAAAAACAAAAACAAAGAAAAAAATTACTCTTAGAGGGTAGGCCATATGCCTCATGGTAGGTGGCCAACAGAAAACGAACTCAGTGGCATCTTTGGCGGTTCATTGTTCATAGTGTCATGTGAAGGTGGCTTTTAAATTGAAATTAAATTTATTTATTTGGTTTTTATCTTTTTTATTATCCTACAAGTCCTTTGCAGCTATATTATGGCTTCCAGTTTATGTTTTTATTGGACTTCTGAGTATTGGAAAGAGTGGGTTTCTGCATCTATATTTATTTCTTATGCCTTTTCTTGGGCTTTCTTCCTTCTGACTCCTTTATTCTGATCTGTTATTTTTGTTTTATCTTATATTATTATTCTTTCGAAGCCTTTTTGTCTTCTAATGAAAGACAAGAAGAGGGTGGATCCAGTTGGGAGGGGAACTGAGGAATTGGAGGAATAGAGGGAAGGGAAATTGTAATTAGGATATTTATGATTAAAAAAAATCTATTTTCTGTGAAAGGAAAAAAAGACAAAATAAATAAAACCAAAACAACAACACAACAATAAAACAAACAAGATGGCGGTCACATCATCACATCTACTTATGGTGTAAAGACTTTAGCTAGTTTGTAGCTTCCTTTGTGGAGGCCTTGGCATTTTAAGGTATTAGAATACCGAAGAGAATTAATATGCTAATATTTAGATTTTAATTAAGTGTTTGAGAGTGCCAGGTTAAGTTTTTAATTGAGACTTATTCTGATTGGGAAAATTTATTTTCCATAATCATAATTTTTTACTTACTACTTGTTAGTAGTTGTGAATATTTACGGCAACACTGATTATATAATATTTAACAGATTTGTTATTAGCTAATAAATTCTTAAGATTAATACTTGGGACATTGCCAAAATTATAATTAGTAGAAAGTGTTTCTTTGCATGCTCAGATTCCCTCAGGCACTGAGAAATCCATTAGCACTGAGATTGGAAAACCATCACTTCTCTAACACAGAGTTGGAGAAATTCAGAACGTTCAAACATAAGTGCTTAGTTATGACTGGCTCAATGATCTCTTAAACCCAATCTTTTGGACACGAATCCTTCTGGGCAGAAGCTTTAAGAACTTAGAACATGATAAAGATGTTGGGCTACAGTTCTTAACTCCTAGGTTGGAAGTCTGTCTTTCCAGGAGCTTCTAATGAATATCAGAATTGGAGCTTAAGTCTGGGGCAAGAACAACAGCCATTAAACTCTTGGGAGATGGGGAACTGAGGGTAGCCAACAGAAAATCCCAGATGCCAGGAAAGCAAGAGGCTTCTAGGACCCAATGGAGATGACATTAGCTGAAATACCCAACTAAGGGGAGAAAGAACCTGTAGAGACCATATCTAGAGGTTAGGCATGGCTCCCAGCTGGGTTAAATTTCTCAAAAAATTTAACCCAGAATTGCTCCTGTCTAAAGGAAATACAGGGACAAAGAGTGGAGCAGAGACTGAAGGGAAGGCCATCCAGAGACTGCCCCACCTGGGGATCCATCCCATATGCAGCCACCAAACCCAGTCACTATTGCAGATGCCAAGAAGTACTTGCTGACAGGAGCCTGATACAGCTGTCTCCTGAGAGGCTCTGCCAGAGCCTGACCAATACAGATTGGATGCTCGCAGCCAACCATCGGACTGAGCATGGGGACCCCAATGGAGGAGTTAGGGGAAGGACTGAAGGAGCTGAAGGGTTTGAAACCTCATAGGAAAACAAAAATATCAACCAACCAGACCCCCCGGAGCTCCAAGGACTAAACCACCAACCAAAGAGTACACACGGAGGGACCCATGGCTCCAGCTGCATATGTAGCAGAGGATGGCCTTATCTGGCATCAATGAGAGGGCAGCCCCTTGGTTCCGTGGAGGCTCAATGCCCCAGAATGGGGGAATGCTAGGCCAGTGAGGCAGGAGTGGGTGGGTGGGTGGGGGAGCACCCTCATAGAAGCAGGGGGGAGAGGAGCATGGAAGAGGGGGTTTGCGGAGGGGAAACGGGAAAGGGGGATAACATTTGCAATGTAATTAAGTAAAATAATTTTTTTAAAAAAAAAGTTATTGAAATCTTAGGAACGTGTAAAGGGTGTAACTCTGGGAATGTATAAGAAGATCTAAAAGGACGGCATCCACATCACGCATCACAAAGCTCATCACTTAAGTTAAAAAACATCCATTTGAAGACACAGGGACCTACAAGCAGCCTGGGACAGGAGCCTTCCGGTTTTCACCTGTGGCCAGGGACCTCGTCTGTGCCACAGGGCTCCAATAGCCAAACAGCACTGGGAGAAAGCTAGCTTCCCAAGAGTGTGGACAAGCCTGTGATCAGGGGTAAGGCCAGCACCTCTGCTCAGAGGGACCTGCCCAGAACCCTCAGGACAGAAGACTGAGGAGTGGTCTTCTGGTTTCCTTCTGTGGCTGGGGAGCTGATCCTGTGACACAGGGTTCCATACTCAAATAGTGCCAGGAGAGAGCTGGTATCCCAGGTGTGCTGACACACCTTTGAGCACAGGCAAGACCACCACTTCCGTTCAAATTCCTCCATCAAGAGGCACCCTCGAAGAGCCACCAGGACACAGGAACCAAGGAACAGCTGGGGACAGGATCCTTCTGGTTTCTGTCTGCACCCCAGAGCTGACCCTGTACCACAGCTCTCCAAACCCAAATTCTTATCAGAAAGAGCTGGTCTCCAAGGAGTACTGACACAGAGGCTTGCAGGACGGACAAGCCACAATCAGAGAGAGCAAAACCAGCTAACACCAGAGATAACCAGATGGCAAAAGGCAAGGACAAGAACACAAGGAACAGAAACCAAGACTACTTGGCTTCATCAGAACCCAGCTCTCCCACCACAGCCAGCCCTGGATACCCCAACACTCCAGAAAAGGAAGACTCAGATTTAAAATCACTTCTCATGATGATGAAAGAAGACTTAAGAAGGAAACAAACAACTCCCTTAAAGAAACACAAGAGAACACAGGGAAACAACTAGAAGCCCTTAAAGAGGAAATACAGGAAAACACGAACAGGTGAAGGAAATGAACAAAACCATCCAGGATCTAAAAATGGAAATAGAAGCAATAAAGAAATCACAAAGAAAGACAACCCTGGAGATAGAAACCCTAGGAAAGAGATCAGGAGCGTTAGATGCAAGCATCACCAACAGAATACAAGAGATGGAAGAGAGAATCTCAGGTGCAGAAGATACCATAGAAAACATGGGCACAACAGTAAAAAAAATGCAAACTGCAAAAAGTTCCTAACCCAAAACATGCAGGAAATCCAGGACACAATAAGAAAACCAAACCTAAGGATAATAGGTATAGAAGAGAGTGAAGATTCCCAACTTAAAGGACCAGTAAATATCTTCAAAAAAATTATAGAAGAAAACTTCCCTAACCTAAAGAAAGAGATGAACATAAACATAAACATTCAAGAAGCCTACAGAACTCCAAATAGACTGGACCAGAAAAAGAAATTCTTCCCGTCACATTATAGTCAAAACACCAAATGCACAAACCAAGGAAAGAATATTAAAAGCAGTAAGGGGAAAAGGTCAAGTAACATATAAAGGCAGACCTATCAGAATCACACCAGACTTCTCACCAGAGACTATGAAAGCTTGAAGATCCTGGGCAGATCTCATACAGACTCTAAGAGAACACAAATGCCAGCCCAGGCTGCTATACCCAGCAAAACGCTCAATTACCATAGATGGTGAAACCAAGATATTCCATGACAAAACCAAATTTACACAATATGTTTCCACAAACCCAGCCCTACAAAGGATAACAGATGGAAAACACCAACACAAGCAGGGAAACTACACCCTAGAAAAAGGAAGAAAGTAATCTTTCAGCAAACTCAAAAGAAGATAGCCACACAAACATAAAAATAACATTGAAAATAACAGGAAGCAACAATCACTATTCCTTAATATCTCTTAACATCAATGGACTCAGTTCTCCAATAAAAAGACATAGGCTAACAGACTGGATACATAAACAGGACCCAGCATTTTGCTGCATCCAAAAAATGCACCTCAGTGTTAAAGACAAACACTACCTCCAGAGTAAAGGGCTGGAAAACAATTTTCTAAGCAAATGGTCCTAAGAAAGAGGCTGGAGTAGCCATTCTAATATCGGATAAAATCGACTTTCAGCCAAAAGTCATCAAAAAAGATAAAGAAGGGCACTTCATACTCATCAAAGGAAAAATCTACCAAGAAGAACTCTCAATTCTGAACATCTATGCCCCAAATGCAAGGGCACCCACATTCATAAAAGAAACTTTACTAAAGCTCAAAGCACACATTGCACCTCACACAATAATAGTGGGAGACTTCAACACCCCACTATCATCAATGGACAGATCTTGGAAACATAAACTAAACAGAGACACAGTGAAACTAGCAGATGTTATGAACCAAATGGATTTAACAGATATCTATAGAACATTTCATCCTAAATCAAAAGAATATACCTTCTTTTCAGCACTTCATGGTACCTTCTCCAAAATTGATCATATAATCGGTCACAAAACAAACCTCAACAGATATAGAAGATTGAAATAATTCCATGCTTCCTATTAGATCACTACAGATTAAGGCTGGTCTTCAATAGCAACAAAAACAACAGAAAGCTCACATACACATGGAAGCTGAACAATGCTCTACTCAATGATAACTTGGTCAAGGAAGACATAAAGAAAGAAATTAAAGACTTCCTAGAATTTAATGAAAATGAAAGTACAACATACCCATGCCTGCCTGTATGTCACCATGCTCCTGCCTTGATGATAATGGACTGAACCTCTGAACTGTAAGCCAGCCCCAATTAAATGTTGTCCTTTATAAGACTTGCCATGGTCATGGTGTCTGTTCACAGCAGAGCTTTTATTCTGCAGAGACATCCAGCATGCCAGAGCCAACCATTTATACAAAATGGTGACCAGGAGAGGAACTCTTTTATGCAGAGTTAGAGGAATTTTCAGAAAGTGTTACGTAATCTTTCAACATGATTGGCTAGGTGTGCAGCAGTTACATTAGTACAATTTTGATTGGTTGCTATGTTAGTTTTACCATTTTTGGTCTTAAAGAAATTCCAGGAACTGACTCAGCTCCAGGCTCATCCTTCTTAGTCAAACGCCAGGGCCATCATTGTCCATGGCTCCCCTTAGGACATGTTTCCTTGGGAAACTGGAATTTTTTTATTCCCTGGGCTTTTAGACTTCTCACAGCGAGGGAAGAGATGGTAGCAGGACAGACATTGGCAGGACTCATCATATTTCATCTACATTCAAGAAGCAGATAGTGAACCAGAAGTGGGTGTGGCCTAGAAAGCTCAAGACCCACCTCCAATAGACTCACTTCCTCCAGAGACTTTCTGCCTTGCAAAGCTTCCTCCATTTTCCTGAACAGTGCCACCTACTGGGGAGAAAGTTCAGATGCTTGAGGCTGTCGGTTACAATTCGCCTTAAATCCTGTAGCTCCCCAGTGTGGAGCATGAGGGTTCTGCACATGGAATAAATGACGGTGCAGCACTTCCTCACTTTAGGTTTTCTTTTACGGAGTGCATGTCACCCTGAGCTGAGATGTTACATTACCTCAGCCATTCAAGCTCCATTCACTAGCATGAGCACAGTGGAAAACAACACTTTGCCTACTAATTGCCTGCATTGTAACTTCTGCTCCTTCAGACAGATACCCTTCCTTTTCTTTGAAAATGCTTTTTAATCTGCCAGGACAAAACCCATTATCTGGTTCTTTTATTTTTCCTTTCCAAGCCTGGGTTTTATAGTAAGCCCCTCTGAAAGTATGAGGAAGGGTCTCCTCCTCTCTCCTCCTCCCCCCCCCCACCTGCTCAAGAATTTGCTTGTTTTGACCTGGAATCAATTCTTCAAGTATGTATGACTTGCGCATACCCACAAAAGGGCCCGACGACTGATTTATTCACGGCTATCCCAGTCCCTCATTGTACTAATGCTGTGTGGTTGCCTGTGGCAGGCTTCTGGCCCTGTGCATTCTCTAGCTTGCTGCACAACCCAAACGTTGAACATGGAGCTAGCTATATGAGGACTGAAATGGCAGGGTAAAATGAAGATGGACCTAAGCAATGAGAAGAAACAGTTTGAAGAGCCCAGTTTCCTAGGAAGCAACCGAGAGGACAGGGTGTCCATTTCAGAGGTAGTGAGAGAGAAAAGCAAAGATGGGCTTCTGTATGGTTTGGATAGTCCCCACAGACTTAGAGATTTGAGTGCTTGGTCACCAGGGAGTACATTATTAGAGGTGGCCTCCTTAGAGTCAGTAGGACTTTGTTAGAAGTGTGTCACTGGAGCCTGGCTTTGAGGTTTCATAGCTCAAGCCAGGCCTAGTGTCTCTCTTCCTTCCGCCTGCCCATCCACACTTAGAACTCTCTGCGGCTTCTCCAGCACCATGTCTGCCTGCACGCTGCCATGCTTCCTGCCATGACGATAATGGACTAAACCTCTAAACTGTCAACTAGTCGAAATTATAAGAGCTTTATAATTTCCTTTATAAGAGCTGCTGTGGTCATAGAGTCTTTTCACAGCAATAAAACTCCAGTGAAGATACCCTCCATTCCTGATGGGGCCTGAGCCCTGGCACTTCAGAGGCAGTTGCTCAGGGCTTTCTTAGAGGAGGGATGCCATTACTGTTTTTCTGAACTTGGTGAAAAGGGAATGAAGATAAGGGTAGACACCTTTATCTCATAGGTAGAGGGCAGAGAGCTGCTGTTTCTCCTGAAGCAGGAAGTAAGGTCATTGAGGTGTTAGCGGCTTATGTAGAAGTCTTGGGTTATTTCCTATGGGGAGTAGAGAAGGAAAAATGCCGTGAATTGACAATAGCAACAATATTCATTTGTGTATCTCCCCCCTGGTAGTTCTCAGAAGTTTGGAGGTATATAGTAGAAGGCAGATGGGTGTTTTTAAAAAATCTTCCTTCTTAATTTGTAGGTGGGTTTCCTGTAGGTAGCATATAGTGGGGACTTCCCTGCTCCCCTAATCTGAGAAGCTCTGCCTTTTAATTGATCAGTTTAGTGATGATTGTTATAGCTGAGTTTAAATCTATCAACTTGCTCTCTGTTTTCGGTTTGCCCCATCTGTTTTTGTTCTGTTTTTCTTGGTCTTCCTTCTTTTGAAAACTGGCTCCCTTTCATGATCCATTTAATCCTGGTTGTTGGCTCAGGATCTATTATCCTTCATCATGTTATTTTCAGGATTGCTGTGTGGTTTACGGCGTAGTATTTAACTTGTCGGCACTGTGTAGCGATGCCAATGCCTCTTTGTGTACAGAACAATCTTACTCTCTGCTCTTTTCCTCATTTCCATTTCTTACACACGTTATAAGCCACATGCTACATGTTAATTTTTTTTACTTTAGGAAGCGAGCTAATTTTGATTTTTTTAATGTCCTTTCTACATACCGTTGTAAGAACTCTCTCTAGCGCTCCCCAATCCCTTGTATAGAGCAGATTCTTCTCTGAGCTAACTTCTTCGTCCTTCAAATGAAAATCCCAAACATTTCTTTATTTTCAGTACTGTTCTGGAACGCATTGCTGTTGGAGGCAGAATTCTAGGCTAAAAGTGATTTCTTTTGCTACTGTAAATCATTGTTCTGGGTTTTGGTTTGAAGTGCTGTAAAAACTGTTTCCTCCAGTTCTTATTTTTATACAGCCTCTCTTTGGCTGTGTGTAAACCTGTGTATTAGTCAGGGTTCCCTAGAGTCACAGGATTATAGAGTGGCTCTCTCTCTCTTTCTATCTCCCCACACACATGTGCACGCGCGCGCGCACACACACACTCATGAGTGGTGTAGCTGGGTCATATGGCCCTACTTTTGTGTTCTTGAGAGGCCCCACACTGGTTCCAACAGTGGCTACAGTAGTCTAAGCTCCCACCCACGGTAAATACATTTCTCTTTCGCCAGAGTTTTCTGCCACCTGTCTTGATGGCGGATGTTCTGACCAGGTTGAAATGCAATCTCAAAGTTTTGGTTGGAGTTTCTGTGATGAGTAGAGATGTTGAACTCTTGAAAATATGTTTTGGCTCCTTGTATTTCTTCTTTTGAGAACTGTCTGTTTAGTTCATTGATGAATTTGCTGGTTAGTGATGTTTTTTCTATTTAAAATGTGTAGTTCTTTATATATTATAGGTATTAACCCCTCTCTGCAGTATAGCTGTGAAATATTTTCCTCTATTTTGTAGTCTAGCTGATCATTCTCCTGATAGTTCTTTTGGATGCACAGAGCCTTTTGGTTTCATATAATCCCATTTGTCAATTCCTGAGGCAATTTCTTGTACTATTGGCATTCTTATCTATAACTCTGAAGTGTTTTCCTAATGTTCCTGGTTTTAAATTAAGGTCTCTAATTTTAACTGACTTTTGCTCATGGTGAGAGTGGAGGATTCTAATTTTATCTTCTGCTCCCGTATATCTGGTTTTGCCATTACCCTTGGAAGAAAAGGTTGTCTTTTCCCCAATGTGTGTTTTTAATATTGTTGTCAGGAATTAGTTTGTCTAGTTATATGAATTTATTGTTGGGTTTCTGTTATCTTCCAGCAATCTTGGTCTATGTGTTTGCTTTTGTGCTGGCACCAGATTGCCCTTGTCAGCCATGGCTCTGTAACGTCATTTGAAGTCAGGTAGTAGGAGCTCTCTGGCTATGTTCTTCCTGTTTAGAATCACTCTGGACATGTGTGGCTTTTTGCATTTCCATACAAATGTTTGGGATTTTTTTTCCAACCTGTGAAGAATGTCACTGGAACTTTGGTGAGGATCATATTGAATTTGTATGTGCTTTTTGCTTGCGTATGGTATTTTATTATTATTATTATTATTATTATTATTATTATTTTTGGAGGGGGGATATTGAGAATGGAATATTTTTCATCATTTCTTTGTTAGCATGTTCATTATTGTTATATATAAAGGCTACTGATTTTTATTTATTTACTTACTTATTTCTTTTGTCTTATTGATTTACCTAAGACTTCAAGAAATATATTGAATAAGAGTGGAGTGAGGGAGTGTTTGCTCTTGTGTCATGCCATATTTTGGAGGAAATGGTCTCAGTTTCCCTCAGTGAGTTTACCATTGGCTACAAGTCTGCTGTGTTCCGCCTTTATGGTACTGAGGTATATTTTGCCTATTCCTAGTTTCTTTAAGACTTTTCCCTTTTTATTCTTCTCTCATATATTAAATGCAGATTCCCCTCCCTCCTCTCCTCCCTTCTCCCCTACATCCACTCCTCCTCCAGTCCCCTTCAGAAAAGAGCATCCCTCCCACAGCTATCAACTAAACATAGCATAACAAGTTACAATGAGACGGATCACATGCCCCTTATCAAGGCTGGCAACCCAGATAGGAGGGAAAGAGTTCCAGAAGCAGGCAAAAGAATAACACACAACCCTCTGCTCCCACTGTTAGGAGTCCTAGGAGAACACCAAGCTACACAACTGTATTAGGGTTCTCTAGGGTCACAGAACTTATGGAATGTCTCTCTACACTGAGGGAATTTATTGTAACGACTTAAAGTCTGTAGCTCAACTAAACCAACAGTAGGCAGCTGTGAATGGGAAGTCCAAAAATCTAATAGTTGCTCAGTCCCACAAGGCTAGTTGTTTCAGCTAGTCATCTGTATAAGCTGGAGTCCTGAAGAAGTAGGTTCCAACCGATGTGCTGGCAAGTAAGTGCAAGCAGGTGAAGAAGAGTGAGTCTTCTTCTTCCAATGTCCTTATGTAGGCCTCCAGTAGAAACGGTGGCCCAGATTAAAGGTGTGTACCACCATACCTGGATCCAGAACTTGCTTTGTCCCAGGCTGACCTTGAACTCAGAGATCTGCTTGTCTTAGTCTCCTGGGATTAAAGGCGTATACTATACTACCTTGTCTGGGCCTAAGCTTTTCATGGCCACAACCAGGAATAGTCATCATAATAGGCATAGCATATATGTAGAGGACTTAGGTCAGACCCATCAAGCTCCCTAATTATCGGTTCAGTCTCTGTGAGCCCCTATGAGCCCTTGTTAGTTGACGCTGTGTGATGTGTTCATGCTGTATCCTTGACCTCTGGTCCTCAATCCTTTCTTCCCCTCTTCGGTGGTGTTCCCAAGCTCTAACTAATGTTTGGAAGTGGATCTCTGCATCTGTTCCCATCAGCTACTGGATACAACCTCTCTGATGATGATTGAGCTGGGTACTAATCTAAGAATATAGCAGAATATCATTAGAAATCATATCATTGAGGGTTTTTTTTTTCCTGCCAGTGTCATGTTTGGTTCTATCTAGAGGTCTGGGCTACCCAGCCTCTGGCTTCTAGCCCTCCATGCAATGTCAGGCATAAACTCCCTCTCATGGTATGGGTCTCAGGTTGGACCAATCATTGGTTGGCCACTCCCACAGATTCTGTGCCACCTTTACCCCAGCACATCTTGCAGGCAGGATGAATTATAGGTAAAAGGTTTTGTGGCTGGGTTGGTGTTTCAATCCTTACACTGGTGGCTTTCCCTGGTTACAGAAGATGGCTGCTTCCCCCATTACTAGGAGATTTTGTTAGTATCACTTGTAGATTCTAGGGAGTTTCCATTGTACTAAGTCTACCTTGCCCCCAAGTCACCTCTCCCAGTACTTTCTCCCTTCACCCGCAACCTGATCCCTCCTATTCCCATCCCCACCTGCCTCCACACGTGAAATCTGTCCTATTTCCCCTTCCCGGGGAGATCCTTGTCCCCACTTTGAGCCCTCCTTGTTACTTAGCCTCTCTGGGTCTGCAGATTGCAGCATGGTTATACTTTACAGCCAATATACACTTATACATGAGTATATACCATGTCTGTCTTTCTGGGTCAGGGTTACCACACTCAGTATAAGTTTTTCTAGTTCTAATCATTTGCTTGCAAATTTCACGATGCCTGTTTTTTTGGTTTTTGTGTTTTTAAAAACAAAACAAAACAAAAAACAGTTGAGTAATACTCCACTGTGTAAATGTACTGCATTTTCTTTATTCGTTCTTTGGCTGAGAGACATTTAAGTTGCTTCCAGTTTCTGGCTATTATGAATAAAGCTCCTATGAGCATAGTTGAGCAAGTGTCCTTGGTAGGCTGGAGAGTCCTTTGGCTATATGCTCAGGAGTGGAATTGCGGGGTCTTGAGCTAGACAGATTCCCAATTTTCTAAGAAACTGCCCTATTGATTTCCAAAGTGGCTGTACATGTTTGTGCTCCCACCAGCAATGGAAGAGTGCTCCCCTTGCTCCACATCCTCACCAGCATGTGCTGTCACTTTTGTTTTTAATCTTAGCCATTATGACAGATATGATGACTAAGGATGTTGAACATTTCTTTAAGTGTTTCTTGGCCATTTGAGATTCCTCTGTTGAGAGTCTGTTTAGATCTGTACCTGATTCTTAAATTGGATTATTTGGTTTGTTGATGTCTTGTTTGTTGAGTTCTTTACATGTTTTAGATATTACCCCTCTGACCGATGTTGGTAAAAATCTTTTCCCATTCTGTAGGCCACTGTGTTGTCCCACTGATATAGGGTCTTTGCCTTACAGAAGCTTTTCAGTTTCATAAGGTCCTATTTATTAATTGTTGATCTTAGTGCCTGTGCTAATGGTGTTCTATTTGGAAAGTTTTTCTTGTCCCAATGTGTTTAAGGATATTTGTCATTTTCTCTTCTATCAATTTCAGTGTATGATTTTATGTTGAGGTCTTTGATCTACTTGGACTAGAGTTTTGTGCAAGGCTATAGCTATGGATCTGTTGCATTCTTCTATTTACTGACACCCAGTTAGACCAGCACCATTAGTTGAAGATGATCCCCCCCCCCGTATATTTCTGGCTTCTTTATAAAAAAAAAATCACGTGTCCATAGGTATGTGGATTTACAACAGGGTCTTCGACTTGATTTCATCAATCAACTTGTTTGTTTTTGTGCCAAACCATGCTATTTTTTTTTAAAATCACTATTGCTTTGTAGTACATCTTGAAATCAGGAATGGTGATACTGCTAGATGTTCTTTTATTGTACAGGATTGTTTTGACTATCCTGGGTTTTTTGCTTTTCCATATGAAGTTGAGTATTGTTCTTTCAAGGTCTATAAAGAATGGTGTTGGAATTTTGATGGAGATTGTATGAAACCTGTAGATTGCTTTTGAGAAGATGGCAATGTTTACAAGGTTAATCCTATTAATCCATGATCATGAGAGATCTTTCTTCAGAACTTTAATTAGTAAGTTACGTTGAACTTTGTCAGATGCCTTTTGTGCATCTATTGATAGGATCATGTGATTCCTGTCTTTAAGCACATTAATATGATGTTACATCTGTTTATTTGCATATGCTGAACCAACTTAGCATTCCTAATATGGAACCTACTTGCTTGTGACGTATGATCTTCTTACTTGACCCTGAATTCACTTTGTGCGCTTCTTAGTATTTTGGGGTTCCTTTGTCTTCATAGAATTATTTTGTACTGGTCCTCTGTGGGAAAATTTGAGAAGTGCTGGTATGAGATTTTTCTTGAAAATCTGGTAGAATTCAGCAATATATACACCCAACTCTAGGTCTCTTTGTGGAGAGGCTTTTAATTACTGTTTCAATATTATTGCTTGTTATGGGTCTGTTTAGATTATCTCTTCTGGCTCTAAATCCAGTAGGTTATATACATTTTGGAATCTGTCCATTTCTTATAGCCTTTCCAACTTTTGGCAGTAAAAGTTTTCAAAGTATTCTCTGATGATCTTCTGGATTTTGTTGGAGTCAGTTGTAAAATCTTTTTACATCTCCAATGATATTAATTTGTATCTTCTTTTGGTTATCTTGGCTAGGGCTTGATAAATCTTGAAAATCTTTTCAGAGAACCAACTCTGTTTAATTATATGTTGTCTTTTTTTTTTTTAAATATATATATTATTTCATTAATTTCTCCTGTAATGTCTGTTATTTCTTGCCATCTGCTGCATTTTGGGGTTGCTGCTTCTTGCCATTTTAGAGCTTTGAGGTACATCATTATTTTAGATCTCTCTGATTTTTAAGGCACAAGTGGTTACAGCTATAAAGTTTGCTCTTAGAACGGCCTTGGTTAAATCCCAGAAATCCTGGCAGGTTATGGTCTTGTTTTTATTTGATTCTAGGAATTTTATACTTTCCTCTTTCATCTCCTCGATAGCCTACTGGTCGTCCAGAAGTGTTTTGTGCAGCTTCCACCTCCCTGTGTGTGGTCTGAGTTTGTTTGATGCTGATTTATGGTTTTACTCCACCATAGCCTGGTAAGATGTTGGGGATTATGTTGAATTTGTCTTCATTACAGCTTGCTTACAAAGTGACTTACAAAGTGGCCAATTTTACCGACAGTTCCATGTGCTGTTGCGAAGAATTTATTTGTATTCTCTGTTGTATGGAATGTTTGGGAACTACTTACTGAGTCCAATTGATCCCATATAAATTAAATTTTTTATTTCATTCATCTTGTGTGTTTGTATATGTATGTGGGTGTGCATGTCACTCTTGCGGGTCATGACTCTTGAGGGTCAGGTCTCTCCTTCTACCGTGTGTATCCAGGGGATCAAGCTCAGGTCATTAGGCCCTTGGTGACAGATGTCTTTACCTGCTGAGCTATATTATTGCCCAAAATCTGGTGTAATATAGCTCTCTTTGTTTTTTTTTTCATTAGAAATACTTATCAAGATGTGAGAATGAAGTCTCTCATTATTGTGTACAGACCTGTGTGGTCTTTATGCCTGATAGTGTTTGTTTGATGAAATGGAGGTTCCAAGATTTAGTGACTATTCATAGTAGCTATATCCTCTTGATGAATTTCCTATTATTAATATGTGGTGGTTCTCTCTTCCAACCTTTGGTTTGGTTTGAGGTCTTAACAGATTAAGAGAATTGCTATACTAGCTTGTTTCTGTTTGCTTGGTGGATTGATTTCCAATGTGTGACTTTCAGTTGATGAATATTTTTCTGACCTATATTTGTTTCTTGGGGACAGTAGATGGGTAGGTCATGTTTGTTGATCCAGGTTGTTAGTTTTTGTCTTTTAACTGGAAAGTAGGGCTTTCATTCAAGGTTTGCTATTGTTCATTTTAAATTAAATGTTACACTTATTTGTGTGTGGATGGATATGTACATGCCCCAGCATGCATGTAGACATCAAAGCACACCTTGTAGGAGTGAGTCCTCGTCTTTCACATTGGTCTTGGGGATCACACACAGGTTGTCACACCTGACAGCAACTGCTTTTCCTTATGAGTCATCTCAGCAGCCCAGCTTTGTTTACTACTTGTTATTTGTTGTTCTGGCTGGTTGGTTAGTTGATGTTATCTTCTTTGTCTCCCAGTGGTGTTGGATGACTGCTGGATTGCTGTGTCGGACACATTCCGATCCCTTCCCATTCTCCTCTGGTCACCTGTTGCCATCCTGTGTTCTTGTGTTCAAAACGATCTTTCTTCTTTTCTGTTCCCTGTCCCCATCCTTCTCATCCTCCTTGTCCTCTTCTTCCTACTCTTCCCTCTTTGTATACAGCATTCCTTTAGAGTTTTCTGCAGTTCTGGCTTAGTTGTTATAAATCGCCTGAACTTGTGATTGCCTTGAAGTGTTCTTATTTCTCCATCAATTTTAAGAGGTAACTTTGTTGGGTGTGGCAATCCTGGGAAACAGTCGTTTACTCTCAGAGACTGAGATGTGTCGTGTTTTCCTCTTATGGATTTTGGTACTACTTCTTTGCTCTGTATTTTTGACATTCTGATTATGCCACCTCATGAAGACATTCTCTGCTGCTCATTTCTATTTGGGGTTCTAAATGCTTCTTATTTGCAGATGATTATTTCTTTCTTCAGGTCTGAGAAACTCTCGGCTGTAATTTTACTGAATGACTTGTCTGAGTCATTTAGGTTTTATCTCATTTCTAAGTCATTGTCATCGGGAGCCATTTACCATGGGATTGACAGCTTTTCGAGGAGACGTGTTGCCTTGGCTTCTCATGTTTCTTGTGGTTTTTGACCTGCTCACTGGAGTTATATGGTTGGCTAAAGATATTGTTGTTATTATTTTAATGCAGGTCATCTTTTTTGTCTTCCTTCAGGGGAGGCATTTGTAGTGTTAGGAGAGACTAGGTTGTAGTTTGTGTAGTGTTTTCTCTGTTAGACTGGTGGTCTAGGCATTGGGTTCTATCGAGTCTGTCTTTGTAGGCTGAGTTCATACTTCAGCAATAACCACTGTCCAGTGGTCAGCCCATTCTGATAACAGAGCAGCCAGCAGGTGGCTATGAAATGGATTCTTAATGGGTATTGGTTGTTCTAGAGAGTTAAGGGACCTAATAGCACTGTGAATGCAAATGCTAGTTATTGCAGATACAAGTAGAGAAGGAGAAGGAGAAGGAGAAGGAGAAGGAGAAGGAGAAGAAACCAACCATGTTGGGGCCAGTGCTTAAAATTGTTTCTAGTTGAGGGGTGGAGACAGGAGACATACGGAGAAATGGGAATAACACAGGCAAAGGAAAAGTGGGAGGAGAAATTTTGCTTCAAGGTAGAGTACAAAGATGGGATAGGGTTAACAAAATGTATTCAATGTCTGTAGACCCGGCCAGTCTCTGGGCTTTGGGAGGTGTAAGGGGACAGGGAAGGGCAGGGAGGGGGAAGATATGAATCCTGGCAACAGTGGTGACGAGTTGGGACCATGCTAGTGCTGAGGGATTCTATAGATGAAGTGTTGCTGCGTGGGGCACTGGGTGGAGATACAGAGAGATCACTGGCCTGAGTGCTGATCTTCCACGTCCCCTCTTACAGATGCTCTGCACTGACTTCCTAGATGTTACTCCTGGCAGCACTCCAGGTTGATGGTTCCCAATCATGCTCTTCTCTTGTGGATTCCTACCTCCACTTCTGTTGGAGTCTTCTTGTGGTGATAATTGACTCAGTTCTGTTATCTGGGGGAAGCAGAGACAAACCCTGCCTAGCTAGGGTGGCTGGGAGTCCTATCCCAAAGGGCCTGGAGCAGTAGGCGGCTTTATTTCTTTGGCTATAATTAGTCATTTGCTTCAGGTTTTCATCTTTCCTGGAAGTTCCCTTCTCTCCACATTTGTTTGTCTTGGGTCTGCTGTTTCCAACCAGATGCAGCAACCTGTTCCCCACTGGCCCACAAGCTCCTTCTGCTTCCAAAGTGGGTGGTGCTGCTGGTGTGTGTGTGTGTGTGTGTGTGTGTGTGTGTGTGTGTGTGTGTGATATACACGGAGTGAGTTTCTCAACTTGAAGATCCCTGGAGCTGCATTTGTGGGTAGAGCTGTTCTGCATTGCTGGTGATTGAGGCCACCTTCTTCCCTTGCAGCCAGTCCATCCCTACAATGCCTCTCTCTGTGTTCTTGTGCTCCTCAGAATTGTATTGTTTCACAGTGAGCGTTTGCCCCATTCAGGACGGATGACGGTGTGGAGCTGTTATGTCCCCTCTTCTCAGGGGTGCTCAGGGCACTGGGCTGGGCCGCATCCTCCTCAAGTTTACTTTTCACAAGACCTGCCCCTTCTCTCTGACATTCATGATTCTGCTCCCACATGCTGTCCACTGGCTAGGACCGCACTGATCCCCAGCTTGACAGTATAACTGAAGTGGCCACAGGCCCAGTAGTAGTAGAGCCAGTGGTAGGCAGGAGTCTTTGCTGAGATGATGGGGCATGGAGCTGCACAGATTCGTAGTGATTACCAGTATAAAAGGACAAGGTTGGAGAGTCACAGGCACACTCTGCTCACAGGGGCAATGGGCAGGGCTCTTGTACTGATTTTCAGAAAAGTCATAGATAATGGAATGTCGGAGAGGTTTGGGGAGACTCAGAAAAGGGGGCCCCAGAAGATAGGAGAGAAGAGGATGTGTAACTGAGAGTCGGCCTCTCTTATTTGCAAGGCTGGAGGACTCTTCTGTGTACTGAAAGTTACAAGTCACAACAGTGCTGCCAGGGCCCATGGGAAGCCAGGAAAAGCTGCAAAATGCCCATAATTTTCTGTTCTACTAAAAAGTAGAAGAAGTAAAAGGGGATTCAAGATAAAGAGGCTTAAGTGGAGAGGGACTTGCTGGCTTCAGGGTGCGCCTGGCAAGCAGGGGCTGTCCGAGGAAATGGGGTATGCCATTAGACTAAGATCTCAGGTCACTTTGCATCAAATATTTCTCCTTTCAACTAGGATTAGGGAACAGAGCTTATAACTTAGTAGAGGAGAGTCCAGGAGAACCCATTCCCACTGCCAAGACCCAGGTTGTACACATTGGGTGCGGGTATCTATCCATCCCTTTTCTGGCTTCTGGAGAGATAACTTCTAAGAGGTACAGACAGAAGCATCATTTTAGTCTTTTAGGAACCTATGGAGGAATAGTGGAGCAGTGAGAACTCATCCTTGGGCGGAGCCAGAGTATAAGACCTTGAATGTAGACTTGAAGCATAACTCTGGCAGTTTCTTCTGAGGGCAGATGTCTTAGTTAGGGCTTTACTGCTGTGAACAGACACCATGACCAAGACAACTCTTAAAAGGACAACATTTAATTGGGGCTGGCTTACAGGTTCAGAGGTTCAGTCCATTATCATCAAGGCAGGAGCATGGCAGCATCCAGGCAGGCATGGTACAGGAGGAGCTGCATCTTCTTCTGAAGGCTGCTAGTGGAAGATTCATTTCCAGGCAGCTAGGTTGAGGATCTTAAGCCCATGCCCACACTGACACGCCTACTCCAACAAAGCCACACCTCCTAATAGTGCCACTCCCTGGGCCAAGCATATACAAACCCTGACAGCAGATAAGGTCCCATCACTGTGAGGCAGGATCTGGAGACATTGGTAGCAATCAAGGGTAGGTAGACTACTCAGTTGAGCTCAGATGATATGTGCTCATATCAACTTCTGTCCTCTTGGTAGGCACCCTCCATGCACTCTGTCCTTGGTCACCAAGCTCCCTGGGTAGGAGAGCACCCTTCCCACTTGCTCCAGTGATGATGGCTCCACTTTCCTAGACCATTCTGCTGCTACTACTGCTTTCCACCTCCCTTGAGCTCTGAAGGAATTTTGAGCCTATTAAATAGTGTGCCTTTAGTTAATATTTTCCAAGGTGAGTTGTGGGAACAAAATGGAGCGGTGGAGAGTAAAGTCCCACGTGTCCGCCCCGGGCACTGTGGCTCTGAGAGGGATGGGACATTCGGGAAGGGGCCTTGAGTCTTCTCACACAGTCCGCTGGGCATGGGCTATGTGAAGCTGCCAGGACACTGCCCATGGGTGGGGATGGGGGCTGTTCCCAGGGAATGCCGCAGCCGGCTCTGGAGTTCCCAGGCTCTGTACATCACAGACACCACTGGATGTAGAGGGAGAGCTGAGAATAAATGGGGCCACAGAGCGCAGCTGGCGTCCTGCCGTGGACCCGGTTGGGTGGCTTGGGCGCTGGCTAGATGCTTTGGCTTGAGTGAATGGGTGCCGTCTGGAAGTGCTGAGATGCCCTCAGAGAGAGATTAGGTGCAGCTCCTTAGTAGAAGGCCGGATCCCTCGCTTCCCATGGCGGATCAAGATGAATAGAGACAGTCCGTAATTCTTAGGTGTTTAGTGGCATTGTGGTGAGTGGCCTTGATGAGATCGTACCCCCAACCTCCAGGAGAGGCGAGGTAGAAATATTAACTGGGAAGGGGCCTGGCTAAGTCTCTAGGTGTCTCATTAACATGGGGATGGCTTGGGGCTGCATGGCCATGCCTCTACCTGTGGCAGGGTTTGGGGGTGTGACCAAGCCTCTACCTGAGGAGGGGCTTGGTCTAAGAGTTTAAGGATACCTTATCTGCATGTGGGACTTCACATGACAGACATCACATGACAGATCTCTCTACAGGGGGTAGTGGGGGTTGTGGTTATTTGACAGGAGCCAAGGGGCTCCCAGGAGCGTAGGGAAAATGCTTTCCAGTCCCTTGTAGGGTAAGCCCCCACTGGGTCGCCCGGAGTTAAGCCTGTGCTCGACCAAGGGCCAGGCTGCCTGTCACAGTCCACAGCCCCACAGTGAGTCACCTCACCTGTCAGATGACATTCACAGGCCTCCTTAGATGATATTTGGTCCTTCCTAGATGAGAGTCAGTCCTCCTTAGATCATGCTCTGGACAGAACCTACCTCCACATATGGTGGTACTGATGCAGATTATCACCCAATAGAGCCTGGTCTCCATTAGCTACTAGAAGTTCTTTAACACTACTTGAAACAGTTTAAATTTAAAGTTCTCACCCACAGTACGTCTGCCGTGGGTTTTGGGTTAAAAGTTTGGAGCATGGTATTTAGCTACAATGTTTCAACACACAGAGACCTTCCCTCCAGGTAGGACTCTCAGTTTAGCTATTTGTCTTGCTTTAATAAAACATACTGATTGAATAATCATGTAAAAGTTGCTCTCTCAGCACAGTTCAGGTTTAGATAATGAATGAAGGGGTATCTGAGGTGGGCCAGGAGGAAGCGTGTCACTTCTGGCCAGACACTTCCTGCTCTGACCCTTGTCTCCATTCTGTGCAGCTGGCTCCTCCCCCCAAACACATTTCCTAAGCACAGGGCAGGCCACACCCACACAGTTTCAGGGTTCTCAGCTCTACCTGCTGCACCAGGTTTCTATGATGTGAATACCCACTCTAAAACTCACAGGGACAGTAAACTGTCAGACACTCTAGGAGGTCTGAGCTTTAACAGGTGGCCCTGAATGGGCTGTGGTCATTACTGTGGGGGTGGCTTCATTACAGAAGCCATTTCTTGCTCCATCTCTCCTATGCATGTTTGCCCTTTCAGCCTCTCACCATGATGGCCTCAATGTGTGTATAAGTTTCTTTATAAATTAACCAGACTATCAGAAGTGAAACATGGATCAAGATAAGGTTCCAGGTGCAAGCTTTCCCTGACTGGAGGAGTCTGAGGGGTGTGGCTTCTACCACCTATTATTGGGATACTAGCAATACAGCAAGACTGGTCAAGGGTCATAATTTATTGAGTTGAGAATTCACAAAAAGGTATAACATCATACAATCAGTTATTTCTTGGGCTTAGTAAAAAGATTGTCACCCACTGTGCGTCACAAAAAATTCTTTTAATGAATAAATAATTTGATGAAATCAAAAATATTTACAATATAAACAAATGGAAAAGCTTTGGATGTGTGACTGACCGGGTTACAGTTGGGATGGAGGTCTCCCCAGCTTTTCTCTTAGAGCCTATACAAATCTGCTAGAAACAACAACTCACACAGTGTGACTTTGTCCATTACATCTTTAGCTGTTAGTCTTTGAAAGCTATATAATCTTATATTATGCAACATGTTAAAATACAAATATTAACTAAAAGAATATATTATCATAATGCCAGGTAGCATTCTCCACAGAACGAAACATACAAGCGGTTGTAACAATGACAAAGGGTCACAGCCACAAAAAAATACCCCAAAGGTACAAATTCCTTCATAAGAATATAGTTGTGCTCTTCGATTGACCACGTATCTACGCTGCTCTAACGCGCCAGTGGCAAGGGGTCCAGTCGCTGGGACTGTCTGCTGGGTTCTGATCACGCAGCAGCATTATAGGGAACTGGGCAGTGCAAGCAGTTTTAGAAACACTTTCTTGGGCTCTTAAAAAGAGCCAATTATGCAAAGCAAAATAAGCACACTGACAATTCTTCTTCTTATCGTCATGGATGCCACAGAACTCCTTGACTTTGTGGTAGGAAGGGATTCCTCTGCAGGGCTGCTGATGCTGTCAGCCAGAATTCAGGTACTCCAGGGCCACCTCATAGCAGAACTTGTACTGATCCTGGCAGGGAAAGCGAGAATATCAGCATACATGCCAATGCTGTCTCTGTCAGAGCAATTACAGCAGGTGAGGGTTCTTAATTACAAAACAAATTATGAACTAGGAAGGAATCAGAAAGTAACAGTTTTGAGCCACAGTGTATCCACTGACGGTGCTTCCCTGTGAAGCCTGGAGAATTACGGTGTTTGTTTGCATTAGTGCTCTGGGGGGTCCCGTGCAGCTGAACATGCTTGGGTTCTGCATGCCATTTAATATCAGAAAAAATTGCAACTGTATGGAACTAGTAAGGGGTTGCTGTTGTTATTCCATAAACAGCAGCACATATTAACTATTTGTATGGCATTTCTAGACTCTATTATAAGTCATCTAAAGGTGATTTAGAGGGTAGAAGATGTGTTGGGTATATGCAAACTTTATGCCATTTTATATAAGGCACACACACACACACACACACACACACACACACACACACACACACAGCATCTGGAAGGAGTCCTGGAACTAATGCCTCACGCATAACGGAGATAGGATGGTATGCTGTCCCTGTATGCTTTACATGGGTATTGAGAACAATCTGAGCTATGTGCAGAAGATCAAGAGGTAGACAGA
The DNA here is from genome assembly GCA_019843965.1 of Rhynchomys soricoides. Lineage (NCBI taxonomy): Eukaryota > Metazoa > Chordata > Mammalia > Rodentia > Muridae > Rhynchomys > Rhynchomys soricoides. Next base: position 5,046,359 of record JADRCH010000066.1, on the reverse strand, counting down.
GAGACCAGGAAGGCAGGTCGAAATGCCTGTATGCCTGGTTCCTACCAGGCTTGTAGATAATGCCTTTCTCCTGGCCCTGCTTTGCCTTGAACTTGTAGTCAGCAGGATTTCTTTAATGTCATGAGAATTGATTACGGTCCTCTTAACGGTCATACACCTTAATGTCGCCCCCAATTTTTGAGATGTTTGTGGCAGGGGAAACATCGGTCAGGTAGCCCTGTGTTAGCACATAAGAAGGAATGGTCCCTAACATGGGCTGTGGATTCACTGGGGGTGAGGACAGGTATCCTTGGGGAGAGCAGCACATCATGGTTTAAATGTGAGATGCCCTTCACAGGCTCAGGTTTTGAATTCTTGGTCTCTAGCTGGCATTACTACTTTGGAAGGTTCTGGACACTTTGGGAGGAAGGGCCTCGGTGGAAGACGTTGCTCACTGGCAACAGGTCCCTAGGGGAGATGTTGTAACTGACCGCTTCACATTTGATCTCAGCTTCATGAAACAGCCCCTGTCACATACTTCTGCCATCAGGATTTGGGTGGCCCTGCTATGTCCCCTCTGCTATGGTGGACTGAAAAACCTTCCCATCTTTATTATATCTGTAACCCAGGGGCTAGAGAAGAAGGATCTGTGGAGCTAGGGGACTCACAGTCTTGGTTTCGTCTGCATGGTTTTGGTTTCTGCCGCTATCCTGCCATTGGGCTTACTAGCATTCCCTCTACTTCAGACAATAAAGATACATGATCATTTAAAATGGGATTAAAACAGGAATTCCGAGTAAAGGTAGAAGGAGAGTAAGAGATGTGGTAATATTTGAGATCTTCGGGGGGGGGGGGCAGGACCAGTTCTTGAACCGTTTCAGTGAATTGGGCGCCTACGGAGCTACAGTGAGAGCCTCTCAGGAACTGTCAGGTCTTCATTACGGTTCTCTCTAAAGTCTTGTCCCAAGTCTAATGGTGGCTTGCTTGTTAGACCTTGGAATCTCATTTTCCATCCTTATTTTTTTCAGGTATGTATTTCTTTTCTGATGAGATGGTAATATTGGGTAATGTGAAAAAAGCCCATGTATGCTGTCCATATCTTAGTTACACAAGGAACCAAGTACACGGTGTAGTTGGTCAGTAAAGGTGTCTTCCTCCTCTCACCTTGTTCTTTTTCTCCTCCGTGTCTTTGCTTCCTTCTTCTCCTTGTTGGCCCGGAGCAAGGCACGTGCCTGGTGTTGACCTTACAATCCCCTGCCTCTCTGAGAGCGGCGGTTATAAGCCCGTGCCCTATACCAGCCTCTTCAGGCTTTTCTTCTTCTTCTCCTTTGGGATTTGATCTGTATGGTATGGATAATATCCGATCCCCTTACAGTTCTATTTTGTATACCTATTTTTCTACTGCGACTCCTTGCTTTCATGTTGGTAGTTATTTTTTCTTTCACATCTGGATGCAGAGCTCCACTGAGCATCTTTTCAAAGGACAGCATGGTGGTCATGAACCCCTCAGTTTGACTTTCTTTGGAGTACTTTATTGCTTTTACGAATGGTAGCCTTGCTGGCTGGGTCCAGCGTTATCGATTGGTGGTTATTCTCCGTGAAGTCCGGGGATAGTCTTTTTAGTTTTTACACTTACTTTTTGTAGTTTGTAGTGGTGTGGTGTGGTACACTGCGGGAGGACAACAAATAGGGGAGGTCAGTTCTCTCCTCCTACCATGAGGGCTCTAGGGATGGAAGAAGGTGTTGGCTGTGGCAGCAAATGCCATCACCCATTGAGCTAACTCACTAGCCTGTAGGTATTTTCTTTCCGAGCCTCGGAATGTGTCATTCCATTTGTCCATGGCCGGTGAGGTTTCTGATGAGGAGAAATATGCTGCTGGCCTGGCAAGGCCATCCTTAAACGCGGAGTTGGTAGATTCTCGTAAATATTTTAGAAGTTTTGTTTTGTACTCTTGACAGTTTCAAGTCATCATTTATGGTAAAGATCTTTTCTGGTCTTGTCCTTAGAAGCCCCTAAGCCTCTTCTCCATGGTTGTCTGTATCTTTCTTAAGATTAGGGACGTTTTCTTCCATTACTTCACTGGATAGGGTTTTTTTGATTTTGGTGTTTTTTTAATACCTTACCCCCATGCCTTCAGAACATGGACGTTTGTCATTTAACGGTGTCTCACAGGCCTTCAAGGTTTTCATTCTTGTTTTTCCAGATTCCATCTTTGTGTGACAGGAATGTTTCAAAAAGGACAGGCCTTTATTGGAGGTGGTGACACGCGTCTATAATTTCAGCATCGGAAGTGAAGGCGGGGGGGGGGGGGGTCGTGCGTTCAAAGGTAGCCTGGCTTGCATATCAAAAACCTGTCTCTAGGAAAGATAAGGCAGAGAAAGACTCATGCTTGAGCCCACAGAGCCTTTCCTCCCTTCCGGCCTGAGGCTTCAGTGACACATTTGTCTGAGCTCTTTTGGGGGATTTCTGTTTGGCTCTCCTTCAAACTCCCTCTCCTCTGAGTTTCTCACTCACATCCCGAGCGTCTTATTGAACTGTCTGTGTTCTCTTGGGTCTCACTGAAGCCATTATTCCTTATTTCCGGTATCAGGCATTTGTCCCTTTACACTTCATTATTGGACAGTGATGCTCTCTGGGAAGCACCTTCGTGTTTGTAAACATTTCTTGTGTTCCTGTGTTGAGAGAAACTCAGGCATCGCTACCACTCTGGTCTTGTAGGGTCGCTCTCCAGGAGCGTCTTGGGGTATCAGTTTATGCATGCTGTATGCTGCAATGCTGGCCCTATTTCTGCATGGGCACCTCAGTGTAGGAAGCCTCTATAGAGCCTCTTTGGCTGGGATGAGTGACTTTTGGCAGAGTCAGAGACTCATGGTCTGGTGGCCACATAAGAATGGAGATTCTGTAGTAGTGTGAGTAGGTGTGGTGCAGACAGCAGAGGGTATGGCGCACTCTGTGTGTGGCTACTACATGTAAGAATGGTGGCTCCAGGATAGAGAGGTGGCTCAGAGGTTAAGAGCACTGACTGTTCTTCCAGAGGTCCCGAGTTCAATTCCCAGCAGCCACATGGTGGCTCGCAACCATCTGTAGTGGGATCTGATGCCCTCTTCTGGTGTGTCTGAAGAGAGTGACAGTGTGCTCACATACAGTATCTCCAGTTGATGTGGCATGCTTCCTCTGGCGCTGTAGTGACATAGCACCAGCAGTGGCTTCTGGGATCGGCTGCCCAGTGGTATAAGAGGCCCAAAGCTCCTATCCTGCAGCATCACTGATGCCAGTGCAGATGATTCACGGAGGGGGCAGTAATGGCACCTGTGTAGCCCTCTGTGTTGCTCACACAGTCCTGCCAGCAGCGTGGGATGTGGGGGTAGATGGGAAGTGTCTTTCGAGGAGTCTGTCCTCTCTAACCACTTGCCTTTTCTCTTTGCGGCTGTTTTATCTTTTTTTAAACTCTTGAACTGGAAACACCATTCCTTGCCCTGGCAAAGTTCTATTTCTGGTTCTGCATTCTATGATTGATTATCTCAGCGCTGGGTGCTTTTATTTTCAGAATGTTTAAAAAGAGGTAATTTGGATTTCAGAACTCTAAAAGGCCGCATTGTCATTGCTGCTGCTGACAAATTGGCCACCAAGTGCTCCAATCATTTCTCCTGTTTTGAATCATAGGGATGATTTTTTTTTTATGGAAATGTAATTCCTCATTGCATAAAAATGATTCTTTTCAGATCTAGCTGGGCAATTAGTTTCAGTGACTACCACAAACGGTCCTTTTAACACATTCAAAGGTGGTTAGTTAGGTGTCTGAGGCTGCTGCCTCAGGTCAAGATGGAAGTCGGGGACTTGGGAGGATTTAAACTTTCTCTGCTAATGCTCTATTGCCTGGAAGTCACCAGAGCTGCCCTGTCTCAGGCATGACTATAATTTTCAAAATGAGTTCCCCTTTCCCAGATCATCCGTCCGTGCAAGCTGCCAATCCTCACAGATTCTGTGATGACCAGTTTCTGAATCGTAAAAGTTAAAGGGAAGGCAAAGAAAGGCTACAAATTGCTATGTCCCCTCCTCCAAGCACCTCAGTAAATGTCTCAACTCTTCCTACTGATTACACTTGATCACCAGGTACAGCTCTGTCTTCTGTGGTTTCCCCCTCAGCACCCTGCTTCTGAATGGTATAATTAAGCCACATGAGCTATCCCTGTGCTTCAGGAAAAAAAAAAATGCCTTGGTCCTGAGTTTTCCCAGCTCAGACTGTAGCTGCTGGCTGCAGGTGTGGAGCAGGGGCTCGGCAAGGTCCTATTCCCATCAGGACCACTTGCAATTCATCTCTAGACTCTCTGATGCTGACTGACTCTGGCCCTGTGAGGAGAGAGAAGGTGACTTCTGAAATGGAACCCAAAGCTGAGGTCATTCTTTAAAAGTCCTGGCAGGCGGCTGGCTGAGTTATGAGAGTCACAAGGCTGGGGCTCCTGAGGGCAGTTCAGAGGCATCCCTTGAAGGGAGGGCACTATGCCTTTGTCAGTACACATTGGAGGAGCTGAGGGGGGCCACAGTCAGTCTGAGCACTTCAAATACCTCCTGTCAACTGCTCAAGGTTCAAAGGGAATAGTCTGCCCAACTTACCTGGCGCAAACTTCCCTCCCAGACGTACCTGTTTGAAACTCAGACAAGTTTCACAATGTCAATGGCCCTTCAGGCTAGGAAAGTCTTCCTGCTAGGAAGCTGAAGTGGACCCTGCCTGCAAATATCTGTGGGTTATCAGTAGGCCACTTTGGTGATCTGTGCCAGAGAGACTAGTCAATCCTTATCACTGATCAACAGATGGCTACAGAGGGTGAGACCTTGTCTTCAAGCATCAGAAACAAAATGGCTACGTATCACACTGAACTTTGAAATGGGCAAGTCCGTAGTGACCTCTGAGGTCCACTGTTACCTGACCTGATGTGAAGCAAGGCAGCTCCTGGTACTTAACCTAAGATGCCCTGTGGGCTCTTCTTTCCTGCCTGTTAACTGGAAGACTTACTCTGCTGTATAGGATGGGCATTGCCCAGCCAGACTCCTAAATGAAATTAGCTGTAATTGTGACTTAGTTCAATGGTTTTCAGTATTTACACAACTGAGCACGAACATGAGGTAAATTCTAACATTTCTCTACCCAATAGAGAAACTTTGTGCCAGTTAGCAACCATTCCTTCTCCCTTCCAGCCCTTCATAAGCACTGTTTTACTTCCTGTCTTCACGATGTCATCTAGTCAGAACTTTCTATATCGTAGGATGATACAACACATGGCATTTTTTTTTTCCTGACAGGCTTATTGTCCGTCTGCCCCATTTTACAGAGGAAGGACGTGAGGGATGATGACAGCACCTGATGAGTGCTCTAGTTAGCAGCTGGTGCCCAGCACTAAACAAGTGGTTGGGAGCGAGGTGTGACGTGTGGAGGTGGGCTTTCATGGTGCAGTTGTGGGTGTCAATGATGACTGAGCCTAGAAGCTTCCAAGTTTCTTGTGGGAACCCTGAGAAGGGCCAGGGACCTCAATTTGGGTAGGGATTGTCAGGTCTAAAAGAAATCCCAGACATATGACTAACTGTGGTGCCTATTAGCATACCAAAGCTCCTGCTGACCTCTAGGACAGCGGTTCTCAGTGTGTGGGCCATGATTGCTTTGGCCATGACCCTTTCACAAGGGGTCACCTAAGACATCAGAAAACAGACCTGTGCATTATTATTAATAACAGTAGCAGAATTACAGTTATGAATGAGTGACAAATATGACTTTATGGTTGAGGGTCACAGCATTAGGAAGGTTGAGAACCACCGTGTTACAGACTCTGGTGTTGGCATGCTGGCTCCTCTCAGCTCTTACCCTGCCTCCTGTCCTAAACTTCTCCTTCTCCAGCCCATGGGCTCCCCTTCCTCCAGCTTCTGATTCCTATATGACCCTGTCATTGTGGCCATGTGCCCTTCCGGTTCTCTTTGCCCTCCTGCTTCTCTCTTATGGTCCCCTCTCTTCATCTCCTCTTCTCTCTCTCTCTCTCTCTCTCTCTCTCTCTCTCTCTCTCTCTCCCTTTCTCTCTCTCCCCTCCCTCTCTTCCCAGATGCCTCTGGATGTACTCTCTCTCATATCTACAATAAAAATCTTCTCTTCAGCCATACCTTAGGGATGGCCATACCCCCATTTTATACAGAGACCTGGCCAATCTTACCTGGATGTCAAGAAGTAGGAAGCCCCGGCTGACATGTAGCTGAAGACCAGAGTGTGTATTTCCCTGGAAGGCCAGCTTTGCCATGGACAGGATAGCTAGGGAATTACAAGTCCAGCCACCAACTTCTGGGCAAGGCACTGGGTAGATGGGAACCTTCTAGTGTTACCTTTAGATAACACTATTCCCAGAGGCTGTTGGTTGAGACAGAGCCCAGCAAGGACAGCAAGGCTGAGGGGCTGCTGGGACCTGCCACTGAAGCAACCCTGACAGCTTTCCTGCAGTAGCTTCGAGGGCATTGCCTCTGAATCGAAGTAGGCAGTTTTCCTTTTTTGTTTTGGGGACCTAAAATATAGGAATGGTGACTAGACTGCATAAACACATGGTTAACTGAGAAGTCAGGCTAACGTGGGGTTAGACTAAAGCATAGCCATCACTTCTGGGCAGAAAAGAGTTCTACCTTATAAATTATTATTTTTATTAGGGGTGTGTGTGTGTGTGTGTGTGTGTGTGTGTGTGTCCCCTCCTCTTTCTTCCTCTCCCTTATTCCTTCAGGGCAGGGTCTGTCTCTCCCTGGAATACAAGGTTTTTGGCTAGTCTGGAAGCTAGGAGGGCCCAGTGATTCTCCTGTATTTTCCCCAGACAGTGCATTGCAGGCACTTGGGAGACCATCCCTGTGTTATGGATGCCAGGACCTGAACTCATGCCTTCGTGCTTGTGCACAGCGTGCTCTCAACCATCTCTGCGTCCTCTGTGTTCTAAATCAATTTTCCTCCTCACAATCTGTTGTCTTTTCCCTAGGCCTCATACCAAGACTTCGGGGTGACAGACCCCTAGGGTAGTGTAGGTATACCGGAGAGTGCCAAGCTTTAACATGAGTGCATACACTTTCGATGTCTGGAGCAGTTCAGAGCCATAGGAGCCACAAAGTGAAAAGGGAAGACACAGGAAGAATCCCTAGGTATCCTTCCCATGAGGGTAGGAAGGGGTACAGTTGCAATATTTGGGGTTCCAGATAAAAGGAACCATTGCAAGTATCCTCCTACCTATGTGTGAAGAGACCTAGTGGGGCCCAGGCATCGGTGCCCACTCAGCTCACCCTGCGTCCTGCTCTGAAGCTAGTAGGACACGCTCATTCTTCAAATAGGTTGCCCACATATTCAGTGCTCTTCTCAATGGCTGGCCATCTTTTTTCCCACTCAGATCTCAGGTAGCCTGCTACACATGGGATAGTCATATCACAGTTTATTACTCTGACCCAAGCTAATTAATTCCTTCAGCCAACATTTAGGAATTCTAAAATAGAGAGGTATCGTGCTTCATGGATGACAAACAGCCCAAATACAAGAGCTGCCACTCTGCTCTGGAGGTTTCAAACCAGATAGAAAGAGCACCGTGACATTTTTCCTCTGGTCACTAGTTATTATCCATTATCTTGCTAACAGTCACCATGACAGACGGGCAGATGGTTTTCTTTGGAAATCTCGAAACTTCCTTCATTTCTTTGTCTTTGACCTTCTCAAAAGATTGGTGCTGACCTTCAGCGTTCTGGGCTCCCAGGGACCCTGTATTCTCAACTGGAATTATCCACAATTGTACAGGATACAGTGTGGGAGGAATGACCACCCAGACTGTACCACACTGGTACACAAGGAACCACGGTTGGTAACAATGAGTTAAATATTTCCGAACAGCCATTGGAGAGGATCTGGATGGTTCCTAAGATGTGAGAGAGAGAGAGAGAGAGAGAGAGAGAGAGAGAGGGGAGAGGGGAGAGGGGAGAAAAAAGCCCGAGGGGACAGATACACCTGTGTCCACCTGTATTTTGAAATGTCACCCTGCACCCTATAAACATACTGAATTACTGTAAGTCAATGGGAAAGAACCAGACATTCCTTTGGTGGGAGGGAATTACCCATAACCACCCACACTCCACCATTGTTATAGACCAGCTGTCTATAGCACATGCTCCCTCTGGTCAGCTGTCTGAGTCTTCATTCATCTCATGAAGAATCGCCCTGGCCAGTAGTCTGAACCACTGATTCGAAAAAAATCCTCATTGCTTCTGACCATAAAAGCTCCCGAGTGATGAGTTCCTCAGCAGAGCCATTACAGGAAAGGCCTGGAAGGGTGTTCTTCTAATGCGCTACTTAATTCAGGCTCAGTGAGGGAACTGACATTTTTTTTTTTTTTTTTTTTTTTTTAATCCAGGGCAGTTTTGTCCAACTACTAACCAAAGTCTGAAGGCTTCATCTACCCTTGAAGTTAAATCTCGCATTGGAGATCTCCTTCTTTGGTCCCAGTTCAGGTTACTGCTGACAGGGACTGCTTTCTGTTCAGCCCAGAAAGGTGAAGACTCCACCTCTCATGTGACAGGTTTTAGCTTGTCTAGGGAAGTCTGCGCGCGCACACACGCGCACACACACACACACACACACACACACACACACGCACACGCTCCCGCGCTAAATGTCACATTAATGGGGCCGTTAGTCTCCCTCTCTAGCCTTTGGCTATGACCATGTTCCAAGGGCCACAAAGGCATCGTTATGCCCAGTGGATACCTATCCACTTAATGATGATGCTTTTCTGATTTGCAGCGCCCCAAACACATTCATGGATATTTTCATGTTGCCTGGCCTCAAAAGGCTACCACTACTGCTGGCTTATAAAAGTAAAGCCCAACGACACTGCAAAGCTCATGTGTCTGAGGTCATGCAGTTCGTGTTAACAGCACAGTTAAGGATCTAATTTGGGTTTCTGTGGTTTTCCTACAGGGCAGGAAAGAAGGGGTAAACATGGGGAAACAGGATTCTTCTTGGCAGAGCTGATGTAATGGTCCATAGGTCCGAGGGCATGTACCCAGCCACGGAGCCCTTCTGCCAGAGCCCCTGGATAACACATGCTTTTTAGATGTGGAATATGAGCACAAGCCAGTGTCTAGGGAAGTAGCCTGTACTGAGTAGGATTTAGCTATGCCTTCAGGAGCTGGTGGTCAGGGGTCACCGCTATCACTCAGTCCTGGGTACTGCTGCAGTGATGTCTCCCACAGCACATGGATCTGGCGCTACTTCATCAAATTGAACTCACCTCTTACCCCTTTTTACATTTTGGACTTTAACTGTAGTCGGTTTACAGAACTGTGGGCCTCAGAACACAGCATAGCTTGTTAAGCACACAATGTCTCTTCCTCCCTCGCCCCTGCTTCAAGTCACTGCCCAGACCCTGCACTGGTTCCCCTCAGATCTCCAAGCACAGAGATGCACGGAACCCTGGAGCCAAGCTCCTTCTGCAAAGTTATACCTCTATTCTTGAGTCACCATGGCTGGCATCTTAACAACTCCATGTAGGAAAGAAAAAGAAGGCATTTTTGTGAAATACTCTAAGAAAATAATTGCACCTAGTTCTCTGTTTCTCAACTCCCTAATGCTTTTCTCAGACGTGGCCACAGTAATTAAATGCAATATTCCGTATGTCAAACTGAAATTCACAGCTTTGATAAATATTAGGTGATTAAGCTATTTATAAAATCTATAATTTGAAAATCTGGCATTTCTTGTACTATGATTATTTTTTCTTCACTAAGACTAAGTGCTTAGCCACGTGGAAGGTACTGCCAGGAAGGGAAATTAATAAGAATGTTCACTTGTAAGTCTCGACTCTTCCTACATTTCAACCAAGCTACGGTAGTCTCCTCAGAAAACAAGGAAAGGAAGGAGGAGAGAAGAGGAGGAAAAGAAGAAAGGAAAAGGCCCAGGAACCAAACAATAGGCTGTGCTTTAGAAATGAGGCTCCTCTGGGGTTGGTCTGGTGCTGCTATGTATTGAAATACTAAGTTCTGTACCCCTAGATCTGGTTATCCCAAGAGAAATACATTCTCATGAACACCAGCTTTTGTTGTGCAAACCTTGATCCCCAAGTTACTTGGTCAATAAAAGGCTAAAGCCTGTGACTGGGAAGTAGAGAAAGGAACTCTGGGAAGAAGGCCTTCCATCAGGAGACATTGAAGATGGATGTCACTATGTGCCTAGAAGGTATTGCTACCCATGTGGCTGGCTGGAACTAGGTGGTCTAAGCTTTGAAATATTAAAACATCTATGTGATTATTTGGGAAACTAGCTGGTCAAGGAATAACTGCCGCCATATTAATTTCTAGCATTAATTAATATATACAGAATATTAATAATCAGTTTTCAAGCCTCCTCTCTGAGCATGCCACTCCAGTGTGGAATCTGATACCAACTTTGAGGTACCCTATTTGTCGGGACAGAGGAGCATCCTACCAGAAGGTCCACCATGTTTGGCTTGTTGTTCCTCAATGTCTTGACAGCATGGAAGACATCCACAGTTCTCTGGTGTCGGAGCATCTCACAGACAATGCTGATGGCACAGAATGTACCACTGCGGCCTCCTCCGTTCCTGTCGAAGAAGAAATGAGATGGTTGGACAATGTTTGTGAACTGCTTCTCACCCATAACCTGAGATATATGGTCTGAACCCAGGAGAAAGGTCGGGATGAAGGTGCAGAGAGCAAGCTGGCTTAGCATGTGGCCCACGATTCAAGACTTGCTTTATCCCTGATTATTATTTCTGACATGGTACCTTACTGATTTTTATGCAGAGGGCCCAGTGTGGGGAAATTTCAACGAGTAGACACCTCATCTGAAATCTGTCAGGAAAATTAATGACAACGGGGGTTATGTGCAAACACCTGGTCTTTGAAAAAGGTACTTGAATTCTCTGTCCCTGAAACACAAAGGCTCTTTAAAATCATAAACAAACAAACAAACAAAACACAACTAAGTGGGACCATTGTAAATATAGCACACAGAGTTCCTTTGCCCAGCTCAAGGTGTACATTTTACATAACCACCACACACCACTAAAGTCAGGAAACACACTGTGGGCTGAACTACAGGTCTCCATCTCTGTTAGCAGTTTCTGCACTAAGGTCCCTTTTGTGGCCCAGGGACCACATTGCATTCAGTTGTCTCTCACATCTCTTTGACGAGATCTGGCTGGCTGCTTTGTAGAATACAAAATTCGGAATGTAGAAAGGCTTAGAAGAGACCCATCATGTGTCCTGGCCACATTTTGAAAGTCCCACCATGCACTGTCCTTTCCTTGGGGTTTCTTTGATTTTTTTTTGGGGGGGGGGTCATTGGAGGTGAGGGATTGGACTTTGTGAAGAGAGCCAGAGCAGGAGTCTTACAGTCTCTATGGGATTCATGCGCTGATGTATCTTGGTCCCAGCGTGTTCATCTTGCCCACAGGACAGTGTTGGCAAGGATTTTCACTGTCAAGTTACTGTCCTTCTCTTTGTAGTTAATATGCATTTTGGGTGCGGTACCTTGGGACTGTGCAAATATACCGAGTCTCCTCAATCACCACAGATTTTTACACACAGTGGAGGGTCTTGCTTTCAGCCATTAATTATGACTGTATAGTTATGTATCTAATGTTGGCTTTATATTTTCTTCCCATGGTCAACACTCTACCATGAGAAATAGCTCTCTCTCCCCTACCATTTGAAAATGTCTTTTATTATCATTTATACAACCTTCACAGGTTAAATAAAAGCTGGAAGTTGTATTCTGCGGGCTACGATCCATCAGTCATTATTATCATTGCCTCAAACCGACCCAGCTCTAGCCACGAGGCTCCATTAGAGTCCATGTTTGCAGGGTGGACTATTGCCCTTTCTCTTCTCTTTTTCTTTCTTTTTTTAGCCTATCTGTATTTTCTGGAATGTTCTTCTTGTACTTTCCATTCATTAGCTTCTTTTGTAAGGAGGTAACTAGCCTTTGCCCTGTTCTTAAACACAACATTGCTGGCACACTGAACGAAGCAAACAGTACTTTGTAAAATCTATTTTTTGAGGGAGTGGCGAGACATGGTGTGAACATGGTGGCCAGAAGACAGCTTTGTGGAGTAGATCCTCTTCTTTCTTTCACTCTTACATGAGTTCTAGGGGTTGACTTCGGTTTGGCAGGTTTGCACAGCAAACACCTTGACCCAATGAGTCATCTCATTGGCCTACCGTGGCAGGTTTGATATCACTGAGTGGATAACTTCAGTAGATACTGGAGTTATGTTTTGCAAATGTACACACTCACTGGCTCCATCAGATCCACATACAGTGTCCTGGTCAGCCTCCGACCCCCGTGCTCACACTGCTGTGCCCTGGTCAGTGCTACAGCATCACCAATCCTAGGGACCATTGTTTTGTGCCTTCAAAAATTCAGCCATTCTGGTGGGCATGCAGTGGATCTAATGAGTATTTTCCCTCTAAAACCAAACTATTGATGTTGAGTATCACTGTTTAGTTTTTCCTCTCTCTAGTGCTAGGAATCAAACCCAAGGCTTTGCACATGCTAGACAAGGGTTCTACCATGAAGCTACATGCCATGCTTTCTCTTTTAAATTGTGACCCATCAAACTTTTTGCTCATTAAACACTAAGGGGTTGGCTGTCTTGTTCTTATGGTTTGCAGATGTACGTATTGCAGGTCCCACCTCCTCATGCTTTTTCTTCTCATCTATGCATATCTTGTAAAGAGTTCGCCATTTTAGTGAAATTCAGTGTGTCACCGTACCTTCCCAGTGGCCAGTATTCTGTGTCCTCTCTTACTCAGCCCTCGCTAGCTTCCTGCTCACGAGGAGTTTCTCCCATGTGTTCTTATGGAAGCTCTACTCTCTGCTTTCAACAGTGGGGATGGTACATCCAAAAGGATTTCTCTTCACACATGAGGAGTGAGGTTTATGTGTCCAGTGTCCCTGCTGCCCTGCGGTCACATGCATCTGCTTCTGCTCCTGAGTCTGCCCCTTGGTACTGATGAGCCTTTCTCATGGCTCTTTACCTCATGTTTCATCAGCTGCTCACGACCACATCCACTCTTTCCAGTTTCGGAATGAGAACATATTCTTATTTTAAAAACAGCAAGACATTTATGAGGAAGAGAATTCTCTACATACCCTCCCCTGAGTATCTGTCCCTAACAACCACTCCATCTGCAAAGCTCTCATGCAGGTGTACTCTGCCCTCACCAATAGGTGGCGCTGCACCACGCAGAATACCTCACAGAGGACTGTTGAACTGCGTCCAAAGTTTGTTTTTTTACCCTTCTGACCGATACTGGAAGATTCCAGTTTAAACTTTCTTGTAGGCTTGAGAAAACAAAAGAAAAGAGAGGAAAAGAAAGTGAAAGGAAAGGAAGAAAGGAAGGAAGGAAAGAAAGAAGGAAGGAAGCAAGCGAGCAAAGTTTCTCTACAGGCTTGAGTATCACACCCAACGTTATACCAAGAAAGCAGGGAGCAGTCCATGGGAATTATGGGACCTTGAGCTTGAGGGGGTGGTGCCCTAACAGAAGGTAAGAAGGGCAGGGGTAGGCAGGGGAGGAACGACAGATGCCCACCGCTCTCTGTGACAGCCAAACAGCCCGCTCTTAAGAGACACCACACAGAACGTGATGTGATTGCTTAGCTTGAGGGCTGCCTTTTGGAAGAACGTTGCCTCCAAGGTTCAACGGTGTAACATGTCTTAGAATCTTTCTTTCATGCCCTCCCTTTCATCCACCGGCACTGGTGACCTGTTCTTGAGGGTTCAAGGACTGGCTCCTGTTAAAGAGCTAGTCCAGGATCAAAATAAGTTACGCTTCCAGATATGATGCAGGCTCTCTGGATGTAGAAGGGTTATTTGGAAACTACTTTTAATATTAAGATTATAAGCAACTGGTCTGGGACTGCAGCTTGATAGTAGAGCACCTGCTTAGCATACTCAAGGCTCTGGATTCCATCTCCAGGAACATGAAAAACAACTTTGTGCAAACAAAAATCTGACAGATCTAATGCCAGTTAATTAGATGTCAATTTCCCTGCTGGGATTTTCTTTTAAATAGCTTAGGTTCTTTATTTCTTTTTGCATATTAGCAGAGAATTCATGTGCAATGGGCACCAGCAGCCCAGACTCCTTCCTGTTAGTCCTCACTAAGCATGGTTCTCTGGGTGGGGCAGGCTGGAGCAGGGGCTGAACCAGGAGCGTTTCTCTCCGGTTTCCTTTTGGTCATTTTCCTTCCTTCATTTAAGGAGGCCATCTTGGCTCACAGAGTGCTTGATAGGCTCAACCTGGACATCTATTAGCAAGGCTCTTGCCTTAACTTACTTGCTTACAAAACAATGCCTACAGCATGCTGAGTAATGTTGTAGATTCTTGTTTTGCCATGGCAACACTTACGGGGCGTTTCTGTTTGAACAGTGCCCATTCCATTGATGGTGACAATATCATCCTTCTTGTAGATTCCCATGTACCTGGCTTCCTCCCCCCAGGTCCAACTCTGTATTTCCTGAAAGGCCTAGGGAACAAATAGTGTGTGCCTATCTGATGTCAGTATGTGTTTATCATTTTGGTAAGTTCCCGGAGGACATCTGCCTTGTCTGGGAAAGAAAAAAAAGACTGCTGTGATTTGATCCGCTGAGTATGGCAAACCTTTGTTTTATTCTGATGAATAAGAAGGGGGATAGAGTCGATTTCTGAAGCATCAAGCCCATGGGTAGGAACAGAGTGGAGACCATGGTCTATACTGCTCTAAGCAAGACAGATTAGGGAGACTTAAATATAGTACAGAGGTTTGTATGTTCCTAAGACCTTTCTAAGGGAGTGAGAAGAATTCAGGTAAGGACAGGGAGCTGAGGGTAACCTTGCCCCTCACCCACTTGCCATGTAAACATGAGGTGGTCTGGTCAGCAGAAAAGGTCAGTGCCCTTCAATATGGGAATGGTCTTGTCATATGCTTCTAAGGAATTTCCTCAGAAAGGCAGCATATGCTCATACTCTGAACCGGCCCAAATGGCTAAGCCCCTTCCCTGACTGCTGTGCTGTTTAATTGCCAGTTCCAGCTGGATGGTTAGCTGTGTATCACTGCCAGTGAGAAAGCATGGGTGAAAGTGCTCTGGGAATTGAGGTGCTCCCTCCTCACGGCTCTCAACATCGACAGCGCGCGTGGGGCTTCTCGGTGCACAGATGCCCGAGTTCCATGAGACGGGGATTTAACTGGTTTCACGGTGGCCTGAAGGCAACGCTTACTGAAGCTCCCCAGTGACTGCCACTGCACAGGTCCCATTGGGAAGCATCTGGCTGGAGGCTTTTTTACATGTCCTAGATATCGCCCTTAGAGGACACTGGCTCTATGCTTGCCAACTTTCAGTCCCTGTAACCAACACTGAAATAAACAGCTCGTTTAGAGATGCTGGCCCACAGCTATGGAGTTACTTCTCCATGACTGGCTGGCCCTGTAGCTCCAGGCCCGTGGTGAGGCAGTGCACCACTGTGGCAGGCATGCAGCAAAGGAAGGATGCTTACCTCATGGCCAGGAAGACACAAGAAGGAAGAGCCCAGAGTCCCAGGTACTAGGACTAGACTCTTAGATTTAAAATGGTGATCTGAATCAAACTCTGTGGGGCTACTTGTTTCTTCTGCATGTACAGCAGGGAGAAGGCGAGCTGCGTGGGGAATGAGGCACGCCGCCCAAGGTGAGAGCTCCCGGAATACTTACAAGCAGTGCACGACTGTGCGGCCTTCACCGCCGTTGTATTCCTCCTGCCACTTGTCCACCTGGCGGATGAGCTTCAAGAAGGAGCGCTTGGACACAGGTGTGTCCCTGTACATTGGCCAGCCCAGGAACTGGAATTGTTGCACCATCCGATGTCCATCCTGGGGCTGCAGAGGGCAAAGGACCAATCAGGGAGTGGAGGAAGAGGCCTGACTTACCTTACTGGGTTGGGGAGGTGGTGGTGACTCCTCCCACTTGATCCCATCAGAGGAAGGCATTAGTTACTAAGGAGACTCAAGCTAGCACATAACAAAGGGTGATCTGTAGGCCTGGAGAGTTTAATCTCTGGTGGTTATAAAGATCCAGGTGTTTTAAGTGACAGGCCAGCGATAAACAAGAGTAGAACAGAATGCTTACATTTTGCAAAAGCTGAGAGAAAAATAGCAACAGGATTAACCATGCTGTGTATCGTGCGGAAAAATGCCTTTACTTTAATTACAAGTAAATTAAAGGTAAGCGATAAATTATAACCTGGAAATGTTTTTGAGTTCAATTCAATGTGGATTTTGCCCTGTTTTCTTTTCTTTTCTTTTTTTTTTTGGTTTTTTGAGACAGGGTTTCTCTGTGTAGTCCTGGCTGTCCTGGAACTCAACTCTGTAGACCAGGCTAGCCTTGAACTCAGAAATCTACCTGCCTCTGCCTCCCGAGTGCTGGGATTAAAGGTGTGCGCCACCACTGCCTGGCTGTCCTGTTTTCTATATAATATGGCTTTGCTTAATGATGCAGCTTTTGTTGAGTGATCAATCTTTAATTAATCATTGTGTATTATTAAACAGAATTGTAGAAATGAATAAAGTATTTCTAGCTTCAGGGTTGGAAGGACTCTCTTGGCACAGGTAGGTCTCTCAGGTACGGTTTCCTTGTCAGCTCTTTCCGCTCCTCTGCCTCAGTCTCTCCTCTTCCTAGACTTGGGCTGACAGAAGCCTCTGGGCTCAGATCTGGAGTTCCCAGTTTTTCTCTGGATCTCATTGGTGGATTCCAGACAGCCGCCAATTAGAGCTCTTTCCTGAATGATATCCTCCTGTACTCAGAAGCCAACCTTAGGGATCAATAGTCATCCCAAACCTACTGTGTTTCAAACTGAGCTTAGTGTCTTACTGTCTCCCTCGTCTGTTCTTCCCACAGGACAAACAATCTCAACTAATGATCTCATCACTTCTTCTTGGGAACCAAATCTGAGAGTCACCTTGACTGACTGGGATCGAGCTTCAGGCTCTCGTAGGCTCTCTCTACGGCTTATACCTGTAACTGCCGCCACTCCTGACTGCCACCTGTCACCTGGGTCCTTCTCACAGCTGCCTGGAGAGCTGCCTCTTAAGAGTCTGATCTCAAGGCAGGGACCAGAGTATCCAATTCCAGATATGAATTGTTAGGTGGTGCACTCTTCCTGGAAACCCTGGAATGCCTTCATTGCTTTTGAACAAGAGTCTGCTAGCAGTGGCAGGGAAGGCCCTGCAGGTCCATGTGCTTCAAACCTCAGCGCCTCTTTTTTTTTTTTTTTTTTCCCCGAGACAGGGTTTCTCTGTGTAGCCCTGGCTGTCCTGGAACTCACTCTGTAGACCAGGCCGGCCTCGAACTCAGAAATCTGCCTGCCTCTGCCTCCCGAGTGCTGGGATTAAAGGCGTGCGCCACCACTGCCCAGCTCCCTCCACGCCTCTTGCCTTAGCTCACTCATCTCCAGACACATCAGTGTCCTGCTGTGCCTGGAACTCAACAGCCCCACCACAGAGCCCCCTTTGTAGCCATTTCCTGTCTGAGAGAGGTCTTTCTAGAGAGCTCCTGGCCACTCCATTGCCCTTCTCAGTATCTGCTCTCATGGAATGTCCAAGGCAAATGAGGACTAGTGACTCCTTTGCTGCATAACCTAGCACTCTTTTTCCCTTTAAAATTTATCACTTTCTGGCACACCATAATATTTCGGTTATGCCTTTCCTGGGGCCCATCTTTGCAAATTTTGGTAAAATTCACTTTTTGCAACCGCCACTCTGTCAGTTTAGCAAGTGTTCTGCCCTCCAGTAAGGGACTCCTCCATATCTGATCAAGTTCTTTAGCCTCTACTCTAGTGATGCTGCTCCCTGGCCCATGTTCAGCGAGAAGCTCCTTGTCAGGATTCTCCACCTGCTGACCTCCATCTGTTCTAGGGTAGAGTCACTCACTCCCCTTGCTGGGTTCAGGTAGCATTTGTCACTTTGTTACAGTGTTAAACAAGTAGCATTTGCCACTTTGTTACAGTGTTGAACAAACTCTTTCTTATTGTGCTCTAGCATGCTAATGACCTCCTTTAACAAGCTTCCTCTGATTTTTTTTTTTTTTGGTTGACCAAGATGTTCATTCCCCTAGAACAAAGTCTGGTATAGATAAAGTAGGCATGCCAACATGGTGTCAGCAAGATGACAGTGAAACTCAGTTCAAGAATGGTTGGCCCGGCTCTTACTCTGGAGGCGTTGTAAATCCTGAAAATCCTGCTGATGATGTCTTCTTCTAAGTCTGCAGACACAAATTCCACCTGGATGGGGCCGTGTCTGTGCACTCCATTTTCCGGCCAGTACTGTGGACACAACTGAACACAACAACATGTGTAATTACAAAGGTGATTGGACAGTGGTTCGGATGCAGTCAGCATCGACAGAATTTTTTGAACGTCAGTTCCTTTCATTCCTAAAAGGCTCAGAAACCAGAACCTTCCTCAGTCTGCTGCCTCCTAATCCTCTGGGTGCTTCCTCAAAAAGTATGTGTTAGCCAGGTGCACTCAGGCTTTCTGAGGAATTTTTGTAACATAGCATCCCTTTGTAAGGTCTCTCTCATGCTAAAAGGAACGTCTGGACCCCAAGATGATGCCTCCAGCTACTGCTAAAATGAAGACACCTAAGTGAGCATGAGTACCTGGTAAGACCCATGCTCTTCCAAGGGACTGCTGGGAACAGGCTAATTCCAGGAAACTGGCAAATGCTGGGGGTATCAGCATATTCTTTTAAATCAAAATGATTTAAAATCATTTAAAAATTAAAAATCTTAAAAATTAAATTAAAATGATTTTGTCCCACAAAAATGAGGATTCATGGGTTGTATTTCTTTTTTCATGATGTTTACTTTTGAAATGATCTAAATTGTCACAATTGCTGCATGTTGTAAAATGTGATTTATATATTCAAGATCACAAGATAAATATTCGATTAACAGTGAATCAGCTGAAATAATATCTTCTCTTTTCTCCCTCTTTATCCATGATAAATCTTTAATCCTTGTTAAAGATTAAGAGGGTGCGTAGGGTAGCCAAGATTCTTTACATTAGCTAGGTCTCTGCTGGGTTTAGAAATTACATTTATTTATTTTTGAATAATGCTTCCATGGAATTTTCTTCTTCACCAGCATTTCCCAGTGACAGGTTATTAAACTTGCCTTGTCAAACAATAGTATGTAGATGTTTATTTCCCTTTTAATTCCCAAGGGATGCCCACTGTTAGACTAAAAGGCATGATGACCTAGAGCTGAGATGGCAGTAAAAGCCATAGCAAACACTTTTAAACTGTTCTGTCCATTTCTCTGTGGACAGAGCAGGCTTTGCTCTCTGCTGATTTTTTCCAGTTCAACTGATCAAACGCTTGTCATTTACACTGCAGAAATATGAATGGCCTGGGCTGGCATCTAGCTTTTGGCACAGTGTGTCCTACATTCTGCCCAAGGAAACCATGTAGAAAATGGCTTAAATGGTGCGTAACACATCCATGAGCTAGTCTGAGAAATACTTAAAACAGTCGAGTGGGAACCTCGTATGCTTGCGAAGCTCCTGAGTTCCAGCTTACAGCATTTGCTAAAAGACAAGAGTCCCAGGAGCCTTTGCAGCCCGACTCTGGAAATCAGCTCTATCTGCTCAATAGAATGGGAGTCTCTTCGTCTCTCTGACTGCCAGTCAGCTAAGGCTTGGTTTGAGTCCAGACAGTTAGCTTTTAGAATTCTGCCTCAGCAGCATTCAGACGTGGATGCTCAGTGAGCACTCTGGTGTCCGTTCGTGACATCTTGGTCACCCATAGGTTATCCATACTTCCCATCAGGAACTAGGCAGACTGACTCTACCTCTCCTACCCTGTGTCTGGCTCTTAGGTCTGTGAAACCTGACTGCTGCTTAGAAGTTAGAGTGACAGTCCTTGGTTCTATTTGAAACTGGCGGGGCTTTCACAAACAGTGACAATTTGTTCTGAGAGCGGAGAGGAGGGAGGGAGAATTCTAAGACACTGACACTAAGCCAAAAGGAGTGGATAAGAACAAGGGCTGTCATTATTATTTCATCGGCTAGCTTTCGAGTGAGAGCCCCAGCCACACAATGCAGTGTCTCCAACATAATTAAAAACCCGAGCTGCATTCAGAGTATTAGCAGCAACAGGCCGTGTTTTGGGAAGGAGACATCTTGTCCTGTTTAGATGCTGAGACACTCCAGGAGCCCCCACCAGCACTCCTGCCCTACTTAACCAGCAGTTTTTCTACTGGATACAAAACGAATTTGGTGCTCAAATAAGTTCACTCGTAATGCACATTGAGCTTCAAGCTTCCCTACAGCCCTCTGCCATGGCAGTGAAGTCTGTGCTGAGAATTGATTCCTCTCCTAAAGGGACTCTTCCTGACCCCTCCAAGAAAAGTCTGCCACACTGCCCACTAGTGTGGCTTTCCACCTCCTCCTGGCTGTGAGAGGGGCCACCTGAGAATTTCCCCGAGTTACCGAGTTTACGTCCAGTTCCCAGTGTTGCTTCTTTTCCGATTGTTACAAAGAATCAACCACATGTGCACTTTAAACCCGCTTACTTGCCTGCTTCCGTTGTTGGGCCACCTTGATGTCTCCCTCTTGCAGGCCCCAGCTGAGCACTTCCAAGAAGCACAAGTGCCTGAAGGCATGAGATCAAGGCCTGTCCCCTGTCTCCCACTGGTTGGCTTGCTCTCTTTTTAGCTGTGTAATGTGCGTCCTGGTTCAGATTGGGCCCTGTTTGTGCCCCTGAAACTCACTATTAGATGTTTTGGTCTTTTACTCCTGTCTTTCTGCTTCTAGTATCCTATGCCTTCAGTCTGCTTGGTTTTCACTGACTTTCTTCTGCAGCCTCTAATGTTCATTTGGAATCCTTGTGTTTCCAAATCCTTCGGTGGGCCTGTGAACACTGGCTGTGGGGCTTGCCCAGCTCATACAAACAAAGCACATGCAGACCTGACACTGTGACTTGAGGTCTGCCTGAAGAACCCCTGGACTCACCTGGGCAGGATCCACGTCGTTGAGCATAACTACGGATGTGCAGTGGTAATCTAAGACCAGTCGCCAGAAGTCTTTGACGGTGTTTGGCAAAGGATGCTGGGTGACTATAAATGCTGAAGGCTGTTTATAGCTCTGCAGACATGAAAAGAAAGACCCGGATGTATACAGTGCAACGTGCAGGGAGACAGCAGAGTTATTTTGTGCACATGGAGACACGTGGCACAATGCTCCAAACATGGTTTGTGCTTGTTCGACTCTATCACCATTGTCAATACCAACGTGGACTAAAAATAAACTGTTCTGTGAAACTATGATGAAATGTTTGATATCATGGGGACTCCATAGTTATTTCTTACCATTTTTTTTTTCCTGATGGGCAGTGTATTGGCTCTCCACATTAATTTTAGTGGAGGGAGTTTTAGTTTACTTTAGTTCTTTTCCAAACTTGCTGGCTTGTCATTTATCTGGGTGACACGGTTGCTTATTCCCACCATGAAAGATACGCACACTTTTGTTAGCTCCGGGTGCTTTAAACAAGCTTAAGCCCCTTTATGGTATCACACCAGCAGAATTAAAATTTACACATTAGCACTGAAAATATCCATTTACTTTCTCATCAGTTGAATAGCAAGAAGTAAACAGACTGGCAGGAAGCAATGAGTTGTTTCCTTCCCATGTTA
This sequence comes from Rhynchomys soricoides, assembly GCA_019843965.1. Lineage (NCBI taxonomy): Eukaryota > Metazoa > Chordata > Mammalia > Rodentia > Muridae > Rhynchomys > Rhynchomys soricoides. Next base: position 5,024,662 of record JADRCH010000066.1, on the reverse strand, counting down.
ATTACCACCTAACTTAGGAAGAAAAAGAACTAAATAATGCTGTCTGTCACTGCGTCTGTCCGTCGTTCCCTGACAGAGGCCTTAACAGCTGCTTCTTGCTTTCTGGCCAGCAGGCTAAAAACCTGACAGTGTGGCTTAGGTGAGCTTCGGTCTGAGCATATTGGACAGGTGTGGCTTGGGAAGCAGGAACTGCTGCCCCTCACAAAATCACATACTGGAATGCTAACTCTCTTTTTGTTGTTGGATGTGATAGCTTGCCCAGGGGAGAGTAATCATATCCAACAAAAGGAAAGGCTGAGCAGGTGGGCAGGTAAGTGAGATAAGGATTCCCAGGCTCCTTGGGGCTCTGTCTCAGGGATACCCATTTTCTATTTCTTTCCCGTGGATCCTGAGTGGCTTACGTCCATCAGGGCTGCATTGATGTAGTTGCTGCTCTCTCCATCGATGGTGATGAGGAAGGGTAGGCAGCGGTCCGGAGGCAGGATGTCCATGCAGCGGTTTTTCTCGTGGTTCCGGGGTAGGAGTGCGATGCTGCAGTCCTCCACGCGCAGCGTGGGGGTCACCATGTTGAGAGTCTGTGGGATAAATGGGAAAGGTGGGGCCTCCAGCTCCAGTCAGGCCACTGCAGGTAGCTGATTTCATGCTTCCCTATGACTTGACAGTATGAATACACTGTATTGCATCCCATAAACAGGTGCGGTTATAATGTGCCAGTGGAAAAACCGTGATACAACAGAGTGACTCCTCAGGAAGTGTGGGCTGATAAAATGATCCAGAAAGGATCTATGGGCAAATCGAGTCTTTAAAAGGCATATGAGGTAGAAACTGCTCCATGGTCTCTGTCTCACGCTCAGCTGGCTGAACTCTATGGGCCCCATTTTCTCTTTCCCTCCTTGGGTTTTGTCTGTTCACAGCACATGGCAGGCAGAGGTGAAGGGCCTTGCAGATCTGTAGCATACAGCACCATTAACTCTGACTAGAGCAGGTTACTGAAAACCTTGGAGACAAGATGCTGGGCGAGCATTGGTCTAGAGTTAGATACAGTTGGATAAAACCTGAATGTAACTTTTACCCAAAAGAAGGTTTAGGCACATGTAGTGTCCTTCAAAGCTATTTCCATGGGTGGACTGCATCCATGCCTAGTTACTTTATGAACCAAGTGTCCTGAATAGGTTGGTGTCTATCTGACATGCAAATGACTCTGTTAGACTAGTGACATGAAGCCAAGTAACTGTGGCCCTGGAGGTGTTTGGCCTGGTGGCTGCTACAGATGTTTCAAAGTGGAGCCAGGGTCGATGTTAAACACCCTATCGGCTACACCGGAAAGTCATCCAGCCTCAAATGTCACTAGTCCCAAGTTGAGAAGCTCTGTGTTGGTTCAAGGGCCTAAGAGCTTGCTTCAGGAGTTTTCCTAAAGAGGAAAGTCATAGCCTACCAGTCTCCCTGCTTACCCGAAATTCCTCCTTAATTTGGCTTGAGTTTGTCTGTGGGTCCAGTTTGTTCATGTCATAATACAGAGACCTGACTTGGGAAGCAGGGATGGAAGTGTCTCCACAAAGACAGGCTTCCAGGATGGCATCATGGATAAAGACGTACTGCTCCTGAAGAGGCAAGGTAGACTTAGTTAGTGATGGAGAGAACTGAAGATGAACCTAGAGAAGGAGGGGCTAGTGGGTTGTCACCAAGCTGACAGGGGCAGCGTATCTACAACAGAGAAGCAAGCATTAGGAGGCCCTTGTGCCAGGGGACTGGGTTGTCCAGCATTGTGCTCCTGACAGCTGGCATGCCGCATGACCGAGACTAGGAGGATGAAGAAAGACTATTCCACAGACCAATTAGGGCAGGTGGGACAGTGGCTAAAATACCTCTCTAACTCTGATCCCATGAATGTGGAACTCAAATTCAGATGAGGAGCGAGCATGATTTTGGTAGATGTTGGAAGAATTTCCTAATCAAGTTCACAATATAAAAATGGTCCAGGGAAACTCAACCACGCTCCAGAGACAGTTGGGTCTGTTAGGCACAAGTTATTTCGAACCATTAATTATCAAAGAACTAACAAGTCTAGAATACAGCTCTTAGATGTGTGTACAGTCAGTAGTTAAAGATGGGTTCTCTTGAACTGTGCATGTAGCCCCATCGCAGACAACTTGTCTCACAGGTGCAAGTCCCTAGATTTGGTCCCCATCACCACATCAATAAACACATGTAAAAATTATTCCTCTACTTGTGACTTGGCAGAGACTCTTCCTAGAATTAATTAAGTTTCGGCATCTTTCTTATTGATCTTCAATTATATGAAATATTAAAGGTTTCCTTATTAATTTCTATAAATAATGTTCTGGAAAAGGAATATAAAGTGAGAAGATGGCTGTTTCAATACCTGATCAATTGTTAAAGTATTAAATATAAAAAGTTAATCACCACCATGTTTTGAAATATGCCCCTAGTCTAAAGAGAAGAGACACTGAAGGAGCCCTTCTGACTTCTGGCATTCTTATGCTTGTTAAAGTCCTTACAGGGCTTGAAAGCTTTTGTGTGTAACCTGCACATAGGGCTATTCATTGGTTCTTCAGTCTGCTTCAGGAGCGGTCCTCATGGGTCCTAGGTTCCAGGCCTTAGGTCCAGGATATGTTTTAGAAATGTCAACTTCTTGCTATACTTCGCATTTCAACTTTAAGCGTTACTAATTGGTACAGAACACCACAAACAGGGAAAAGTCCCATGATGCCTGGCGGTGGGGAGAACTTTTTCTGGCTAAGAGGCTGAATGGGGGAGATTGCCCTGAAGCGGCCTGGCAGACACCTCACTATTCTCAGGCGCTGTCTTGCTCTGCTTCTCAGCTAATTTAAAAGACAGACCGCAACAGGAGTAGTGTTGGAATCTCAGATGCTTAATGTAGAAGCACTTCTGGGTCCCTAGGCACAGACAACTGCGAATGTAGGTTGATGGCTACAGATTCCTGTCCCCAGAAAACTCTTGGCATTAGAATCTGTAACTTGAAAAGTCCCTTTCTGTTTGTTTTTGAAAGAGCAGAGGAAAGATGGATGGAGGAAAGAAGGGGGAAGGGAGGCACAGAGGAGTCAGGAGTTGGCAGGTACAGCACTTTTCTCCTGGGGAATTTGGTAGGAACGGTTGGCATCCTTCTTTTGCCCAAGGAGGTGGGTATGCAGGACAGACAACGGGCACTAAGCCTTGGGATGAAGGACCAAGTGCAGTACCTCTGTCTGCACCATGTTGACTCTCCTGGACCGAAGCTCTCTGACACAGTTGTAGATATCCACCACTCCTTCCCTTTCTGCCATGTCCAACATGATATCGATGACAATGAAGCATCCTGTCCTCCCTGCTCCAGCACTGCACGGAGAGAGGAGCCTGTCAGGCAAGTGGAAGGACCGCCCCAAGGCTTCCAGCTTCCTATTAACCTCATCCACTTCTAGAACATTTTCTAGAATCTCCATGAAACCCCATACCTAGAACCAGTTCACGGTGCATCTGTGAGGAAGCCCCGGGAGCTCTCCTTACCTGCAGTGGACCACCAACGGGCCTGCATTGGGAGGGCTCTTGGATTTCACCTGCCGGACGAATCCCAGCAGGCCAGTGGCATGGTAGGGGACGCCATGGTCTGGCCAGCCAGTGAAGTGAAACTGTCTGATCTCTCGGATTTCGTGAATGCCTCTCTGCAGTCCATGGTTATAGCAGCGGGGGAGAACAAAGGAAAGGGAAGGATAAGCAGGGACGCAAAGCTTCCCTGAGCAAGCGTAGGGCTGGCAGGAAAGGGCCTTTGTAGCTGGACCATGTAATCTGGTAGGCTTAGGACATGAAGTTGTTTACAGGCGTGAAAGGGGATGTGGTGTCTGGGGGATGTGCTAATTGACACATGCAATTCTGGAGATGAATGGATCTCTCTGGTTCTTCAGAAATCCTTTTGTACGAAGTAGACTGTGTTAAAAGCTGTTTGCTGGCAGCCTCTGGAATGTTAAGACCCTTGTCCTGGCTACAGGTGTTCACACAGTGCATGAACACCGTCAGCGGTTGGAACATGTTTGCTGAAAGAATCAACTAGATCTCCTTTCCAACCTGTCATCTGTGGCCCAGTTAGGTCTCTCTCTTTCGGTAAAGCAAACGTGTAGCCCATTCATTCCGATGACAGTAATTCTGTTACTATACATACTTCAAGTGTTAAGGCTGCCAGAGCTATGGAAACATGAAGGTGCCTCATCCTGTCTTCAAGTGGCCACTTCCTCTGTGGAAACAGGTGTGTCAGGAAGCATGAGGGTCAAGAAGCACTTTTACTGGGATTCTGTTTGACCAGCGAATGAAAGGCCGGGCACTGCCTCATACTGAGCTGAAGGGGGTGAAAGGGAAGAGACTTTATGCTTAGTTTGGCTTTTAATTTGCTATTCCTAACCTTTAAAGGGATAATTTATTTTTATATGTATGAGTATTCGGTCTGCGTGCACATGAGTGCATTGTGTGCATGCCTGGTGCTCACAGAGGTCAGAACAGGGAACTGAGTCTCCTAGAACTGGAGCTAAGGACAGTTGTAAGCCACTATGTGCCATTACTGTGCACATGTGTGTGCAGCTACTCACACACATTCATAGGCACACATGTATGGAGGGAGGCCAGACAGGGGTGCTAGGCATTTCCCTATATTGTTCCATCTCTTTTGAGACAGGTCCTCTCACTGAGCCTGAACCTGGCTGTTCCGATCCTGTGGATGGCCAGTGAGCTCCCAGGATCTGCCTCCCCCTGTTCTCTCAATACTGCAGTGATCGGCTCACACTTTTATGTGGATGCTGGGGATCTCAACTCAGGTCTGCTAGCTTTCATGGCAAGCTCCGTTACTCACTGAGCCATCTCCCATCCCCAAGGTATGTTTGAGAAACAAAAATTACTTTTGAAACCAAAGCTACAAGTGAATCTGGGATCCACTGGCTACACTGTGTCTTCACATCCGGTCATTGCTTTGGTTTTATTACATTTTACAGATGGATAGCCTAGTCCTTACCTGATTCTCTACCAATCAATCCCAAATGTTTAGTGGATGAGGAATAAATTCCCTGTTATTATGGGCTTGGAAAGGCTGGGAGGGGGAAGAAAGTCGAGAATTTAAAATAAGACTCATTTGCTATTTGCTATCAGTGTGTTAATATATCTTTCACACAATGGTGTACCAATGCCAAAGCTCTATTTCCTGTGGATCCTATTGTTTACTCGAGTTTGAACAGTAAAGAGGCAAGTTAGACAGGGACTCACAGTGCACTGAGCAAACCAAGCTCCAGGGGACCAGAATAATGGTACGAGGTGGTTGAGAGCCAAATTGTCTCATCATTGAAAACAATATTTGGCCAGCTCCAAAGATCCCATCAGAAGACAGGCAAAAGTCACTCTCAGTCTTCAAATGCTTAGAGTGCTCGCTCCCCAGGAATTATGCTCAGTGATTTAGCCGGTGATGAGCATGACCTGCTGAGCCAATGTCCTGTGACTCAGAACAGCTTTGGCAATAAATGCCTATGTCCTCCAGGTGGGAGGGGGAGGAGATTTTTATAGGCTCAATTTCAGTCCCAGAGTGACACCTATCATGAGATGCACTCCCAACTAAGGTCTTTATGACTGATTTTCATAGCGAGGAACATGTTAGCTTCAAGTATCCTGCAAACCTGCTCCCACAATGAAGCGTCACCTTCTAATCTACTCATCACTGTCAAGATTGGCAGAGGAAGTTACTTGGGATACAATATTCCTTCTTGTACATGGAGAGCAGCGTATCCTGGGGGGGAACATAGGACCCAACAACAATCACAGTCCAAGGATTTCCCAGCTGCTTGTTAGTTACATTACTTCTTTAGTTTTCATTAGAAAGGCGTTAATGCTGCATACAAAAGTGTACATCATTTAATGTTTTCATGCAGTATAATGGGAGGGGAGACTCCACATCAGACCACTGTGCCTCTCCCGATGTGGGTTTATTCTATGTCTGTGGAATGACTGGCTGAATCATTTTGTCTTTGAGACAGGGGATATTATTCCTCTTGCTGTCTCAAAGTCTTAGAGTTTCCTGTAAGCACAGAGGACAGGGTGGTCACTTCAATTCTGCCAAGGCAGACAAGGCCTGGATCTGTGGGAACCTTGGAGTTGCCATGTCACCATGATGGAGACCATCAGATGCAAACTAGGGATTCATCAACCCCAGGCTACAGCTACCTCGTTGCTTTGCACAAGAGCCCAAATCTATTTTCTCACTTTTAGGTCTCTGTTACATCCTGCTCCCAAAACAGAACTGCAAGAACCCAAAGTCCATATCTAACCACTTCTTTCCCTCTGTTCTTTAATGAGAAAGTTTCAAAGCCCGAGAAGTGTCCTACAGAAGTTAAACGACAGGGTTTTCTTTCTTAAAGACTCCAATTGCCCAGTCTGAAAATCATTAACAGGTCTCCTCCCCAAGCCATCGCTTCACGGGTCACCTCATGATTAAAATACCTGTGTGTTTGAGGAACGTTTCTGTGCAGCTGGGAATGTCACAGGCACAGTGAAAGGTTAAAGACAGAGCGAAGAAACAAACCGACTGGTGCTTTAACAACCAGGATGCATTTTCAGCTTATTAGAGGGCTGACTATTGTTCAAAGAACTTCATGTTTAAGCAGTGGCTTAGGAAAAAAATACCGAGAGTCTTTTATTGCTGCCTGTTTTAATGCAGTTATTTATGAGTGCTCTTGCCTAGAGCCACACAGAAATCCTGCAAGTGCTTTTCTTGCACAGTCCTGCCTGTGAAGGGGGACAAAAAAATCAACATCAAAGTGTGAGGTTTAGAACTTGAAGAATTGAACCAACCAGAACTTCATGTTCTTTGAAGTCTCCAAGCTTCCCTCTTGCTTATGAGAGAGAGAGAGAGAGAGAGAGATGCTAAATAGAATGAGAAACAGATTAAATAAGGTAAAGCCTTCTTGGCTTTGGGAGACTTGTTGTAAATTTGAATTTTCAAACCAGGAATAGTAGTCATCAGTGTGAATTAGGCAATAGGTGGATCCTGCAATTTCCTTATTCCCCAGAGATGCCCTTGTTATTCCTAAAAATGCATTTAGATGCAGTGACCATAGAATCAGAAAGAGCCAGGAGCTAAGAGGCCAGCAGTCTGGCATAACCCAGCCCTGGAAGGGGTCTGCTGCCGCTGGCCGGAGGAGAGCAGACAGAATTCATAATAAATTGATCATTTCAGAGCAGCAGCTGGCAGGCCTGCGTCCTGGAGAACAGGCTCTTGACAGGAGAGCCCGTGGGCCTCTGAGGGGCAGAGTGTCTCTCAGTCACCTCCACCTTCCCCACAGCGTACCTGTGGCACTTCTCTGGACGGACTGCAGTTTGCTTCACCTCCGGCCCCTCCCTATGTCAGCAGAGAGAGGGGGACAAGGAGAGTCCCTGTTATGGCCTACAGTGCTTCCCAGAGAAGCAGCCCTATCCATGCACATGGGATGAGGTGGGATAGAATTGATGTGCGGCATTTGCCCAGGGCTGAGAGCAAGGTGTGAGCGAATATGGAGCAGGATGCTGGCTCATGCAAGAATGCCTGTGATTGATGGAGTGCCCTCATGTGGGCTTCCAGGGAGATCACTGCCACCCTGAGGACCCTTCAGGCTCTTTTGGATTTTGGGCCTTAGAAAGCCTGAAGGGGCTGAGGGAGACAGGAAGCACTGAGGACCAGACAGGACAGCTGTCTCAGCGCTTAAGTCAACTCAGTTTCGGGAGACACAAGTGGCCGTTCAACACGGGACACACTTAAGGAGCTGGGACAGCATCTCTCTAAACGTAGAAAACTCTGCTTTATGAATTGAGAAAGAGAGACAAGCGAAGATCAGCCAGGTTAAAATGAAGATAGTGAAGTAGACGTTATCTTTGGGCTTAGTCGAAAAATCCCGATTGCCATGAAATGGGAATGGCCTGCATTAAGGATGGAGCTGGGCTGGTACAGAATCGGAGGGCAAGGCGCCCGCTTGAGAAACAACCCGAGCCTACCTGCGTCCAGGCCTGATCCTGGATAAGCTGATGAGGTTACTGTGGCTCGCTCTGGCTTCCACACTTACCTTTTCCACGGCAAATGTTCTTATCACATATTCTGCCAGCAGCTCTGTATCTATTAGAGTGACTTTAATGTCTTTATAGATCTCCGTGTCATCCGGCCAGTATTTGCAGCATTTCACCTTCAAGGAAGACAAAGAAGATTATGGGTTTAGCTTTTTATTTAGTTCCTTCAATGAGGGGGTCACACTGGGACTTACAGGATAAATTTGCACACACAAGTTAGTCACGTACCGCAAAGCAAGTTTGTTGTTGTTGCTTTTAGCACCGCCTACCTAGTCGTTATAGTAAACCTTCATTTCCTGTCCTTCCCTACTCAGGAAACCATAGAGCAAGTTTGCAGATTTTCATCTTCTCAACACTTAAGTTTGAGAAAGTGACTAAGGGATTCCTGAGGATTGAACGGAAAATCCGATTCAACCCTAAAGATGAACGGAGTCTGCCTGGAGGGGAGAGGAGCTTCCCAACTAATTCTGCACCAGACTCAGGTTCTTGCTATTGGTGCTCATGGCCTCGAGGGACGTCTGACTCTTTACAGTTAGTTTCAGGTTAGAACACAGATTAGAGGGTTTCATCCTGACCCCTTCACACAGACGTGTCATCACACTCTGTTCACGTGTGTCCCTCCTCCACAGGGACTGGTTTCCTTCCTGACCCCAGCTAGTGCCCTTTCTGTTTCTATTAAATGCATTCCCTCATCTTCTCTACTTTCTACCTCCTTTATGATTTTCTCCTGCTGCTTTTTTCCTGGTCCCCCCCTCCCACATATCATATATATATATATATATACTTATATACATATACAGTATATGATTGCACATCTAAGCTCCACATATGTGAGAAAGCATGGAATTTGTCTTTCTGAGTCTGGCTCATTTCACTTAACATGAGGCTCTCTGGTTGCCTCAGTTTCCCGGCAAATGGAATGACTTCATTTCTTTCTTTATGGCCGTATGGAACTTGATCATCTCTCTGAAATGCCCCCCCCCCCCAATTCCTGTTCTTTCCTCTGATACAATCTAGGTATGGGCTTTGGGGTCTTCTTGCAGGGATGTTCTACTCAGACAAGATCTAGACACCACCTCCCAAGTAGAGTCCCCCTCCCCTCCAACTCTGACTTGTGCTGTCTTGGGATTGCTGATTTCTAGCACTGTCTGTGGGACCGGCGAGATGGTCTCTCATCTGGGGTGTAAGTGACTTAAAAACTTTGGCCACAACTTGCGTTTTCAGTCTAATCTACAATCATGTTCAAGGACAAACCTCTAACCTAACCCTAAAAGAGACTGAGATCTAAAACCATTCCATCTGTTTAGAATGGTCTCTCACCCATTTCTTTCCAGGTGACCCCCACCCCCATTCCTTAATGCACATGTTAGATGTTACCCTACCCCCATCCCTACCCAAGACTTTTATCCACAGATGTGAACTCTTTGATTCCCAAGGAGCATTTTTTTGGTAGCAAGGATGAGACCCTTCAAACACCTGGTCATTGCAGGCCATTGGGAACGGGGTTATTTTGCTTGTTTCTCAGATCCTGCGGCACCGGAGGTCATGCCCTATATATGATAAATATGCAGGGACTACACAGGGTTGTATTTCATGGAGACAGACATAGGATCAGTGTAAGAAGGAAAAGCCCAGACTGGGAAAAATTTCAGGAAGGATTACGGACTAAGAAGACTTTTCAGAAGGCAAACATCTGTGTCACGCTAATGTTTATAAGTGTGGCTTGTGGCTGGCTAGGACTCTAGCTGCCTCTAAACATTTGAAACTTTCCGCAAGTTCAAGATAATCCTTATTAAACTTAGTCGATATTATATAAATCAGTGTTTGACAAAGATGGGCCTGTTCTCATGCTGTTTGTGAATTGCTCTTGGGAACCTCCCTACACAACTTTTGCCTGGAAACACTATCTGTGACATTACCAGAAGGCGCTCTCTATATATCTCAGAAATATATGTCATGAATACCCAAAATGATATCTAAAATGCCCAAGATCAAAAGAGACCAGCAATTATTTTATAGAAGCCAAGCAGCCTGATCAGATGGTATATACATAGAGGCCTCTGACTTGAGGGTGACCATGATTTCATTTACAGAATGTCCATGGTGGTGAACAGGGATGCTTATGCAGCAGACAATGGGCTCTCCTTTACTATCTGTATCTTCAATTATGAAAGCAGAAGGCAGTGGGTAAAGCTACAGAGACAGTATGAATGTTGACTTTAAAATGGAGAAACTCCATGTAATACAAGTAAAAATGTATTTCTGTGGAAAGTGCAATAGAACACCACACACACACACACACACACACACACACACACACACACACACACGATGCACCTGCAACCAGGGATCTTTTGCCTAATAAAACCGCCTTCTCTTGCGTATCATAGTTGACCACTACAGGTGCAGTAGGTCTAGAGCAGTTTGTTTTATGGTTGCCTATGCATCTATCTTAGACTCCTTTCCCTCTCTGCCTGGGAATTTTCAGTAAATATGAATGTGGTCCAGAGATCTGCAACCAGTGAGATGCCTCGGGATGCCCATGTGTATAGGCGGGCGACAGGAACCTCTATGATAGATCATGTCCAGTTTGTGTGGAAGCTCCAAAGTCAAGGGCTTCCACAAGAGCCACACTGGTGGTGAACAGGTGCAACTGCTCTTCCAGCAAAGGACAGTGGCCTCCTCTGAAATGCATGGTTGGGAGCTGGCCGGGAGCCACTTGGATGCTCTAATCCAGAGGCAGCTAAGAAGACAGAAGCATAGAGGTACTTCCTTCCAGAAAGACTCCTCAAATCTTATACACCACCAGCACCTGACGGGGTGGGTCCGGAAAAGGCAGAGGGACCATTTAGAATCTGGTCTTCCCCAACTCATCTCCCAGAGCATCTTGAGATGGTTTGCCACATCTGTTTCAGCCTACTAAAAATCCTTCTAAATTGAGCTTCTCTAAGTATCTTTTTAACTATTTGACTTGTGTCAAGTTATTATTTTGCGTGAAGAAAAAGGAACAGGAAAGAAAACATGGTTCATTCATTAGGGTTGACAACTTTGTACAACTGCAGTACGAGGGGCTTGTGGCCACCTCCTGGCTCTGACTCTGCCTCACACAACCCGATGCTCCTGTTTGATCTGGTGCCAAGTCAGCTGTCTCCTGCAGCCTGAGGGTGCTTGCCCAGCATGGAGCAGAGGCCGTGGCTCCTACACATCTTCATCACGTCTGGCAACAGCCTCTGGCATGCAAATGAGGCCACTTCCAGGATCCCCTGATTACTTTCATCCCCTGTGCAGGTTCCATCAGGCCATTAATCAAGCAGAAGGCACTGGGCCCCACTGCCTGCTCATTACCATACTTGGCTGCAGGAGAGATGTAGTCTCTACTCCCAAGGGGTCGTTAACTTTGGCTTTCAAATTCACTAACTTAAAACACAGAAAGCATTAGACTGTGAGGATCTTGAACTTTCTGGAAGGCGTCTTTAAGGAGAGTCATTTTTGATTCACAGCTCGAGATAATCCCATGCTTATTAAGGTCATAACATCACTGGGGGTAGAGCGACTTCTCCCGAGCCTGGGAATACCTCATCTTGACCTTGAGTGCATCCTGACATGGTTACACTGAGAGTCCTAAACTCTAGCTCGTATCAGAACTCCTTGTGGTAGCCCATACTAGCCAGAGGAACTTCTGCAGCCCAACCAGACAGCAGAACCTGGCTGATATGGTTGCAACTTGCTTATGCAACCTCAGGTTCTGCATCTGTCAAGAAGGGATGATGACAGTTCTTACCCAGAGTGTCCTAAGATCAAGTTAGCAGTTTTAAATTTGCCAACACATTAGAATCAGGAAGGTGTATTTAAAGAAATAAATCCCAGGTCACATTCCAGGTTATCTCTCGATTTCTGTGCTGGGACAGAAGCAACCGGAATTTCCAGAAGCTTCCCATGTGATCCCAAGTACAGATGAGTCTGGAAATCACAAGACATGATGCAATAAACAAGTCTAGCCAAGTGTCCAGTCGATTGCAAGGCCTCAAAAACGATAACCCTTCTTAAATAATGAGTTTAAACTCTGGACCCTAGGTGACAATAGGAGATTGTGGAGCCTGGGAAGATGAAGCAAGATGTTTAGGAAGAGAAGGAGAGGTCTTGAGCAGTGATAACTGTGGCTTATGATGGGAGCAAAACGAGGGGAAGCTTCTGTGCTGCTTCAGTTCTTTCCTGTAAACTGTTCTCCCCAGAAACAAGATGATGACACAGGGAGAAAGGTTGGCCTGTCCAGTCTCCTATTGCATGGCTTGGACGTACTTCCAATGGGAATTAGGGAAAAAGTTTCTGTATTCTTGGGAGGTAATTTAAAGCAAACAGCTGGAGTCACAAAGATAGTTTGCAAACCTTCATTCGCAAGGTCACTGCGGCGTCCATACAGAGAGCCCTTCCTGGTTTGGGTGAGATGTCCTCGGAGTTGTGACTTCACATGGAAGCTTAGGGGGCAAAACAGTTTGCATGGGCCCAGGCTAGTCTCTTTGCTCCTAGTTCCTTTTATGAAGAAGTCAGGCCTGGATAGACCAGCTGTAGGGCTGTGTGGGAGGGTAGACCTCGGGGAGCCAGTGGCTTTCTTCGGTTTTGTTAGGGTTTCGCTTCAGGAGCAGGTACAAAGTAGTAAGTGTAAAGTGGTTTTAGCTGCCCTGTATAGGTGGGGCAGAAGAGGAGGGGTGGAGAAGGAGAGTACATTCTGAAGCCATCGTTGACTTTTCCCATAAAAAAAGCTGCTAACTTCTGCCCATGCCTCTCAGCTGGTTTTTCATGCATAATATAAGATCTCTCCTCCCCTGTTCTCTCTCTCCCTTCTCTTATCTGAGGCAAGGTCATGCGATATAGTCCAGGTTGTCTTAGAATCTGCCATGTAGTTCAGGCTGGCCTCAAACTCATCATGCTCCTGAGTGCTGGGATTATAGGCAGGAGTCAGGCCTAGCTAAGATCACGGCCATGGTATGGACATATTTAAGTCTCATTTGATCACCACTCATCCTAAAACATTTCACATATACTGATAACAGCAGTATATTTATATGTAAGTATATAAGAGACGTGGGCTGGCCTCTTCCTTCCAGACCTGATTCACATGCCACCTGGTAGTGGGGCACTTGAAGACTTCGAGAATGGACAGTGAACAAATGTTCCCGAGGAGTGCCTATAGAGATTTTAGTTTGGGGGAAAGAGTTTCATAACATAAAGAAATTTCCTTTTCATCCATCTAGGCTTCTGTGTAAAGTCTCTGGCCTAGCTCTGGTTTTTAATCTGGCTCTTCTCTTGTAATTTGTTTAGTCAAATATGGATCCAGAGAACAGCGCAACCCAGATTTATTAGGCTTTCAAGAAACACTTCCATTCTGACTGCTTTGTTATGGGCCTGTTCAAGAAAGAGGGCTTTGGTGTTTAGCAATTCCCCCAGTTCAAGTTCTGGCCAAGGAGGGAGCTCACCATTACCAAGCTCAGTAAAAACATGTCACACACTCTGAATATACCTTAAAGAAGCATCTTGGACACCTTCTGAGCAATAACAGCATTATTAGCATATAGACTCAGGCTCCAAAGTACATTAGTGAGGTATCTTCCTAGAGTGGCACGTGGTAAATCTCTGTACACAGTCATCATCTTAATGAGCTCATAGTTTAGATTTGTGACCTAGTACAAGTCATAGGCCTGTTCTGGTTCTTTCTGTATGTGCTGGTGGATGCTAGATCATGTGGTGGATGAAATGTTCCCAACTCCTAAATGGGAATTAGGAAAAAGTGTCTGTGTTTTGGGAAGGCATCTTAAAGCAAACAGCTGGAGTTACAAAGACAGTTTGTAAACCCTCATTTGCAATGTCACTGTGGCTTCTGTACAGAGAGCCTTTACTGGTCTGCTTGAGAAACAATTTGCAAGGGCCCAAGCTGGTCTCTATCTTCCTAGCTCCTTCTATGAGGAAGGTAGAGCATGACCATGTACATTAACCCTGCAGAGTGCAGATTACCATCTATATTTTACAAATAAGTAACTTGAACTGATTGACAGGTAGATGCCAAAGCTTTCGAGATCAGCATTTCAACTTTGTGGCCCAACGTGGCAAAGCTCTTAGTCAATGTCTTAGCTTAGGACATGGGCTTTCCAGATTATTCTGTTTGCCATTTGGACAGTGACAAGCAGAGTTTTAGCTAGGTCTTTCTGCGGATACAGAGGAGTGAATTATGACTGCAACATTCATGAGAAGACACGTACGTACAATCAGCAAGTCTAACTCGAGGCAGATCACAAGGCAAGCTCAGTGATCAAAAGCACTTTCCCAGCGGGTATTTTATCCCTGGGGGTTAAAAGCCAAGCTTCATTTATGAGCTGTGATGTTGGGCAAGTGATTCAACCTCTTGGAGGTTTCACTTATCTGTAGAAGGAGCGTAATAAAAAACGTTGCCATGAATATCAGTTTTTTATTTAGAATAAGACTGGTACAATTGAATGTTTGCTAAAAATCTCTGAATGAAGCTGCAATGGGAGATCAGAAGATAAGTGTTAATTCTAAGGGGAACCTTCCCAGGGTAGACTACACTATTAGTGTAACCCAACCAGAAAGGATGCTCTTTCCAACGGTGGATGGGGAGGGTCAGGTGTGTAGGCGGAGGAAGTTGGCAGAAGACATCTCCAAGAAGCCTGTCTTCAGTCCTCAAGCCTTTGTTGGATAGGGCCTGGGAAGGTGGGGTCCTTGGATGGCACAGTAGCAGTCCTAGTTCAGGATGGCCAGCTGCTTCTGATGGTGCTGGGATAAAAAGTGTGGACCTGAGAAGGGCCGGACGTGGGAGTGCATTGCTGGAGTCCGAGCAGTTGAAAGTTGTCTGGTTCCTTTGCATGCATGCACACAATCAGTGACCTGCCCTGAGGCATGCACAGCAGCTGGGAGGCTACTGGGGCAAAGGGCATGGGGTGGCAGGAGCAGCCGAGTGTACTGTGAGTGAGGGCTCAGGCAGCTCTGTCACCAGAGCCTCCTCTGCATCATTCCACTGTGAAGAGATGCCAGCAGCATCAGGCCTGGGGTGACTGGCACAAGAACACAATTCAAAGGTGCTGAGTGAGATCAGGGACCTAGAGTTTCTGTGTGTTCCACATAGCTTTTCTAGTTTAATTAAATACTCTTTACATACACCACCTCAATGTGTGTATGTAACACACACACACACACACACACACACACACCAATGCACATATATGCAATTCCTTCCAATTAGATTTAACTTTTAAGGTTAATAGATAAACAATAATTTTTAGAGCCTCTTAAAAATAAACATTTAACTTTCTCACAGTGTGCTGCTGGAAAAGAGCCCCATGCAGCAGGCACTGGGGCTTGGGACTCACTCTAACTGGTTTGTAGGCTGGCCACACAACACTGTATGAGTCAGGAAGCTACCCTGGGTATGTTTTCTGACTTGAAAAATAGCACACTAGACTTTTATTGTTAAAATTATCCCAGACCCTAGAGTAACCCAATTATATATTTCTAGAGTTGGTTCTTTGGGGGCCATGGATGTCAGATGTAGAGCCTGAGCTGAGATCCAGGTGGACATTTAGTAACTCTATGTCTGGAAGCTTTATTTGCTATCCAGGAAATGGAGCAGTAATCATATCTATGTCATAGACACTGAGGATCTGAAGACCCTCCTTACAGGCTGCCACACGAATGTCCATAGACTGGTGGTGTGGTGGGCTGCCTCATGAATGTCCATGGAC
>JADRCH010000066.1:4991737-5008429 GCA_019843965.1 Rhynchomys soricoides | reverse complement strand
GGAGAGGAGAGGAGAGGAGAGGAGAGGAGAGGAGAGGAGAGGAGAGTCGAGTCGAGTCGGGTCGGGTCGGTAGCTGAACTCTTGCCTTGCATGAATGAGGGGCAGGGCTTGACTGCTAATGCAGAAAAAGAAAGGATGGAGGGAAAGGTATTATGACTTTAGACACTTCTATTTCTGCAAAGCAGTCAGCCCAAGGCTCACAGGTATAAATCCAGCACCCAGTTCTGTAGCATCGACTCTCCTGGCTCTTCAGCCTCTATGCAGATAGAGTTCCAACAAGTCACTGCCCTGGTCTTTGCTGTGCTTCTTTACAGTCATACCCAGTCAATCACCACTGAAATCCTGGCATCCAGTTCGTTTGTTTCCTACCCTCATGATTAATGTAACCAGGGCACTTCTATAATCCAGCAATGTCTTGAGGTGCTTAAATAATGTCACTCTAATGCACCCTGTTTGATCCTGAGCTTTACAAGTCTGTAATGCAAGGAAGAACTACGCTCTTCCAGTCAGCTGGAAGGAGCTGAGTGGATTTTATGGCAATGACTGATAACTGGGTGTCCGAGAAATGGGGCAGTAGTTTGAGCCACAGGCTGTTGTCCCTGCCTTGTCTTATATATAGGGCAGATTCTGCCAGAGAAAAGTTCTGAGGTAATGAATTATCTTTGCCTGCAGTCTATTTATTTGTTCTATAAACAGGGAAACTGGAACTACGGTTGTCTCACCACTTTGTTATAGAAAGACCATCAAACTGTTCACCACACAAGTCTGCTACCCTGGTCCGATCCTCCCAGGAGGCCCAGGCTTACTCGTGAATTTACTTGGTCAGATAACCCTAAGGCTTGGGAGAAAAGCAGGGTCAGGGGCTTAGAGGATTAGATAAGCAGAGGTGGTAATCGGAGAAGAGGAAAAGGATCTTGCCTTGCAGTGAGCACACCATTTACTATTTGTCAAGACTGTTCAAGACTGGGCATTGCCCAAAGCATGAGACTCAGTGCTCATGGGAACAGGAGCAAGGCAGCCATTTTCCCATATTATGTGCAGTGATGGTGTTAAGAATCTACAGCTGTGTCTGAGCAGGTACAAGTGGGATTGGGAATGCTGATAAAAGCTCTTGGGCTGTGATGTGTTTGTCCCGGGAACATGTATCTGTCTGCTGTATGCATAACTCTGATAACCTCCTAGGCATTTTATAGTCACAGAGTTAGATGACTGTGTCCACATATCTCTGCAACAGGAGAAGATGAAGAGGTGGCATGGCCAGCCAGGACAGGACACAGCCCAGTCCGTCAGAGAGCAAAACCACAAGGAGCCAGTGACTCCATGACTGCTCAAGAGGTTGTTAAAGAGCCTGCTTAAGACCTGAATAACAATAAACACTTGTTATTCAGACCCACAGATGTGTTTTGATCTGCAATATCCTGACACTGTGGCAGTATGTGATAGCTGGTAAAGAGGTGTCAGGTGCATGATAGCATGTCGGGAAGCATCTCTGAAGTTCGATTTACAATTTGTTGGTATTTGAGAAAAAAATCTCTTTCCCTTTAAAGGGACATAGGTGATTAGACTGAATTGCTGAGAACTGCACACAAAGGGTTAATCGGGTGGGGTAAATGCAGTTCTGTGAGGTCTAATCCAGTGGCAGTGAACTTTGCTCACATCCTCAAGGCATCTGTTGTATGCACACGTGTGACTTTAAATGCAGGGTATGCCAAAGTCCAGGAAAAGAAGAGGTGAATGGAAATACCCCTGCATGAAGCATGCTTTTTATATTAGCTTACACTGCTCCCCCAGACATCTCTGACTTCTTTCACTGTGACCAGTCTTTTGGATTCAGGGAAGAAATCACTTGGCCCTTCTGGAAGACTCCTATGACTGGCAGGGAGGGTCTTCTGGAGAGCTTCGTGTAATACCACCATCCATAATTGGATTGTAAATATCTTAAAAGTTTGTCTCTTCTATATTTTAGCCCACAGCAGGTCAGAGGTCACCCACTAGAGCTGTTATTTAAATAGGGGGGTTGTGGGAAGTGACATGTAAGAAAGCTGTTAGGTGACTTTATCATTGTATGATCACATGAACATAGACTGTAGGGGCTGCTGCTCACCTAGGCTGTATTCTAACCTGGCCTATATTGCTCATAGGCCACAGGCCTGGGTATGATGTAGGCAGCTGTAACACAAGGCGAATCATCTGTGCACACAAACATATCTAAGCACAGAAAAGGAAAGGTTAAAATACCAGGTTAGGTTCTGCAGAGATGGTTCAGCCAGTAACGTACAAGCATGAAAACCTGAGTTCAGATTTCTAGCATCCAGGAAAAGCTGCATATGAAGGCATGTTACTGGATTGGTGGGGTTGGGAGTTGTTGCCTAGAAAGACAGGCAGATCTCTAGAGCTCAGTAGCCAGCCAGGCTAGCCAAATCAATAACCTATAGTTCAGTGAGCAACCCTGCCTCAAAAATAAGATGGAGAGCAATCAATCAGGGAAGATGCCTGATATTGACCTCTGGCCACACACACACACACACACACACACACACACACAGGGACACATGCATGCAACAAATATAATACTATAAGACTCTTTCAGCCCCATTAGAGTCATACATGTCATCTATGTGGTCTGAATTGTCGCTGTTCCCGCATGGTGACTAGTGTCGTGTGTGTCAGGGAGAAGACCCTGCAGGAGACATGAGCAGCAGCTCTGAGGAGTTTAGCATTCTAATACTAGTAAGGAGAAGCACAGGAGGCAGGAGGTGAAGGCATGAGACTGATCCTGTCTTCCCTACAAGAAATTCATTAGTGTTCTACTCAGCTCATACGGAAGTCAGGGAAGAGGGACCATGGCCTTCATGCAGAGCAGACAGCAGCAGTTTGCCATTCCCCAAAATGTAAAGGGCACTTCTGAAACTGACGTCAGGGTGTGTGTGTGTGCACAGGTGCATGCCTGCATGTACATGCATGTGCATGCACATGAATATGTTCACTTGTGTGCATGTATGCATGTATAATGCATATGATCATTTGTGTGCAGGTGTGCATGCCTATGTTTACTTGTGTGCATGCATGTATGCACGCATATGTTCGCTTGCTCTTATGTATGCATGTGTGTGCATGTATGCATGTGTATGTGCACATACACATACTTATGAGGAACTTTTTATCATGCCCTGGGAAGTTGCAAGTTGTGAGTGTGTCCCTGTGAGTGTAAACAGATTATTTTTTGCTTATGTTTATTTGAAAGATTTATATCAGAGTAACATTTATAAAAGTTAGGATTCACATTCCAGATAATCAGTATATTGTAACGCTTTATGATTTGATACTATGTAGGGCTTTAGTGCTTGATCTAAAATACTTGGTAAGGCTTTGGTTAGATTCAAGAACAGTTTCATCGCCTTTCACGGGTCTCAAAACTGCCCACCCTAGCAGTCAGTCAAGAGTTTCCTAGTCACAGGAGGCTTTATAATTGAATCAGTTTCTTCATTCCCTTTTCTCTAAGGTTTACCTTTCAAGCACAGATTTCCTGCTCTAACTGGGCTGATAGGACATGAGGTGACAATTCTCTAAGGATTATACATTTTAGATTAAAAATCTACCCCTATTTTTGTGTATGGGAATAGACTTCCTCCCGAAGCCCAGGTCCCCATGCTGTATGTACGCATGTGGAGCTCAGTAAGTGGCCAGGAAATCCTGCCAAGGCTCAGCACTCTCTCTGGACCCCTTCCTCCTGCACTCTGGGAGCAGCCCTGAGGCTTCGGACCTCTGAGAGAAGAAAGGCAGTGTTCTCGGAGGGGAGGACGGGCTTGCTGAGCTGGGTGATACACAGCAGTGACTGTCATGACTACGACCATGTTTCAGGAACATCTCCCAGCGAAAGAGTTTATACTATCAGGTCACTTTCAAAAGGAGGTTTACAAAGTTAAGACAGACCCTCTTCTATAGTCTGCAAAAATTAAAACACAGCTTCATCACAGGCAAAGCTTGTCTCATTGGGACAATAGTCATATCCCATCATTCCATGTCAGGTCTTCCCCACAATTCCCATGTAAAGCATGGGAGGAGCGGGGTGGCTGCCTCTCCCCTCAGTAGGTCTTTGGATGGAACTGCTTTGTCTTAAGGGTCTAGACCCCAATTTCTCTCTCCCAGCTGGTAGTAGGAGAGCTCTGCTGAGTGCTGTGGGTCCTGTGGATAGTGGAGAGCTCTGCTGAGTGCTGTGGATAGTACCCAAGTGTGTTTGTTGTTCTAAGTGGGTCTTCTTAGGCAGAGTAGGAGAAATCAGTCACAGCACATCTTCATGTAAGCTTAGGATCTGAGAATCGGTTAATTTCCTTTCTCTTCAAGGCTATGAAACTCAAGCTCAGAGGTGAGCATCTGCTGCTTCCACCTTTGCCTCCAAATGCTTTTGACTTTGGACCAGCAATCACACCCCTCTTGATAGGGTTTGGATATAAAATGTTTCCCACAGGCTCATGTGTTTGAATTATTTGGTCCCCAGCTAGCAGCTGTGTTTTGGGAGTTGCTGAATCCTGGGAGGAGGGCCCTAGCTGGAGGAAGGAGCCGTCTAGGGGGCAGGAGGTGAGGTTTCTAGGCAGGTACCACTTGCCTCAGCCCTGTCTCTACATTCGGATCTGTCCAGACACTAGCAAGCACCTCACACTCTGCCACCAGGGCGGAGAGCTTCTCCTGAGATCATGCCTTATCACCCATGATGGATTATACCCTCCCATGCTAAGGCAGGTTGACTGTTGGTAGTCACAGAATTCCAGCCACCTGCCTCTGGCACCCAGTCTTGTTTAGGATTTCTCCCTCCTCATCTTTTTCCCAGGACAAGGGAAGGCAACCCCCTGCTGCAGGTAGCCCTCCCTGTAGCTCTTTCTAAAACAGCCCTTTGCCCAGTTTCCCCTAGCCTCTCAGCCAAGCTAGTGTTCCTTTTGTTGCTGTGTAAACTGATCTTCCTGGAGATGGTACCTCCCTGAGACTGTTGCTGTGTTTGGCTACATTCATTTAAGTGTAACCACACCCACCGCTGCTCTGCAGGCTCAGAGACAACCGTGTCGGCCCTTGTAAGCTTTTAAGGTCCCAGCATAGATTTGCACGCTGCCTCCCCATCCCCTCAGCACACTGTACGGCCACTCCAAGATTTCCAACCCTCCCTCTTTCTGGATTCTTCCCCTCCACAGATTGTCAGAGTTTTATAGCCACGCCACTCTCTTCCGTCTGTAGCTAAGTGTCGGACATGTTTCACCTCAGTCTGTAGACCCCTTTTCCTCACTCTGGCTGATTCTGCAGGGCAGGCTCTGTGGTCAGCATCTGCTGTTCATATGTTCATTTTGTTATCACTAGCTTTAATTGTTGGTTTGGCCCAGCCTCGAGTCACCTCAAGAGGGTCTATGAGGGATTGTCATTAGGTTGGCCTGTGGATATGTCTGTGGCAGATTGCCTAAATGAGACTGACAGGTGTGGGAAGATCTGGCCTACTATGAGCAGCTCTGTGCACACGAAGAACAGGACAGAGAAACCAAGTCGGCCACAAGCAAGCCAACAATCGACTGAGCATACATGCATTCATATCTGCCTGTTTTTGACTATGGCTGTGATATGATTGGCCGTTCAACATTCCTGCCTGTGACTGCCTGCAGTGGCAGACTATAAGCTGGAATTGTAAGCGAACACAAACCTTTCTCCCCCATGTTGCTGTTTGCCAGTGTGTTTTACCCCAGAATGAAAAGAGAACACATTTCATGTACACACCCGTCACCACGGATTGTTGATATCCCTGCATGGGGAGAGGTTTCTTCCCTGTGGGGTGACTTGTGCAGTAAGGGCTATCCTGGTTTGCTTCCCATTACTGTGATGGCCACCATGACCAAAAACAGCTTGTGGAAGAAAAGGTTTATTTGTCTCATATGCCCAACCAAGTCTCTCATTGAGGGATACAGCACTCAAGCTGGGCAGGAACTGAGAAGCAGGAACCGAACCAGAGGCCATGAAGGAATTATACTCACTGGTTTGCACCCCATGGCTTGGTCAGCCTGCCCTATGGCACATCCAGGACCACCCACCCAGTGGCTGTACTACCTACAGTGGGCCGGGTCTGCCCATATTAATCATTAATCAAGAAAATGCCCCCCAGACTTGCCTACAGGCCAATCTGGTAGAGACATCTTCTCAATTGAGATTACCTCTTCCCAGATGGCCCTAGCTGTGTCAAGTTGACAAAACAAAAAAGCCCCCAAAACAAAACAAACAACAAAAACCAAACCAAACAACCAACCAACCACAACAACAAAACCTTAAATATCACAGAATATCTGGGCACAGGGCCTCAACCCTGGGGACCTGGATGCTCTACCCCATCTTAGGAATCTTGAGCATATAGGAGGAGGAGCAGCATTCACGGTCTTTGCATAGGGGTCACACCACACTGTCTGGCTCCCCACCCTCTGGACTTGCTGTGTTCATTCCTGTCTGTCTGCAAGCTTTACTTTCCACATTAGCATTTAGGGATCCTGGTATCCTTCCAATAAATTTCCCTTTGACTTTAATTAGCTAGAACTGACCTCTATTGCACATGGCTTAACAACTCCATAGGCCTCCCTCTGTAGAGAGGAAGAAGTAGTCTAGGATACTCTCTTGTCAAGTTCTTGGCTGTTTTTTTTCTGGTTTTAAGTGGCTGTCTTTGCATAATCTCCAATGGGTCCCCTGTTCATGGTCCTTCCTCATGCAAACCTTTGGGGACTTTTGATAGCAAGCTGTTGAAACTTCATGCTAGAAGTACACATTCAGCTCTCTGTGACAAAGCCTCCACTCTCTTTGTCAACATGGGACACATCTACATGCCTGCTGCATGTCCTGGTTGTCTGTGCCCACAACTCCCATCCCTCCCTCCCTTTTTAGATACATGTTGTCCCACACTCAGTGCAGGTGCTGCACGATCTGGGAACGTTGCTTGCAGCCTTAGCTTCATGTCCAGATGAGCCCCCCCTCCCCCACCCCTCTTGTATGAATCCCACAACACTCAGTGAAACCATTGTCACTGAATTTTAATCATGTTACCAGATTCTCTATTTTAGTGCCCAAGGACACAATTTATCTTTGCAGCCTCAGCCTTGGTGACTGACCACACCATCTCTACGCAGCCTATGCTTGATCACTGGATCAAGCTCTCAGTTTGTCTGTGACTTTCTTTTGTCGTTTCTTTCTTTTCTTGTTTGCTGTCTCTGATGGCTTCTTTTCACATCCCCATTTCTGCCTATGCTAAACGCTGTCACTCAAACACAGCTCCCTTCCCAGTCACGCTGGAGTTTAATCCCCAAAGTCTTATGCTAGCAGGATTACAAGGACAGTGAGTGAATACCACTAAGGGTCTTAGAGGTGGGATCTCTGAGAAATAATCAGTGTGAATTATGTCTTCGGGGTAGATATTGTGTGTTTGAATCCCAGTGGTTTTAGGATGAATGAGGGAGAGAGACTCTTAGTGTTTCCCACCATGATGTGGTTAAGCCAAGGGGCCCTTGCAAGACTCTGAACAGTGTTGTTGAGATGATTAGACTCCAGAGCTGTGGAGTTTAATCAGCCTCTTTGCTTTGTAAGGTAGATTCCCCAGGCACTTTATTATAGTAATGAAAAACAGACTAATATACCATCTTCTCACTGAACACAGCCTCCTACGTATGTGTACATGCACGCTTGTGTACTAATTAGTATAGTCATTGTTTTGGCACATCTTAGATCGTGCCTTGTCTTCTCATCTTGATATTCACATCTAGCTTAAAGCTGAGGGTAGAGAGAGCACAGCAGATGGTGACAAACGGAAAAGAGAGCTCAGATTTTACAATACCTTCAGTTCATCTCTTTCCTGAGACCTCCTTAAGTCTGTTTTTCATTCTGCATCTCAAACTCTACATACTGAAACAGCCATTCGGCCCTCTCCTTAAATCTGCAGTCCTTTCTCGGAGGATGGGTGAGGTAGGAAGGGATTTGGTAGGGACTTGGTTAATAGCCTTCACATTAGCTGTCTAAGTCACAAAGCCAGAGAGCCAGGCTCAGATCCAAGTTCTTGTCTTTTCTTAATGGTACCCGTTCCCAATAACATCCAAACTGTGACCTCTTATAAACACACGAGTGCTAGCCATACCTACTTCTTGCTGAGCCTGCTCTCTAGTGAAGAGCCCAAGAGTCCTCTCTAGCCACTTTTCAGTGATCACCACAGTCACAGTTTTCCTTGTCTTCCTCTCTCCCTGATTGCCTTCTTCCTGGCTATGTCATCCTGGCTGGTCATGGATCCTCCTGCCTGAGTAGCTGGGACAACAGATGTACTCGACTGTGTCAAGTCTGAACAGTGTTTCCGTAATGCTAACCAGAACAACTGATTCATTTCCTTGATGGCTTCCAGTAAGACAGATATTCTCCTTTTACCTCTCTCCATTGCAGACCCTCGTCAACAAGCTCTGAACTAGATTCGAGGATCAGAGTCTCCATTCACTCTAAAACAGATGAGCCAGGGCCGTGGCTTTCTCTTCCCGCCACCAACTCTCCTTTCTGTGGCTTTCTTTTCTTGTTTTGCCGAAAACGATTTGTGTCCTATTCTTGCCAATGGAAGTTGTTTTTTCTGGGAGGGTTCAGTCTCTCACTGCCATCTCCAAGTCCTAGATTCTGTAGGCAGAGCCAATCTCATTGACACTATCACGTTCTAACTTAAGTCTATCACAGTTAATTGTTAGACTTGGGTTTCTAATACATCTGATGTGCTATGAAGATGAGGGAATTATAAATATCTTTCTATTTCTTGGTGCTCTGGATTCAATAACAGTATCATTAAATAACCAATTAACTACACACTAAGAAGGGTTAGCAGGCCTGGACCTAGATTAATTTGTGAATTAAACAAATCCGTCCTCTTGGCTGATATTCTGTGATGTTTTAGATTCTCATAAGGAAACTGAGTTCTTTAGGTAGATAAAACCTCAAAAATCAGAGGTTTATTTTTCATATATTCTATATTTTCATAGAGGCAACCAAGTTCCTCACTTGCTGTTCAACAGAATGGCTCGGTAGCATTTGGTATCTCCTTCCCCAGTGATTGTTTTGTGGGAGTTGACTTGGAGCATGGCAGTTAGATAGTTACTGTCAGAGGACACTGCTGATACCTTCTCTCATTCCTAGGTTTCTGTTAAAGTTATGATATTTTGGTGCATGAAGAACAAATATTCATAGCAGCAGAAGCAAATAACTTGTAACCCCTGTAGTCAGGAGAAAGGAATCGAGTCTACTATCCTGAATATAGAGATGTTCTCTCTTCTGCTATAGTCTGGGAAAGGCTCTCTGACTTCTCATTTTCATGGGCCTCAATGGAAGGACCCAGTGTGTGGTTTGTACAGGAAAGACTGAGAAGGTCAGCTTGTAGCCATGGGGAAAGGAGCAATAGATATTCACTTCATATATTGATCCTCATGTTAATCCAGCAAAATATGCGTGGTTGTGTGCCATTCTGTGATTTCTCTGCATAGCCCTGGCTGTACTGGAATTTACTCTATAGACCAGGCTGGCCTTGAACTCAGAAATCTGCCTGCCTCTGCCTCTCCAGTGCTGGGATTAAAGGCGTGCGCCACCATTGCCCGGCCATTCTGTGATTTTTATGGATGAGGAATTTTGAATTGTAAAGGTATTCTGATGATGGGTGTGGAAGAGACTCTCTACTCACTATAAACTAGGAAGGGCTGAGCTAAAAGTCACACTCTGGGACAGAACTGTGAGTGACATGAAAGGGGATGGCAGGAGGGGAGATAGAAGAGTTGTGAAAGGCTCCCTGCTCATAATCACAGTACATGGGAGGGTGAGGCAGGAGAACTGTGTGCTGCGGTCTAGCATGGGCTGCACTGGCATACTCCAATCACCCCGTCATTGCTTCTGTCCTAGAAAGGTACTATAATAAATTATTAATAAAAGAAGGGTCATATTTAAGCAAGCAGAGGAAAGAAAGGTCTCATCATAGTCCAAATAAAAAGCCACTAGTCACATATGGCTATTGAATTCTGAATGAATATACATTCAATAAAAATTAAATTTCTTAATTACACTAGTGACATTTTAAGAAGTCAGCATCCCACTCCACTGGGGCAGCTTTGTGGGACAGTACGACCAGAAAATGCCATTCCCATTACAGTCAAAGGTTTTTTCTCCTGTGAGGCATATTTGGCAAGTAGCAAATTGTTGTTGCCGTTGTGTGTGTATGTTTATTTGCTATAACAAAATATATCTGACTTACAAGGGAAGAGTTTATTTTGGTTCACAGTTTGGAGGTTTCAGGTGATGGTCAGTTGTCTTGATTGTCTCAGAACTAAATTGAGGCAGGCCATTATGGCAACCATATGTGGTAGAGGAAGCCCGGCCACTCCATGGTATGGAAGCAAAAGGAAGAGAAGAAAGGGCATCGTCCTGACAGATAGTCCCCTAAGGACAGGTCATCAATAACGAGAAGAGTCCTGATAGTCCCCTAAGGACAGGTCTTCAATAACGAGAAGATTTCTCAGCAGGTCCCTACTTCTTTAGGCATCCACCAATTTCCAGTTGTGCCATCCTGGAGAGTAAGCTTTCAACACATGGGCCTTTGGGGGAACATTCTAGATCTGAACGATAGCATTAGGTATAGCTAGTTGGAATAAGTTGGATATGTGAGTTGGAGGCCATATTGAAACAGGCATAAAGAACAAGATAATCACATTTAGGTTCTATTCAGTATAAAAAGAAATCCCTAAGGGATTTTGAGCAGATGCAGCATGTTGAGCCATTTTTTTTTATAAAAAACAAAACAGAACTAATATAGCAGTGAATTAGATCCAGGAGTGGAACATGCCATGTGCTGGGATGGCCCATAAGTGTGTTGCTGCCATGGCTACTGTGAAAGATTGTGTTTTGAAGCCTGTGGTGATGCCATGAAGACAGAAGGTAAATGAGCCATTCCTATCAGTATTTAAATGGCTTGGCATTGATCTGGAGTAAGTTCAGAACAAAGTTTGTTTTTTAGTATTGAATGATATGAGAAGATGTCATAGACTGAACAGCATACTTAGACTGGGGTGTTTTATTTGCGGCAGATGGTCAGTGAGCTGTGAGAAATTCAGCTATCAAGCACAGGTGGGAGGTAAGACTTGAATCTGGTTCATTCATGTGTTGGTGAAATGTTTGTGGTAGATATAAGCAGAGATGGATATTCATTGAAAGAATACAGATTAATCAAAGGCTAAGACCGTAATCACTCAAGCCTCAAATAATCTTTAAAAATGGTTTGTTGAGGTTTGCCTTTTGCTAGGCTAAACACTGGCTACTCACAGAGACTGTATGTAGACCCAGGTGATACTATGTGACTTTGCCACCCCCCCCCCCCCCAAGTTATCCTTGATTGGTGAATAAAGATGCTGACAGCCAATTGCTGGACAGAAGATACATAGGTGGGGTTTAGGGTTCTGGGGCTTGGGGTGGGGGTTGAGAGAACCATAAGGAGGGGGAGAAAAGGTGAAGCATCATGAGGTAAGAATCTTAAAATAATGGTCATGTGGGTTGGCTAATTGGAGTTTAGAGCAGCCCAGACAAAACATGGCAAATTACATAATGGGGTTATTGGCTGGAAAATAGACATAATAGCATAGAGGATAGATATCTGCCCAGATCTTGTGCTGATTAAGGTTTATCCAGGAACTAAATGGTTGAAGGTGGGTAGAAACCCTGGATTGAGATTAAACATTTCAACAACAATGGTTGTTCTCTATAAACTGTGATGAAGCCCTGTTCTTGAAGACAGCACTTGCATATCTCGCTGAACACAGATAAGTTTATTTGGTGCCTACCTACAGTCTTCCCCTACTCACTAGCATTTACTGACCAAGACTCACTGAAGGCACTCTGCGTGCCACCCAAGAAGAAAGGTAACTATCAGCCTAGCTATAAATACTGTGATCTACAACAGTGACCTGAATGCAATATATTCTGGTGCAATGGTGGCTCAATGAGGGAATAATCAATCACCCTCTGATTGGATTTAAGGCCAATTCCATGAGATGGAACCATGCCTGACATTCCTTGGGTAGCCAAGAACCTGAGAGTGGATAGGCCATGGGCCTGGAGGAAAACTAAATACCACTGTTCAGGAATGTAGCAATAAAATAATGGCATTCTACTAATCTCATAGATCAACGTCTTGCTCAGTCATCCTTAGAGAAGTTTCTTCTTGCAGTAGATGGGAATGGACACAGAGCCCCCCACAACTGGGCAATGTGTAGAGAGTGAGAGACTTCGGAGCACCACCATCAAATACCACCTCCCAGAGCTCAGGGATCTATGCAGAAGAGGGGGTGGGTAGGTTGTAAGAGGTGCCGAGAAAACAACCTCTTTCAGACTCAGTGGGGCTGATCTACATATGAACTCACAGGCACTATGGCAGTGTATACAAGACCTGCACAGGTTCAAGCCAGATGGTGTCAGGGCTGTGAGGGGGAAACAGACACACATTCCCATCTCTGGTCAAAAAGGTATCTGAAATTGGCATTCACATGCAAAGGAAAATTTAATTTTCTCCAATGTAGTCTCACTGGGTCTCACTTATGGGTATTAGGTGGCCAACACCAAATGAACTCAATGGTATTTTTGTAGACTTTTTGTCTCATGTTGCTTTGTTTGGACACTCTTTTTTTTGTCTTATTGGTCTTTTGCTTGTAGATTATGGTTCCCAGTTTTGTGTTGTTGGTGAGTCTGTGTTTCCCCTTTGTTTTTTGCTTGTGTGTTTTGTCTGCTTGTTTAAACGAGAAAGGGCAGAGTGGGCGGGGAGGATGGAGGGATCTGGATTGGTAGAGAGGAAAGCATTATCAGAATGTATTGTATGAAAAAGAGTTTTTTTCAATAAAAAATAATGTGGTTCATTAAAAAATAATCTGTGGAAATGAATAGTGAGGAAGAGCCAGACGAGGAAGCCAGGGATGCATATGAGAACATTTTCTCTCTCTCCTCACAGATAAGATGGATCAATATCTTCAAACAAGTCAAGTCTGTGTAGTGAAAGGGTCTCGCCATTTTGTACTAGTAATGTCACCTGGACTGTTCTTGTAAGTAAGTAAGTTACGCCCATGAACTGGGAAGTACAGCCTTCTCTTTTGAGTTTCCCATTGATCCTGGGCTTGGAGGCTACTGATGAAAATCAGGTGTTCTTTTTCCCATGGAACACGGGCACCTGGAGTTTTAATATACCTTCTTTATTAGCAAGCTAATTCTGGCATCCGGTGTTTGTATTAAACATTTTTATTTCCTGTTCTTCTAGAGAGAAATACTACGGAAGGAATTTGAGGTCGGCCTCTTTGGACAGATGAAATTCTTGCCCGTAGCCTGTCCCCCCTCTTCATTTACGACGGAAGTCAACATCTGTGTTCTCCATTCCTTAGTTCTCAGACATTTTGTCATCTGTTACCACAACTATTCAGTGACTCAACAAGAATTTCTCTAAATCACCATGAGACCTTGTTTGGATTTTTAATAAACAGTCACATTCTGATGAGGCCTTCATAAAACCGACTAAATATGTTTAGAAATCATTAGCTTAAATTACTGGTGCAAAAGTCTCCTCTGGGAGCCTTGCAGATTTGGTTATGAGACTCCTGGCAGATGGATTAGTTCAGCACCATGGCAGTGTTTTTTTGAATCCCCACACAAACTGTAAATGGGGATGCCTGGGAAACAGGAGGCTGGATAAGACACTAACTGTCCCTCAGGTGGGTTCACTAAGCAGGGGAGACAATCACAACACATTCCGGTGCCATTTAAACTGCCAGGTGCACAGCTGTTGGCAGGTGCCAGGGAAACTGACGAGGGTCCCTTCTCAGACACACCGGCTGAGAGAGGATGCATGATAGTGACACAGGAATCTTGGATGATGACAGGTCCTGGTAGATGTACCTGGGTCCCCACTGGAGGAAAGTGGAGCATCTTTGTCTTCTTCCATGCCAGGTGCAGCGACAGGGAAGGGCTCCAGCGGAGGCAATTAAAGCTCCCTAATGCTGAGTGCTTGAGGGTAGAAAAAGGTGGAAGCAGGTCCCCAGCACCGACCTAATGAATCTGCAGCAAGTCTGTGTAAACAGACACGCATCTGGGCAGCTCATGGGTAATGCATGAAGGACGCCCCGTGTGCGGTGCTCATGTTAAGTAGGTAGTGGCTGCCCTTAAGAATCATGTCATTTTGATTTCTTGGATGATTTGTTGTTGTTTCTGGGCATGGGAAATGGGAGTTGCCTCTACACAAACACACAACACTAACACCAGGAAACAGCCTGGAACAAGGTCAGGGCCTTTCCCCACCACGGGAATACGACTTCTTGTCAAAACTTCCAAATACATGGCAGACGTTCAAGAATAGATGCCATTAATGTCACTACTAATTGGAGACAACCCTATGAAGGGACCGGAGGTCTCTTGTGAGATCACCCACACTC
This sequence comes from Rhynchomys soricoides, assembly GCA_019843965.1. NCBI lineage: Eukaryota > Metazoa > Chordata > Mammalia > Rodentia > Muridae > Rhynchomys > Rhynchomys soricoides. The sequence goes on along the minus strand of JADRCH010000066.1, from coordinate 4,993,952 downwards.
TCCCCACCAACCGGGTAAGAGCTTAGGATTTGTTAAAGACAAAACTCAACCATTTTATCCTTGGTAAGCCTAAGGGTATAGATTTATAAATAAACCGGAAACCTAATGCCCACCTTTCTTCACTGACATCCCATGGCCTGGAGTTTTCATACTGACTTGTTAAAGCCATTGTCGTGAAGCCCAACAGTGACCACTGGGAACAGGGCAGGTCCAAGAGGCCCATGGAAAGGGGACAGCGGCTGCCAGTGAGGGCATCCTCAGCTGTCCTATCTGCAGAGCAGCACTGCCGGAAACAAAACCTGACTCCTGCAAAACCTGTCAGTAGCCTTGTTCACATTGTTACTAATTCTATGGGTGTTCTGCCTGTGTGTGTGTCTGTGCCAGTGCTGAGGGAAGCCAGAAGAGGGCGCTGGATCCCCTGGAACTGCCTTACAGATGGTTGAGAGCTGTCCTGTGAGTAGATTTTTGAGCCCTGGTCCCCTGCAAGAGCAGCCAGTGCTCTTAACTGCTGAGCCATCTCTCCAGACTCTATGGCTACCTATACTCTAGCAACGAACAGGACAGTCTTCTTTCCATCTTTCCATCGAAGACCATGCTGTCTCTACCCTTCCTGAAGGTAAAGGAATTTAACATGTGTAACGACCTTCCCCTCTTAAGTCTACTGAGTTAGGTTAGAGCACACTTGGGAATTTCACCTAAGGGGGGAAAAATACACATGTGCATTCATTCCTAAACATCTAATGGAACATGTTATTGTACTGACTATTGACTTTTCAAAACAATTTACTCTAGGAAACCCTTGAAAGTCAGCTCTGATGTAAATATTTCAAATTGGAGGCAGCTAATTCTGTGGGGGGTGGGGTGGGTGGGGAGTGGCTATTGTAAAAGCTCATGAATCCTGGACCACCTCCACAGGCCTCACTATGGGATGTGGAGACTCTGTAACTGTGGAGTCAGCTCAGAAACTGGCATGAGCGTGCTGTTCCTTAGAAGGGATGCAAGACTGAGGGGCTTCTCTGCTTGGACATGGAAGCTCTTGAAGGTACACTCCCTTGTTCTTTGGAGCTACCCAGGTAGCCACCCTGCTATTGCTCTTGCTATTTACTGAGGATGGAGAGGACAAAGGCTCATCATCCTTAAATGAGAATGAATTCTGGTGCCACACCTGCCCTCCTGAAATACCCAGGAAAATCAGGGTCATTATATGGATCACTGCTGGTCCGGAACTCTGACATGGAGAGACTCATATGATCTCTACCAGAACTCCCCCAAAGTAGGGGGTCATGGAGAGGATATTCTATATGTCCAAATTCAAATGTTGAAATCTGACTACCCATTCCCCATGATGGCTAAATCTGTAGGTGAAAGAGCACAGATAAGTAAAGATAAAAGGTTGGGGCTCTGATCCAATAAGATTAGTGTCCATATAAGAAAAGACTTGGAAAGCCCACTGTATGCTCCATGCTACTTAAAGTCCCGGTGAAGGCAGCCAGCCACATGAAAGCCAGGAGAAGCCTGGAGAGGTCCAAGGTCTGGATCTTGTTGTCCTTGAAGTGGATTTGGCAGCCTCCAGACCTCTAAGAAAATAAATGGCTGTGGTTTGTGCCTCTTAGCCCAAAGGATTCTGTTACGGCTATCTGACTTGCTGGATGCATAGGCACCATTACATCCTATTTCCTCATGGTAAGAGAGATCCTGTCTAGGATGCCCACATGATCAGCACCTGTAGGACCAGGTTCCAAGCCAGCTCTCCTGTGTTCCCACTAGCTCACAGAAGAGATGGAACCGAAAGAAAGAACTGTGATTTATTAATATATAACAGATCCGCATATACATGCCTTGACTCGTCACTTTGGATAACCTTTGCTGTATAGAAACTTCAAGTGCTTAAATTTTTAAAATTTCCAATCTTTTTCTTAATGTATTAGGCTTTTGTCATCTTTGAAACAATCTTTCGAAAACCCAAAGTCTTAAATAGTTTTCCTGTGTTGTTTTCTAGAAGGTTTAAAGCTATATTTGTGATCTGTAGGTCTTTGGCTTTTACTTACTTGGGGTATTGCATAAGGAAGACATCCTTTTATTTTTGGTCCACATGGATAAGCAAATGTCCCAGCTGGCTTGATTGAGACGCTCACTAATTATGCATCTTTCCACTTAGGCCCGCAGTCAACATCTGGGCTCTGTGTTCTGACATATTGGTCCATTAACATCTGGG
>JADRCH010000066.1:4968256-4987931 GCA_019843965.1 Rhynchomys soricoides | reverse complement strand
GTGGTATTGAGCTTCTGTGGTACAGAACTTCTGTGGTATAGAGCTTCTTGTTCCATCTCTCCAACTCCTTCCCCTTGCCCTCTCCCACATGTGCTATTCCCTCTGACCCATGCCATTCGGAGAACACAGCCATACGCTCCTGCAGAGGCAGACTCAGGTACCCTACATCTCTGTGTCTAATCCCCTTTGGTGATGAGGATATACAGCCACCTCCTGTGAAGCTATGCTAGCCGTCTCAGCCATTCCCTGGGCATGTTCGTGCCATCCTCCTGCCGTAGAGGCTGAAGATTTCTGTGACTTTAATTGAAGGCTACAGAAGGGACTGGGAAACATCAGCTTCTATCAATCACCGAGTCCCTTGCTCTCATTGTGTACTTAACAGCATGTTACTTATTCAGTAGGAGAATTCTGCATTGAGTCTGTCTCCGTGCAAACAGTCTTCCCAGTGTGAAGAAAGCCCTGAAACATGGAGGTGGCTTCATAAGGCACACAGGCCTGTGTCACATACCAAAACATGGAGACATAGTTCTGATGACCAAGACTACAATGGGGGAGCCAAGGGTTCCAGCATCCTCAGACTTTCCTGTCTATGTCCCCACAAGACTTCCCAGGCATGTTTGAAACCATAGCCCTTTGTTGTGCTTTTCAAAGTGATCCTTGCTTAGCTCTTCTCAGCTCTTCTCTGTGATTATGTAACTGAAATTTCTTATGGAGGGAACTTGATGTCTGGATTTAGTGTGCTCTTTTATAGAATGCCTGTAGCATAGAAGATCCCTAAACAAGCACATGGCTGCATGCACGTGAAGATGCTAATAGTCAGTCTTGGTTCTGATTCCCCTTTTAACTTATGCTTCTAAGGTCATCTGTAGAAGTTTGAGGACCCATCATTGTTACCTTTTCTAGGGGCCATTCTTTAGGGGGCTCATTCAAGACCTAGTACGGTTATCATTCAGGTCACAGGTATTGCCTTGGCACAGTGATGTTGAACTACTGTTCTTGACCTCTAAGCAGATCTCAGTCCCAGGTTTACCTGCCCTACTTGCTAGTCATTTCCCATTGAGCCGTGCTCTGAGTCTACTGGTATGTCCAACCCTGCCGACAGGCTCTATGAACCAAGAAAGATGTCACAAAATGTGAACCAGTTAGAGGTCGCTTGGGCTTTGAGTGTTTATACACCCAGTTTGCATGATCTTTAAATTAAGGGGGTTTGTAAGCAGGATGATGCATGGTTTCTCAATCCCTTTCACATGGAAGAAGGGGGTTTTAGTCTAAGATTATAATCTTGATTTTCTTCTATTTCCCCCATTTCAACCTGACAACCTGATCCAAATTATTAACCAATACCTGGGTATGTTATCATGCAGAGGTAAGTGCTTCCTGCCCCACTCCACCCCCCAAATTGGAGCAAACTTGACGGTCACCAATAGCTACTGCATGTGACTTTAGTAGTCACTGGTGGGTAGGCACTGAGTGACAGGGACCATCATAAGCCAACATAGTGAGTCTACAAGCATGTGCTGGGTACAAGGTTCCCACGGGTCTGACATGTGGGAATTCCTATTCCTTTGCTCTAAACCTCTAGGGTTACTGGGAATTTCTTCAAGTGCACAGGAAATTGCTTGTGCTTGGATGAGATTTCCCAAACAGAAGGCAAACAAAACAAAACCCCAAAACCCAGGGGGCTCTGCAAGCCCCTCTCAAGGTCTGAATAGGTGTGACTGGCAGTTCTGCATTGGATTCCACTGGGGGTGGCCGAGCTGGAAGCCACTGAGATTTGCTGAGGCAGCATACTTAAAGATGTTCACACTGAGCAACAGAAGGTGTCCTCCCATGCAACTTCATCATTTGAAAAGTAAGATCTAGAAATTTCAATCACAATGGACCAGTAGTAATACATCCATTTCCTTCACAGTGTTTGGTACACACTGAGAAGGAAATGCTGGGAGGGGCTGTTCACCACCATCCAGCCTTGCAAAGACCAAGGACACAGGAAGAAAGAAGAAATGCAATCCCAAGCCCAAGGAAGAGACACTTAGGATGGGCGCCATTGTGTAAGATGAGCTCTCTAGCTCACAGGAAGTGAGGGATACTACAAATTATAATTTCAGACCCAGATAGGCAACCTACACATCTGAATCTCTCTATATACATACAGCATGCTTTCCTGGTAACTAAAGTCAAGGTCCTTTGAACACTCATAGCGGCTTATTTGAGTTTTTAATAAGCATGGTATAAATATCAATGCTGCTGCAGCGTACACAGGATAAGATTTAACATCTTTTGAGGGGGTCTTGCTTCTGAGGCCCTGTCTGAAGTACTTTAAGCGTTCTATCTCGTTAGATTTACTATTCGATGTCCTATGAAATCAGTCCTGTCATCTCTGTCCTTGCCCTAGGATCACAGACAGGCCCTGATGATCGTGGTAAGTTGCTGGAACACACAGCCAGTGAGCCATGAAGTTGAGGGAGATTGTTTTTCCTTCTCTTTCTTCTTTCCTTCTCAAGATAAGGAGGGTCTCCCAGCAGCTGGCCTCGGCTCACCCTCACTATCCTCCTGGTTCAGCCAGTCAAGTACTAGATAAAGGAGGCTGGAGCATAGCAGACTATTCCATCCCTGGGCCCTCGAGAGAAGGCAGAGCAAGCTTCAGGAAGACAGGCATATACCCTACAGCCACAAGAGGAAGTCAGCAGGGAAACCTGTAGGGGCCCATACAGAAAAGCCCTTTGAAAAGCAGTTTTACATCAGGTCAGTTTCTCCTTTAACTGTTTGTTGGCCTCCTGCTGAGACAGAATAACATTCACCTCCTGAGCACAGCAAGCACAGGCCTTTCTCTGCCAGCCCTCAGCTCTTCAGAGCCACCTAGAATTTTCTCAGAGTAAAGGCTTCCTGTCTCCCTCCCTTCAGTGTCCCCTACCTACCTCTGATGGCAGCAGCCTCTACACCTAAAATATCACAGTGCCTTTGTCCCTCAGCCCTCTGTGTGTTCTTTAGCGCCCCACTCCCGACCTCATGTCCCAAGAAACCAAACAAACCTGACCCTGCTTCTATTTCCCAATCGATATAGAGCATAATTCCAAACGTGTTCTCCCCCACACCTCTTTGGAGACCCCACCCTGTGTGTCATTCAGAGTCTACCGTTCACACCTGTTTCAATGTACCAGGCTAGAAGTCACTTCTTCCCTGGGCCACTGTTCTGAGCCCTTAACTGACACAATGCTTAATTTCTTTTATGGGGACAGTGCGGTTTCTCTGGAAGCTTCCCTCTGTGAATGGTCTATGAAATGGCCCCCACAGTAACAGCCCAGTCTCAGTCTGGCTATGGAAGCTGTCTGTCTGAGATCCTGCAAGCGATACCAGAGAGGCAAGGATGAACAGTACAGAGGCAAGGATGAGAAAGTGCCTCCCCCAGTTTCCAGAGGCCAGTCATTGTCTAAGGCAGACATAATGCCAAGTACATGCCCTTTCACAGCTGGCCCATGTTCCAGGACAATCTCCAACTGAGATATGCAGAGCCCCGAGACAGAGACTTTCCAAACGCAGTACATACAAATGGCTTTCCCGGTATTAACTCCCTGGTGTTTAATGTCTATGTGGACTCTGCAGAAAGCCACCTCTCCGAGAAGCCTGTGTGCATAATTGTCTTTCTAGCACTAAACAAGACCTCTGCTCATCTCAATGTAGCTGTGGGGCATTGCCCAGAAGTAAGAACTACAGGAGTGAAAGAACACAGCTGGATTATTGACCCTAGAAGGACAGGGTGGCTTGCCTGCTCAGAGATCTCGCTGGGAGGGCAGACTTAGTGTTTTGGTTCACTGTGGGATACCCTGCCTTCAGCACTCCTGACAGTAAGATGCTGCAATCATTAGCTTTTAAATGGAACCAGAATGTCTTATGGTACACCTCACTTTCTCAAATTAAATACAGGGATAGGGTTTCATGTATTTCCTTTCAGACATAGAGTTTTTGGTTTGCTTTGATCTATGTAAGGCAGTTAAGATACATTTAATACATATCACAAAATACCCATTTTAGTTATATAGGTCTTTATTTTATGTGGGGGGGGATATATAATATTGCCTGCCTATAATCAATAGACTCACATGCTTAAGAAGATTTTTACCTTTTAAATTACCTTTTAAATTACTTTTACGTGTGTGTGTGTGTGTGTGTGTGTGTGTGTACACACCACAGCTCACATATGGAGGTCAGAAGACAATTTATGAATGTTGGTTTTCAATCCTTCCATTGTGTGCAACCTGGGGATTGAACTCAGGTCACCCGGTGTAAAGCCAAATGCTTTAACCCCAGGAGCTGTTGTGCATGCCCTTAGTTTTAGCTATAAAGTGAAAATTCTGAAAGCAATCCACATAATTTCTTCAAACTACTTTCGAGGATATGAGAAGGCTCTCTGGAGAGCAGAACATAACACCAGATCGGTGGTGGGTAAAGTGGGGTGAGGGAGTATCATTCTGGATGGAATGCTCTGAGGTTGTGACTTGTTACCCGCTGAGGAAGGGGTCACACTTTTTAGAAGAACTGTGTGATCGTGAGAGAAAGACAGGTATTAAAGACTCATGCAGAAAGCCAGCTGTCCCAAGAGATTCCTTGACTGGATGAGGAAGAAAAGGTGAAGAGAATGTGATTCATGGTCTTAGTAGGTTTAGGGAGAGGCTGCCTGCACTGTGGAGCTGCCTCCAGATGTGGCCCAGCCTTCTCTGTGACCGGCTGTCAGCAACCATAGAAAGGAGAGGATGGGAAGGACTGGCACAGTGGGCTGAGAGGAAGAAACTGGGGCTAAGTCCAAGGATCATCCGAGCCTCTTGCAAATCTCAGGGGCACACCAGTGTCTGGAGTAGACAGAGGAAAGCAGGACACACGGAACACAAGTAGTGACTAGCAGTGAAAGCGCCACGTGCCACATTTATTCAGAGGAGAGGAGCTGGCTCAGTGTATGAAAGTGCCTGACGCTCAAGCCTGACAACCTGACTTCAGTCCTCAAAAGCCACGTGACAGGCTGAATGTAGCGGTGTGCATCACTAGGAGGAAGACATGGGGGAAGGGAGACGAGAACTGTCCAGAGGGTTGCCGGCCAGCCGGCCAGCCTGGAGAAGGCATCGCAAAAGAAATAGCAAGAGAGACAAGTCAGGGAAGGCAGATGTCCAAAGCTTACCTTCCAACCACCATAGGCCAGCTCTCTCCTCCTCTCTCTCAAACAAGTAATTAAAAATAAATAAATAAACAAAAGAAGAAGTGTTATCAAAACAGAGAGGGGTGGAGTTTGAAATGATACGCTAAGACCCTTCGAATGGGTGGAAATATCTGGCTAGGGACAGTCCAATATCAGGAGCTCTGTGAGTGCTTGACTATTGAAATGCTGGGATCGATCGGTGATGGTGTGGCTCAGGGGTCACAGAGGTGGTGCAAGGACAGAGGGAAGGGGAGGGGTCCCGAGATGACATACCAACAGATAATCCTGGGCACCTGGCTGACACCGGCCCTGCCTAGGTTTTGGTGGGATCTCTGGCCGCAGGCTCATTCCAGCAGAACAAAAAGCCATGTGAGGTACAGCATGCCCGTGCAAAGAGCCATGGCTGGGATTCGTGTATTAATTGTAAAAGCTCCTGCTACGTACAGAAAAAAGTGGTCCTAAATTTCTGATCCATTATTGGTTCTGTTGCTGTTGGCTGTGAGCTAAAGTAGGCATTATGAAGTCAGTTACTCCACAGTCAGGGAATTAGCCCTTCAGTGGAGTACGGTTTTATTACAAAACCTGACATGAGTTTTCAGTATGATACTGCCGTAACACCGAGACTCACAATTTCAGATTTAGTGGCTTTTCACTTTTTGCAGAAGCCAGACGCACAAGGTAGAAGGTGCCTCACGGACAGGTGTGATAACCGTGGCAGGGACCACAGCTGGCTTTCAGATTAATTACCCTTAACGTCACTTATTTGATGGAGTCATTTGCTCTCCCCCCAGGCTACTTATGGTGAGGTGTAGAATTTTTTGAATAGTCTTTGGTTTTGGTGGCAGAAAGGAAGCAGCAGAACCAAGGTGACTGAGTACACGAGGTATGTTCTGCTTGTGTTTCAAACACGAAGACTGTCATGGCGAAATGACTATTTACAAGAAACAGGGAGAGTCCACTCATGAGTGAGAGGCAATGCAGTTATTCTATGTTGGGGAAATGGACATGGTTGCAAGAAAAGATACTGATGTCTAAGCATAGCCCTGAAGTGACCCCCCACCCCCCATTGCGTTTGGAATTCTATGGGGTTAGGGACTGTCCCCCTCACCCCAGTTCTTTGGAATTTTAACTGTTGAGTGTAAAAGAGAAGGAACTTGGCGTCAAAGCTATAATAAAGCATGTCTTTTTAGAAGGGCTGTCAGGGTGACTTAACTCGGTTAGACAGTGTTTTCACTTTCCAGAGTTCCGTGGTGGTTTCCACTCAGTGGACAATCCCTGCTTTCCCACAGCGGGTGTTTTTACTGCAGGGTTGGTGCTCACTCTGACTGGCAGATGCGTGGCTACACTTCTACAGGGACATGCTGTGTGTGTGTCACTCTAGACCTGGAGCCCAGCCCACATCTCCTTCCTACTGTGTCTTTCAACACACGGCTCTAAGTCTCCACACCTCTCCTTTTAGGCTGAAATACAAATGAAAAGACGTATGTTTTTCTCTTACTAATTTCAAGGATTGTTTGTTTCTGGGTATAACACAAACATAAGAAACTCTGATTCGACATTCAAAGTGAAAGGCTAAGTCGGATTTAATTAGGAGTAAGCTATAAATTTATATAAGCCACTAACATACACACAGATATATCCTCAGAAACTTCTGTCCATAATTTTGGTTGCAACTTTTACTTAGGTTAATAACTTAGTTTTTACTCCCTTTATTTTTTCAATTAAAAACAATTAGGGATCCCCCCTCCAAATAATTAGGAAATACTTTAAAATACAAAAGTCTGAAAAATTATACAACACGTATTTGTGGTTTTGGTACGTGCGTGTGGACATACGTTTGTGTGTGGGTTCTAGATACCTGTGGGCTTGACATGTGTACGGAAGACAGAGGACATCCTCAGGTGTCCTTTGTCACCTTCTGCCCTTTGTTTGATACAAGCTCTCTCACTGGCCTGGAGTTTTACCATGTAGGTGAGGCTCAATGGTCCAGAGGCTGCTAGGGATGGCCCCTGTCTGCCTCCCATGTTACCGTTTCTGGGATTGCAGGCACATGCCTCCACCGCTGCCTTTGTATGTGAGTTTTGGGGATTTGAAATTCAGGTTACTATGCTTGCAAGGCCAGCAATCAGTCACTGAGCCATCTCTCTAGCCCCATATATCTCTTAATAAAGAGATATTCAACTAACGGCCACGGTCTTCCTAAGATACGTTAGTTCTCGTCTTCCCCATTTTGAGAACTACGGTTGCCTAACATTAGTTCCAATAAATTGATCCTTCGACAATTAGCCATTATTGTAATTTCTTCCTTCTTTCTTGTTTCATAGACTTTCATGATTTTGTTTTTCTTGAACTTATCTTTAGTAGAATAAAGTTCCTGAATTTTTGTAACATCACTAACTCTATCTTAAGTGTCAGTAAATGCAAAACAAAACAAAAAGATGAAGATTTTAAGAATAAATTGAGTTTCTGAACACCACCTTCCTCTGCCCACCCAAACGCCCAAAACCTTATACAAGAAAATGAAATAGCATCTTTGAGATCTAAGCTTGTCATGCTGTCTGTTTGGTTTTTTGGGGGGGACGGGGTCACAGAGGATGTCTTTAGTTTTGTTTGTTTATGCTTCCTGTATATATGCGTTTGTGTATGAGGGTATGGACATGGGCAAGGTTTCAAACATTGTTTTTAGTCCAAGACAAAATAGATGCTGCTTCTAGTTTGTGATCAGGTTAATTTTCTATTTAACCCGAATTTACCTTTGTTCAAACGTTTACAGTGATGACAGTCTTTGTGTTCTGAAGGGAGTCTAGGATGTGGGTGAGACACAGGCAGCTCTCTTGGAACATCCTTCTGGAAGGAAGCAGTGACAGGTGCTACGTGATTGTGTTGTGCGTGGTCACCATGCTTGGGACAAAGCCTGAACTATCCCTGCCACTGGGAGATGTGTGTTCCAGATGGGTAGCTGTGGGCAGAGTGATAATGTTGATAGGGAGGCTGCTAGCAGAGCTGGTTTACAAGCCGCACATCCACAGTGATTGATCACTCTCTGTTAAGACTTCCTGGGGTGGAGGGTTCCTGGACAGGTTACTGATACAAAGCATGTCTGCATACAGAAGGAATGCTAGGGCCAGCTCTCAAAGATCTGATTGTATAGGTGAAGTATGGGCAAAATCAACCACAGAGAAGTGCTCACGTAGCTCAGCACTGTGATGTCTCGGGGAGCGTTTCTGGGAACCTTGTCTACATGGATCGTTATTTGGATTTGCTCTCTATGGACTGCACTCAGCATTGTTCCAGAATCATGCCTCCACAGCAGCTGAGCAAAGCCTTTTTGCTGGCAGTGGTACCCCTGTGCCTGGGAATGCAAAGGCCCCTACAGTGCTTGATGTGGAAGGTGGCTTGGTAAAGGCAGAGAAGGCAGGTCTGAGTGGAGCATGCGTAGGGAGGTCCCCGGCGAACAACTGTAACAGGAAAGGAAGAATCAGAGACCACCAGTCCACAAGGCTGAGCCACTCATTGACTTTGCTGTGATTTTTGGTCCCTGGTTCCTGGTCCCTGGCATAGGCCTCATGCTATGTGCCAGAGAAGCTACAGGACAAAGTGCTTAAGCCACAGAAGGGAGGAATGTGACAGATGTCCTCAACCCAAGAGCCTCCCCCTGGCTGTGGTCCAGAGCGTTCTTCAGTGTTGGTCTCCAAAGAGAACTCTCAGAAGCCAGTGCAGGTACTTGTACAGGCTACGTGGAGGGGGGCAGAGAGAAGGCAATCAAAGAGAGGAAAGGAAGAGTAGACACTCTGAGTCTGCAGTGGGGCGGGAACCTGGAGGATCTGCCTGCCTTCTGTCATGGCAACAGGAGAGGGAGAGACCCCGCATTCCCTTGCTTCAGGGCTAAAGGAGTAGAGGCTTTCATTAGTCTCCATCTTTAATTAAGCTTGCTTTAGTACACAAGTGGGATCCTCTTTTTTTTTTTTTAAAAAAGAGAATAAATCTAATAACTGAATAAAATAGAGATAAATTGGTTCCCTAGACATAGCTGAGGGCAGGTACTCTCAAACATTCAGTGGCAGCAGAGAGCCTAGCATCAGGAGATCTCCAGCAGTGAAGCCAGGAGACAGAGTAAACTGAATTGACACTCATTGTTTTTTAAAAAACCCTCAAACGGGGCAAGTAAACTGTCTCAGGAACTACTGGACTGGACAACAGATCCTCAAAGTAGCTCTCCTTCAGTCTACTCTCTGAAGAAAAGCTCGGCACTGCCTTGCTGAGGTCGCTGCTAACTTTGTGACTATGTGCTGAGCCCAGTCTTCAGCGGAGGTAGAGTTGATTGCTGAGCTTAGGATGACCTGGCCTTTTAGAGGAAAGCCAGCACTGTGGAATGTGTATGGAAATTAGGTCATGACTTTTTCTTTTCAAAGGGCTGAGCCTGGAAAAAGAGAAAGAGGGGACCTTAAGTATCTACGCGTTTAATTCTGGTCTTTAAGTCTGGTATTGGGTTCTTCTCAGCTGGGAACTGCACACAGCCTTGCACGTTATGAATGCTACTCCACGCAGTTGGCAGCGACTTCTACACACATGATTTGGGTCCATGTATAGGGACACAGGCCACTTAGACGCATTTCTTTCTCAAGTTTCAATTTTTTCTACTAAAAATCCCTAAAAACCAACGAGGATAGACTGAGAGACTAAACTTTTTTTCCAAGTCTAAAACTTTATACTTTTTGTCTTTTTAACTTTAAATGAGGTATGCACCTAAATTCCTCTTAAAGATTTAAAAAGTCTTTGATGTGATGGTTTCAGATTCAGTGTGTAAGAGAGATCATGTCATGTTCATCTCTTTATGTATGGCTGACTTGATATATTATATAAACATATATATCATATTTTAAATATGCATATTTATACCATGTAACATATATATACATATATATGTATATGTATATATATGTATATCATGTTTTTAAAAATCCATCCATTCATAGATGGACATACTGACTCCATATCTTGGCCACTATGAGTGATGTCATAGGGAACATGGGTTATGTGTTCCAATTAGCTATAGGATAAGATCTTTAATGTCCTTCCCACAAATGAATGATAAACACCTGGGATGCTGGACAAACTAATTACCCTGGTATGATTACTCTACAATGAATATGGGGATTGAGCCACTATATTCCATAAACATATCAAAAGAAAGTGAAAGAAAAATTAAAACTTAAAACCAAATAAAGAGCATTTAGGCATGATTATTACCTGTCTTTCCTGTATGAATTAAGCTCCATTATTTAGAGGCACACTCCTGCTCTGTAAGCACATAAGCACATAGGTGGCTGGGCTCCCATCCCTGTGTTTAAGGCTTTCCGTTTTAGTCCGCATGTATCCTTGAAGGTTCTCAGTGCAGGTTTATTAGGAATACAGGCCTGAGAAAGCCAGTGAATCAGACCATTGGTCAATTAGGCCAATGACTTTGGACCTAATGACAGAAAGTTCTGTCATTAAGAGGAATTTTCTGGATAAACTGTCACTGAGACTGTTCATTCTAAGAAAGCCATGAACAAGTGCCCTGGGCAGCACTCCCATGGGTGTGGCTGGAACCCCTAATCTGGTGATTTCTGTTTGTGCAGAAATTTTCTTTCTTAAAGCCTCATCCTTGTTAATGTTGGAAGCTGAAGAGTGCGCCATTTCACTAGGGAGTGTTGTTGAAACAAGTCTCAAACAGGATATAACGAATGGACCCATAGCCAGACCTGTAACGGACTGATGAGGCAGAAGCCACTAGGCCAGGAAAGCAAGAGAAAGGGCGTCAGAGAAGTGAGAGGTGAGAGGTGAGGGCGAGGCTCGCGGCTCGCTGGGGCCGGGCTGAGACACAGAAGCTGTGTGCTAAAGGTTGAGTTTTCAACGAAATAAACCAGTCTTTCCAGTTCCACTGGGAAACAGTTTCAAGTGGTCGTCTCCTTTTGAAGGCCAGGAGGTGGGAGCCAATGTTTCTTTAGAGTGTGTGGAATGAGAGCCAGAGCCCTGAGAACTCTACACTTCAAGATTGGCTGCTGCAGAGAGTGGGGTGCGTTCCTCACAGCTTAGCGTTGATTACTCCTGAAGCCTGGGCTGGGTTCTGAGTTGGGAATCTATAAACCAATTTATCTTTCTGGAACACAGAGAGCATGTGAAAGAAAAGCACAAGAAAGCCAGACTACTACCCCGGATGTCACTGGAACCCATTTCCTATGCTGCGGGGTGGCAGAGGCTCTGTAATGTCTGACCCCTCAGAAACCTTCACTCTGATTTCTATCATGTTCACAGTGAAGTTTGCCCCCAGATGCAAATCTCTGAAGCCAGAAATCTCCAGGTTTCTCCTTTCCAAATTATTGCCAGAGGATGACAACCAAAAGTAATTCAATAGGACACACTGTGGGGAGGTGGTGGGGCTGCATGTACAGACAGGTACAGTACTAAAGTATTTGTTTCACTAGACAGACTGTTTCAGAAGACATATCTAAAGTAACGTGCTCTGCAGATAGGAACTGGGCAGCCCTTTCTGAAGAACCAGATAGACATGTCACTGGGGATGCATTCCCCAGACAGAGGCCCTGTGGGACGAGCATGGTTTCTTTTCACCTGGCTGAATACTCACCACATGATCAAGTATGGCTTCTGGCTTATTCCTCTGTGTGCTTGTGATTCTTGTGTGTCTACTTAGCATCTGCTTGGCATGGGGCACTGACCGGGTGGTTAGTACTATCTGCTGAATCAGTTCATGAGCCCTGCTGCTTCTTCTGATGTCCTGGTTCTGAAACAATTTCTGTCCCCACAGAAGGCTTCATCTTGGCTACAGACATAGACTCTTCCTGCCAGGCTGGCCCCAGCATGGCCTGACAGACAGACATTTCTAGCTCATGTTACTTTTCTAGATCCACGGGTGTGCTCTCTGTGGGCGTGGCTCAACGTCATCCAACATAAGGGTCAGCACCACATCCTCTGAGACAAGGCAGATGGGGAGAAGGTCAAGGAGATGAGTCATATTGTCTGTGTGGATGCTGTGTGTCCCAAGGCAATCTCTAAGAATTGTGCCAAGGCTTAAAAATGTCCAGTTCAGGTTTCTCCACATGGGAGAAAGTGAAGTTCATGCCTCTGGCTCTTACTAGAGTTTACACTTTTATTGACCAGTGAAGCAAACTCCCTGTGGGTTTAGCACATTGTCAAAGCCAGGGAAGGGGGAGGTAATTTTATGTTTATATGGTCTCTCTTAGTCTCTAGGTGCCATGCCACCCACCTTCCTAACCATGAAGCTGTGCTCTGTTGTCAATGGCTCACAGGTAGGTGCCATTCACATGGGTGAATTTGATTCTCACCATGTGAGGTATTGGAGCTCAGGACCTGTCCTTCTGTATTCCTAGCTTGGCTTCCTTGTCTACAATCTGTGGATACTCTTGGGGCCTACCTCCGTACTCAGTGTAACAAACTGATGAGCTCTGCACAGGAATGGTGAACCCAGCTGCATGGAGAACCGCTCTGCTGACGGCTAGTTACCAAACACTCTTCCCACCTGGATACATTCAGAAGGCTCCGATGACTTCTGTGATGGCGCAAGATTTGAACCCAGACCTTGTGACTACGGTATGTGTCTCCAAAGCAGCTTATTTTTAAGGAAATAAACAATATTGGGACCTCTTGTCTACAATCTTATCATTGAGTCTTTTGTAACATAAGTATTAAAACTGGGGGAAGATCAGCAGACATAAACTTTGGGGAACAAGTGTAAAACAGTAGCACACCAGCAAGCAACTCCCAAAAGAAAACAACAAAAGCCCAGACCCCAGCTCACCAGGGCCCACAGTATGAAAGATTAGATCCAGCCTTTCAGCTGGAAACTAATTTGACTTCGTTTTAATAATAGTTTCTTAAACTTACAATGGTAAAATGTTGGTGCTTAAGGGAATTTTAATTAAAAGACACTAAGAGATTATATCACAGAAAACTGGCTTTCGATATTGTGTAGTAGTGAGAAGCCTTATTAGCTAGAAGGGAGGAGCTGGATCCTGCATTCACTTAATTACGTGGATTGTGGATTCGGAGGATGAACTGAGCAGGCAGCACAGGCCTGAGAGGTCAAGCTCCCTTTCAGAAAGGGACGCCCTGTGTGCACTCTGGAAATGGCTTCTTCAGAGTGAGGAGGCACAGTGCACAACTGCACAGGAGGGGTGGCTTCTGGAATACAGATGACACTCAGGCGCGCCTGCACATCCAGGCAAGCACCCTGCCACCAACCTATGGTGTCAGCTCTGGGAGAATAGCTTCCATGCGCTAAATGACAATATGATGCTAATTAACAACCATTGAACAGCCAGTAAGGATTCAAAATGCTTCCAAGACAAATGAAAATTTTCTAAGACATGCCAATCATCCCAACCTGCTTATCACGTATTGCAAATACATACTGAAGGGTATATATACTGCACCTGTAAGTAGACACAATTGTGTGTCAGTTAAAAACAGAACCACATAAAAACTAAAAAAGACAAAAAAAATATAGATGTAACAATGAAAAAGGAGAATCAGAGAGGAAGACTGAGCAAATGAGTGAGAATGAGAGAGAGAGGGGGAAGGAGAGAGGGAGGGAGGGAGAGAGAGAGAGCGAGAGAGCGCAAGCGCATCTCAGGCAGAGGGCAGGCAGGACAGTGCTCACAAACCACATCCACCATACAGAAAACCACTTACAGACTTTGAAGCCTCCTTGCACGTCTCTCCTTAAAAGCTAAAGCTGGATTCTCCTAAGGTCCATTTTAAAATGCAGCTCAACAATAAAGTGGTTTTGTGGTAATGCCCTTGGCTGCCCCTCGGGAAGCCAGCAGGAGCTCTCCCAAGCTCAGTGAAGGAGCGGTTGGTTGCTCCTGGATGTGCTAGCTCCAACCCCTGCTGTCCACTCCGTGGGCTGTGCTGCGATTGTGAAATATGATCAGATCTGAGCTACTCCCTTGCCTAGCCTGGAGGCTGAAACCCCTTCTGTCCTCACTCTAAGTGGGCAGCCAGAGAGACTACTTTCCATCCGACATGCTAAGTCATGAGCCTGGCATGCTACGACTGTGTGGCTGTATCATTTGAATGGGGATAATGTTTGTGCTGAACCATCAATCAATCGCCGTTTGGACAGAGAAGATTAATAGGGTGGACAGGAGTGACACACTGAGAACCAACAGGTCTGGTCTAAATTAGATCCTTCCAGTCTTCAGAAATCTTCCCACTATCATTAAGGCCAAAGTCTGATATTGGTGGGAAAATCAATACTGACAGGTCTGGGCAGGCACGAGGGGAGAGATGACTCCGTGTGTACATTGTGTGTGATATGTTCTGTGTGTTAGAGACTTGGTGAGAATCCGTATTGTGATCTCTGGGGAATAAAATTGGTTGTAGGAGCTTAAGCTTAGGTGAGGTTTCATTGCTTTGAGTAAATTTCCTTGCTTCTTCCCCCCAGAATTAATTATGTCAGTGCCAGCCACTGGGGGACTCAGAGCAAGGAAGGATTTAAGTCTTGTGTCAGTGTCAAACACTGGGGGACACGTCCTTACCTGCCTGGATCACAAACATTTATCATTTGCATGTCTTCCTGTTGATTGGAGCCACCTCACTAGAACAGCCTCTACCTGCTCCCCATTTGGTTGACACATCACCCGTGCTTCTCGAGGACTTCTGTACATTGTACCTACTTAGATACAGGCGGGCCACCTCACAGCTGCCCCCTAAAGTCAACGGCTGGACAGACAGTCATCAGTATGTACTTATTAAGGGACATTCTCCTGTCCCATCTCTCTCTACACATGGGAAATATAGACTATATTCTTGCAAGTGTTAGACTGATTCCAAAACCAGTTGAACTCAATGATGAATCGGGGCGCACATTTCCTTATGGTTTCAACACGAAGTTCTGAATAAGTGACTACAATACCAAGCTTCTGCCAGGAAAACAAGGGCGCACGTGCCAATGGCTAAGAACACAACATACTGCACATAAAATACCATCAGGAGGGTTTGGGTGGTAGTTTCGAAGTGACTGAGACTGGTGAACAACAAAACACAGCTGAGAGAGCTGAAATGAACTTACCTTGGGTTGCGATATAATGATTGGGTCGATGATAGCCCTAAGGATTAGAAAGAGAAAAAATTAGATGCATTTAAAGTCAAGGGGGAGCAGAGATGTCACATGCTGGGTCTGCGGAAATGGCTGTGCGTCCAATCGCCAAGAACATTGACTTACTTATCCTGCAAGTCTAATACTTTAGAAGGTATCCAAGATGGCAGGAAGGACACATGTCATGAACTGAGCTAGCTCATGCTGTCCCGGGATGGTGCCTGTTATTTGCTAAGTACCTTAGTCACTAGTCATTTGATAGCTCAACTTCTGGGTATAGGAGCTTTGAGTTTGTCTTCCTAAGCGAAGGTGCACTGAGTACAACCTTCTGGATGGCATGCAGTGAATGAAAGAGACTTCATTCTAGCCTGGCCATTAGATGATTGATGAGCAGCAGATGCTATCAATTTATGGATTCTCTGAACTGAAACAACCAAGCTCCTTGTTAAGGTGCGGATGGCTGGGAATGCACAATGGAGTCTTGTCTGCAGTTGCGATGTTCCTGTCGGTGTGCCAAGGACTTAACTCATGTCCTCTTCTATCAGTATAGACAGTTTTATCAATAACTACACTCAGAACCATTCTCAAACACTGCTCAGGGGAGAGCATGTAAGACCCGTTCCTTTAATCACGACCCTCTAGGAAGCAGGAAAGATTAAACCGGGGCCAAAAGAGGCAAAGGTGTCTTTGGAGAACTATCCGGGAAAGATAAAAGTCAATTCAGAGAAAATTACATCCAGTAACATACTGCCTCATCGTGGGCCTTAATACAATTTTTCCCGAAGAGATTATCCTAAATACTGTTCCCAAAGATAACTGGAAAACAGAAAAAAAAAAATTGGAGAAAAAAATACAGATTTCTCAGACACTTTAAATATCTGTTACGTTATTTTGCTCTTCAGTCATCAACAATGAAGAAGAAAGGCAGTGATTCTCTTACACAACTATTTGGCTCACATCTCAAAAGCCAGAATTGTGACCACTATTCCATAGAATTCTTTAGAGTTACTCATTTGTTAGTGGTGAATCCAACAAGAGAGAGAACTTTAACTTGCTTATTCTGCAAGTCTAATACCTTAGAAGGTGTCCAGGAGACAAGAGCTGAGCTAGCCCATGCTGTCCCAGGATGGCCCGTGTTACTAACCACCTTAGTCATTTTCAGTCCTCATCTGAGACACGTATCAGCAAAGCACCCCCTTATAATCTTGTGCTGGCTGGTTTGTTAACTTGATACTAAGCTAGATGTGTCTGAGAAGTGGAACCTCAGTTGTAAAAAACGCCTCTAAAAGATCGGCCTTGTCTGCAGGTCTGTGGGGCGTTTCCTTGATTACTGATAGATATAGGAAGGAATCTAATGAGACACTCTGGGAATGGGGCCCAAAACACAAAAGCCATTTGTTTCATGTATAGCTTATGCGCCCAGCCTAGAGGCAATCTGTATAGTGGTTTAACTCTGCAGGAAACCGTGCATTATGGCTGAAGGTGTAGGGAGAGCCCTTCTCATCCGTGACATTAAGCTGCGTAGTGAATTTTGACTGTGGCCTATCACAGGAGGTTGTTGTGGGGTTTTCAGTCGTGTGGCATTGCGTCAGCATCTGAAAAGTTTGGATTTGGGAGGATCTGGGATTTTCGAATCAGAAATGCCTAACATGCATGTGGGTAAGATGGGTGTCTGGAAGTGCTAACGGACTGAAAACCCGGCCCAGCAGGTAACAGGCCTGGGAAGGACACAGAAGCTGGATCTGTTCAAGGTTTGAGTCTTGCAGGGCATCGCACAGTACCCTGATTTTCTGCTTCTGATTTCATTCATCCCTTTCAGCGGAAAATAGGCTGTCTCTTAAAGAATTTATCCTAATGTAAGACATTAAGTTAACATGACGCAGGATGAACAAGGCAGCCATCTTCAATAATTAAACAGCCTGCATTTTTAATGACACGCCTCGCTTCCCTTGGAAGTCCTGGTGCACAGCTGCAGACGACTTTGAAGGCAAACTTAAAAGCATGGTGGTGATGGGAGCCTGCAAATCACCGCATTAGCAATTAGAGGGTTTTGTCCCATTAATATGCAAACATTTTTTAAGTTGTTGACAAAAACGTAAAAACATTTTCTTAGTCCGAGTAGTGTGGGTAGGCGAAGAGGGTGTAGAGAGAAAATAAGATGTTTATGCCCAAATAGGCTGACTTGAGATGGCAGTGGCCGCATTCTGTGGAGTGTGGGGAGCAGCGACACTTGCTGTGGTTGGCCATTGGCACACATCCACCAGCCACACAGCAGATCTCATGTGTGGTGTGTGTCAGAATGTCTGTTGTGTTGAGCGTTTTAAGATACGTACATCGATGTAATTGCCGTTGATATAGTCCGAATTGTTGTCCCCTTCCAGCATCTGCAGCCGTACACGAGAGTGATCATCTGAGAGAGAGGGAGGGAGGGAGGGAGAGGGGGAGGGAGGGAGGGAGAGGGGTAGGGAGGGAGGGAGAGGGAGAGGGAGAGGGAGAGGGAGAGGGAGAGGGAGAGGGAGAGGGAACAGCCATTAATAAAGGCAACCCCTGAGGCTGGCACACAGAGATCCTCCCTGTGCATGAATCTGTTTTAAAGACTGTTGCATTTTGGAATTTGCTATCCTTTGAAGACTTGGCCCCAAACCTCCAATGTGATGGTGAATTACTGGCTCCAGGTGGGAAGACGAGAATGTTCCCCCCATGTCCTTCCTACCACAGTGATTTCTCTCACGCATGGTCAAATCGATAACGCATATTCATAACGGGTTGGAACTCTGAAAATGTGAGCCCAGGTAAACTTTTCTTCTTCTTAAGCTTGTATACTTCAAGTACTTCGTCACAGTAATGGCAAGTCTACTAACACAAGATAATAAATATTGTGCACCTAAACTTCCTATTTGGCTAATAAGCTTGGGATCTATGGATCTTTATTCTTTTTAGATAATGAGTCTATTTTCTTGATCAAGAGAAGACATACAATATTGTAAAATCTGGAGACTCTTCAGGTCACTCTTCACCCACAAGAGTTAATTTTTGGGTTGGAAGTTTGAACAGTTTCCCTAAATCACATACTTGAATGCAGATGCTGAAGCCTGCTTAGAATGCCTACCTTGAAAATAATAGCTAGAAATCCTCAGCCTTCTGGGACATTTGGATGGAGTCTGTCTTAGATAAGGTTTTCACTGCTGTGATAAAGACCATGACAATAAGCAACTTTGGAAGAAAGAGGCAATCCCAGCTTATAACTGTCAGGTTACACTCCATCATTGAAGGAAGTCAGGGCATGAACTCAAGGAAGGAACCCAGAGGCAGGTGCTAAAGCAGAGGCCATATGTATGTGTGTGTGTGTGTGTGTGTGTGTGTGTGTGTGTGTGTGTGCAGCTTCCTAGCTTGCACCTCATGGTTTGCTCCGTTTGTTTTCTTATAGAACCAGCTCAAGAGATAGTACTACCCATAATAACTTGGGCTTTCCCACATTCATCATCAATCAAAAAACCAGCACTCAGTAGGGCATTTCCTCAGTTAAGGTTCTTTCTTTCTAGTGGACATCAGCTTGTTGTTACGGTGAGGGCACAGTAGCCAGCACAGAGGCCTAGCTCACCATTTGAGGTTTTCTGGCTTTCTCTCTGTGCCTGAGGGCAGTTGCAAGAAAGAGCAATGTTGTGACCATAAGCCTTGGCCTCTTGTGAAGAATGGACTGGCAGAAACTGCCAGGAATTTGGCTGTTTCAAGACAAATATTACCAAGCACTAATCTCAACAAAGAGGAAGCAGCACATTGGGCTGTAAGTGTATCATTAGGTATATTACATTATTCCCTGAATGGAAAGGTTTCTTTACGAGAACTCTTGATCATTTGGTTTACTTCCCTAAAAATCTGATGTTTCTTCATTATTGTGGGTGAGCTGGTTAGTTCCAATTGTCAGCTTGGCACAAATTAGAGTCACTGAGAAAAGGGCCTCCGAGTGACTGTCAAGATTAGGTTGGCCTGTGAGCATGGGATGATGTTAATTGATCCAGCTTAGAGTGGGTGCCACCAACCCGTGGATTGGGGTGTCAGACTCTGTGACATAGGGGAAGACTATCTGAGAAATGCATGTGTCCCCTGTCTCTCTGTCCTTGACTGTAGGTGTGGCCAGCTGCTTCATTTCTCCCTGCCTTGATTTCTCCATGAAGACACACTATAACCCAGAACTGTGGGCTAAAACAAACCTTGTTTGTCACCTACTTGTTTTCTTGTGGTATTTTATTACAGTAGCAGAAAAGGAAGCAGGCTAATCCCTCATCCTTCTGTAGGTTTGTGTAAGTAGCAATAGAATAAACAGGGGAGTATATGCCACCCGCACTGAGAGTATATGCCACCCGCAC
>JADRCH010000066.1:4945889-4966901 GCA_019843965.1 Rhynchomys soricoides | reverse complement strand
GAAAAAAAGCAACATTCACCTCTCTTATGGGAAAAAAAGCAACATTCTAGTAGAAGTTACATAATAGGGTTCGGATCCCTGAGAGCATGTGGTGTGCTTGGGAGCTGATGACTCCAAGCAGCTGATCTCTGGGGGTACAAGAACAGGGTCTAATTCTAAAGGGACACAGGAAAAGGTCTGAGTCACACTCATCAGCTCCCACACCCAGATCCCCAGGCAGCTACCCAGGAACTTTTCTATCTTTATTCTGTGCCGTGTACCACAGAGCTTAAGATCCCAGGCTCCAGAGCCAGAATCCTGGTATGAACCCTAGTCCTGTCACTTTCTGGTGTGTGAGACCTTGGACAAATTAATGAGTGCCTCGATTTCTCCTTTTGTAAATGGGATCAATACTACTACCAACATTTCACAGCATGAGGATTCAGTGAGTTAAGATAATGTGTTCAAAAGCTACATGCAAGTGAGTGAAAGCTAGCCATCAAAGTTTTAGGGCTGAAAACGGCATCGCCTAAGCCCAGATCATTTTTCACTGGGACTATTTCGTCTGTCTGTCTGTCGGATCTATGCTGACAGCAGCTTTTCTAAAGCACATCTTTTCTTTTTCTTTCTATTCACCCCCTTAACCATTCAGTGACACCAACAGCGAACTGATGGTGGTGCTATAAACACAGGCCTGTTAATGTAGACCTGAAAAGGGATTGCTCTGGCCTCAGTTTGTTTACCTGGAAAGGTTATTGTGGCAGAGTGAAGAAGAGCAGGTTGCGGTAAGCATATCCAATGCATGTGTGCCAGTGCACAATCAATGCATGTGTGCCCAGTGCACATCCAATGCATGTGTGCCCAGTACCCATCCAATGCATGTGTGCACAATGCATATCCAATGCATGTGTGCATAGTTCGCCCTCCTTATCTGCCCCCTCCACAGGCACAGATGTGGCTGAATTGAAAATATTAGAAAAGTGTGCTTGTGCTGAATCAATACTGACTTCTTTTCCTGTGATTATTCACTGAACAGTATAGTGAAATATCCCTTCATCCAGCACACACACTGTGTTAAGTGTGACAAGAAGACCAGGGGTTATTTAAGGTGCCACTGTTCATAGGTGTCCCTAGTTTAGCTGCCCTGCTCTATGTGGCTTTCCTGGATACACTGTGTGGCCGTGTGAGCAACTGGCAGAAGGGGGTTATCTGAGGCGGAGATTGGATGTGGTTTTTACACACTACAGCTGTCTACATGGTCTACATTGTCTTCATAATCAGAAAAAAAGGCTGACTCTATTTTTATTAGAAAACAAAAGCACCAGCAATGAAAAAAATTACAAACACAAAGCCAATAACTTCACAGCTTGGAAAAGAAAAGCCTCGGGTAAACTTAAACAAATGTTAGCAGGATTTCAATTAGGAAAACGATGCTCTGGCCCATTTCCCCAACTCTACTGTTCACATTTTTCTTGGATGTATATGTATTACTTTTATAATTAGAGAAAAAGAAGTTATTTTCCATGCATGGCTAGAATTTAAATATATAAAATATTATAACAATTAAAGTATATAATATAAATATATAATAAACATTCTACTTATTAATATAAATAAAAGTCTATAATAACCAGGTTTATATTATAACCACAGGTCAGAGTGTCCATCACAAAATTAACACACAGCTCCTTTGCGAAACTCAATCTGTACAAAGACTTCTTATTTCTCTAAAACTTTAACTAGAAGAGATGTGACAAATGCTTCAAAATGTCCCCAAACTGCACTCACTAGCTTCCCATGTAACTGTCAACCTCAAGCCATTGATCTCTTCGTCAAATCATTCCCATTTGAACAAATAGCCACCTGTCCATCTGTATGTCTATATCTGTCCTTTATCTGTCTGACCCCACATTCTATCCAGACTTTGGGTTGGTCAGTTTCTTTCCTTGGATGTACCTTTTCTCACATGGACTATTGATATTTTGGGATAAGAAACTGGCCCCTGAAGACCTGGTTATAAAAACTACCATTTCCTGCTGAATAATTACCGCCGGCCTGTGTTTCCCACGTGTATGTGTACCTGTATGTGCTGGAAGGGGGAGGGGAAGAAAAGAGGCTGAACAAAGGTCAAAGGTGCCGAGTTATAGTTGACAAGGGGAGTCCGTATTCACGTTCTATAGCACAGCGGTGGCGATTATCATTCACAACAATTATTATGTATTTTGTCAGGACCTGGAAGAGGCGGATTCAGAGTTCCATGGTAAACACTTAAAGATGGGAAAAACATTTGAAATGTAAACAAAGTATCAAATATTTAAAAATTTAAAAAAAAAGTATATTCGTATATTTAAAGGCATAAAAAGGATGGAGAAAGGCTAATTATTCATATAATGTGTGTATGTACTGGAAAGTCATATTGTACTGTCATCAATATGTAGAATTATTATGTATCAATGGAAAGAAAAAAGCCCCCAGAAGGCCACTGAGGAATTAAGAAAAAATACTAAAGGATTAAATCAGGTGCTTATGCCCTAAGTCTTCTCAACCTTTTTTTTTTTTTTGTGAAATGAAGTTATTTAAAAATACCGCTAAGTAGCTGCAAATGCTTTCACACTTTCCTGTTATACAGAGCAATACACCATGGTAATGGCTTTATGGTTTTAACCTATGCTTGGTCAGGTATTCCCACAGTGGCAGAAAAGGAACCTGGGATTGACAAGCTTTCATCTCTAACCAATTCTCTCTCTCAGTTAAATATTGATGACATGGAATCACAGTGACCAAAGCAATATCTGTCCTCTGAGAGGTGACTCAAAATTACTTTAATTCCCATGCTGTTTTCTGCAAAGAATGACATTGCCTCTTCTGTAGTTACATCTAGCCAAGGACTCTGTAGCAAGGTACAGCCTGTGAAAGGGGCCCAGTGAGCATCACCAGGGGGTGCTCCGCATACTTCCTCTGCTGTCTGACTCCACTTGTTCCCCCCCCACGGGCTCTGAGGAGGCCCCGGGTCTGAGGGGGCTCTGGATGAAGACCCCAGCTTGCTGTTGGTAGATTGTTGCCTTGCCTTGTTTGTGGCTTCTCCACTTACCTCCTCAGCCAGTCTTACTCGGTACTGCTCAGAACCTTCAGGGACCCCTGACTCTAGGTCTTCTCGACTTTTTGATTTTACCCCACGTCTTCTCGAATGTGCTGCTTCAATCTGCATCAACTGTCCATCTACCTGAATTTAATGCTAAAGGATCCTGTATTTCAGCTCCTTCTCATCTCTTCCCTCCCACTGCCTTGAAGAGGATGACAGCTGTAAATGGTCTTTACAGACCTGTTGGAGTTGCTCAATTAACAGAGAGGGAAGAATTTTGCCCCAATATAAAAATCCTGAAAAAGTGACCTTTGACCTTGGCCATCAAAATTGAGTTTCTGGTTATAGCAATCTGGAGGGAAAGATGAGGTCAGGCAGCCCAAGCTCAGACACTGATTAGCTGAGGCACTGGGGAAGCAGACTTGCTCCAGCAGGGGGCAGAGGCAGAAAGAACTTTTCTTTCCTTCCTAGCCAGGATGTGCTTGCTGCCACCATCAATCAGCACCAAGTCAGTCTTTATGGATCTAGGTCTCCCATCAGGACTCTGGCATCACCCAGCTTCTGTGTGTAGGATCAGCATGGCCCACTGTTACAGCTTCCCTCCCCTGCGTGGGTCCTGGGGTCTCCATGTGCTCCTCCACAGACTCTCACTGTGCTTCTGTCTTCTATCTGACCTGTCTGCCTGCTACATGGCCCACTAACCCATTTCTGGTCCCAGGCCCCCTTGTGGCCATTCTCGGAGCAGTCCGTTTAACCTTCCACTAGCAGCTTCAAAATATCCCTGAGCTGCACTCACTAGCGTCCCATATCACTGAAGACCTCAGGGCACGCCTGATCTCTTCTTCAGATGTATTCTCATTTGACCATACAGCCTAGCTATCCATTAAGGGAGCATCCAAACGTACGTGACTCAGTTAAAGCTTGACCTATGGAGATCGGCTTATTTGGAGGTATGGGAAGACCTCCACCTTCTATCCAGAGGTTTATTTTGTTAAGTTACTTTCCTTGAATCTACAACATATATTTTCTCACATGGGCTATTAAAGATCTCTTAACTCAGTGATTTTTCTGATATATTTTTCTATTTCACAGTTTGATTAAAAATTTTCCAATGCTTGTTTGATTAATAACAAATTCTTGTTTAGTAAAATTCCCTTGCGTTCATGATAAAGAGTAAATGCCTTAATGTGTCCTAGAATATGCTTTGGATTCAACCCCCCCCCCCCATCATTTAACCCTCTCTTTCCCATTTCAACTACCTAGCCTTTCTTCAGTTCCTCAAACTCACATCCCGAGACGTGGCAGCATAATAGGGTTGTTACTGATCTATCCTGTAATGTTTCTTGTCACATCTTCGGAGAGGCCTTCTCACATCTCCAAATAAGACAGTCTCCACAGTTTAAGCGTTAAGTGAATCATCTACCATTGCATATGTCCTTAAGGTATATCTCACTCGTTTGGGTAATCAGATATAATCATTTCTTCCACAGCTCCCCCAACTTCTGCCCTGCGATTGTTGGGTTCAAGAGGGTAGAGGCCCTGTCAGGTTTGTCACTGTAGTTAGCCCAGTTTCTCATGCCTGAAATTTCCCTCCCACGTCTCTGCTCTGGCTACACTGACCTCCTGCCCTCACCTGGCATTCACTGTCTACAATGCATACTTCCTCCTCTGCTTCAAGTTCTGGCCTGCATCATGCCCTCCCAGAAGGTTCTCCTGGACCACATTCTAAAAACTGAAGCTCACACCCCACTCCGTCACCCTCCTTGCTGTTTTATGGTTCCAGCTTCTCACCACAGTGAACATTCTACACCATGCTCTTAGTGGCTGCTCAGTCTGCTCTGCAGGTCTACCACCATCCTCTCTGGCTCCCTGCTTGCTCTCTGACGTCTACAACAGTATCTTCTTTATAGGAAGCATTTGGTAAACGGATGTAAAAGGAGGGATTTCAGCTTGGCTCAGGACCAGGCACTCGGTGGTTAAATATGTATTTGTTGAATAAATGGCAAAAAAGAAGAGAGAGGGAGAGTGCCTGGGAGGTGCCTATGGAGTCTGGCTCATTCTCTCCACTATCAGTGTCCCATAATGGGTAGCAGCTGCAGAGGGGCTGCCTCGTTAGCTGGGAGATTTGGTGTTTATCTTTGCTTGGAGTTAATTATAACCAGGAATCGTTGAGAGGATTAGAGGGGCTGAGTCTGTGTGTGGCGGCGGTGACAGTAATGGTGGACGGAATGCTAGCTTGGATTTGGAAAGGGCTGGCTCAGCAAATTTATAGTGTAAATAAAGGGAAAGTCAAACTTACTTAAGAGCAAAGCCCATAAACGCTTTTGAAGCGCTGTTAATGCCATTTTATATGCAAACACTGTTGTGAAACAATGAGTGTGATCATTACGAGCTCTTTTTATGGTCTTTGGAAAGCACTGCTGAGAATCTCTGTGGTGCGTATACATGGAATCCCACAATTCCTCACGCCAGGGAGGCGGGGCTGTCCCCAAAGCCTCGGCTCTGGGAGGCACACAGCACAGGAATGGGAACAGTTCTTTCTGCATTTATATCAATTTTTAGGGAGGCAGAATGTCAACCACCTTCTATGCTTACTAAGGCTATAAGCACTATACACACGTGAACATACATGTGGCCTAGGTTAAATAAGGATACTTACTCTTTCTCAATTCTTCAAATCTTGCACATCTTCCATGATAGGTAAGACTTATTCTCACGCGCGCACGCGCGCACGCATGTACACGTGCCCACGCACGCACAGGCACACACGTTAACGAGGCACTTTCTAAGTTGTACTATTCAGACTATTGAAAAAGTTCTTTAATGGATTCATGAAAATGGCTTAGGGAACTCATTCATGGGTACCCTCCCCAGTGACCCAGTGACCCAGTGACCCCGCTCTCAGATCACATGGTCTCACACAGATATGGGGAAGAGGCTGTTGTCGGGCGCTTCTACTGCTTAGGACAAAGGTAGTGGATTTTCCTCATGGTTGTGTGGTATTGAAATCACCCCATTTATGCAGAGTACATCACTAGTTCTAAGGATCTAGATGTTGTAGTTTAGAAGCATTAATAACTGGCAGGTTGTTTACATGATCAATCTCAGGGTATTCCAACCCAGAGAATTACACATGTTATAGTGTTAATTATATGATACACAGTCATATAAAAACACGCTTACATAAATAATGAGTTACAAAAAGACAAATCTAGAGAGACTTTAGAAAATGTAGCAAACTAGAAGGAAAGGAGCTCTGCGGAGGGAGAAGCTGTGAGGTGGGAGAAGCTATGCGGTGGGAGAAGCTGTGTGGAGGGAGAAGCTGTGTGGAGGGAGAAGCTGTGCAGTGGAAGAGGCATCTGGGTGCTGCAGAGAGACAGAAGGCAGGAGACTGTATGGCGTGGCTGGAGCAGGGAAGTTGCTATGTGACATTGTCCCTGGAAAGGCACATAAGCAAGGCAATACAGTGTGGAAACGCTGAGAGAGGACAAAGAGGAGCTGGAACAGACGGCACCCAGAAGTTAGAAAATGCAGCATGCAAGGCCTCAGGTAGCCATGTCGCACAGAGAAGCATGCCACAGCCCAGTCTGTGCAGAGCTGGCCACAGTGATGGTGGCCAGTAAGGGGCAGGGTGGCACCGTGTTTACCTGAGGAAATCTTTTCAAGTCCAAGCTCCACAGTACTGATTTGCTCAGTCTTTCATGGTTTCATTTTAAATGATGCTATGATTTTTTTCTAAGCTACACAAGCGTAACAAGCGGTGATAAAGAAAATGAACCTCCACTTGCCACAGGAAACAGGGGTGTCGTTATAGCATTAGGGTTCACTTCTGTGACAGGCAACGCTCTCAGAAAACTATGACATTAAGTAGGCTCATGACTCACCTAGCGACATTAAGCTAAAAACACAGTGGGACCCCTGATTCTGTCTCCTACTCCCAAGTCCTACGCTCTCCTGATCTTCCTACAGGGTTTTTCCTGATCATGTGTCTTCTCCCTCTATCCTCCCCTCAGGTCCCAGCAGGGCTTCTGCAATGTAGTTCCCACATGACAGCCTGAGCTTTAGCATTTCTTGCCTGCCTTGGCCTGTCTGGCTCTCAGACTGAAAACCCATGGTGTCAGTAAAATTTAAATCTGCCTACTTCTGAGTGCAGCTTCTGCAACACGAGCAACATCCAGTCCTCTTACCATGATGGACTTTCCCCCTACTTGTGCAGCTTTTAAAATAGACACGTAACACAGTGAATATCTGTTGGGCTGGAGAAGACTCAGCGGTCAAGAGCACTGGCTCCTCTTCCAGAGGACCCAGGTTCGATTCCTAGCACCCATATGGCTGTCCATGACCATCTGTAACTCCAGTTCCAGGGGATCCCATGCCCTCTTCTGGCCTTTGCAGATGCAGCCATATATGTGGTGTATACCCATATGCTTACACACACACACACACACACACACACACACACAGACACAGATACAGATAGACAGACACACATATGCACAGACACAGACAGACAGATACATACACATATGTGCAGACACAGACAGACAGATGTACATACATGCACAGACACAGACAGATATATATATATACACAGACAGATACACACACACACATATACACATAGACAGACAGACAGACACACACACACACGCATGTACCTAGTGTCCTTGCAGAGAGTAAACAAGTATGTGGAAATTGTTCAGTGGTGTGCAGTGTTGTAATGCTAGCTTTGACAGGTTACACATCCACAATCACAAGTACTTACAACCAGGAATAGGGGTTCTAGAATTCTCTCTCTCTCTCTCTCTCTCTCTCTCTCTCTCTCTCTCTCTCTGTGTGAAGGGACCCAAGCCCATAAGTGAATTTAGTTCATTTATGTCTAACGCCCACCCTGTATGCACTGTCTGCAGACTTTTGGAGCATTCTGGATGCGAGATTTCCAGAGTGAAGATGCTCATCCTCAGTTGTGTTCTGCTAAGCATTTGAGAGCATTTCTCAGGAGGGGAGATAGCTCAGTGAGTAAGACTGCCTACTGTTCAAATCCCCAGGGCCTGCATAAAAGAGACAGACATGGCTGTGACTTACACATCACCTTAGCGTTACGAAGGGGAGAGACAGGACAAGGGCTGCAGCTTTCCGGCCACCAGCCCAGCTCCAAGTTCAGTGACATATTGTGTTTTAAGGGACTATGGTAGAGAGGGATAGACTAGGGCTCTCAAGTGCTCCTTGTCATCTATGTACATACACATCCACCTGAATATGTATGTGCACTCAAACATGCATGTGCACAGACCCTCCCAAGTAACCTACAGGCTAAGTATTGAACTAAACGTCACGGAGAAGCAAGTCTGGAGTGCTGCTGTGTCAAACTCCCTTAAACATGGTCTTCAAGTGCTCGCTGGCTCTGTCTTGGGGCAGGGACAAGAGCTGGCATTTCCATCTTTGCAAGCTCAGTGTTCAATGCTGATAAAGTGTCCCAGAGCACCAAGACACTTCACCAAGGAGAAGTCAAACTCTAGACCTCAGGGCACATTGCCTGCCTGTGACAATGGTACAGCCACAAAGCCTTATGCAACCATGGTGAGTTTTTAAAAACCAGCCAGTGAAGCACACGGACGCGACATTCATATCCTTGAAAAGCTAGCAGCTTTTTGTTATTGGTAGCCAAAGGGAAGGCAAGGCTTGGCTGGAACCCTGTGTGTTCTGTGTAAGCCCCACTCTTTTCCTTGTATGAAACATGTCAACAATATGTACTTCTGTGGTGGTCTGAATGAGAATGACCCCCATAGGCTCTTATGTTTGATACTTGGTCCGCAGTTGCTTGAACCGTTTGGGAAGGATAAGGAGGCGTGGTCTTGTTGGAGGAGGTGGGTCACTGGGGGTGAACTTTGAAGTTTCAAAAGCCCATGCCTTCCAGGTTTCTCTTTCTCTCTGCTTTCTACTTGCCGATAAGGATACAGGCTCTCGGCTACTGCTCTGGTGTCATGCCTGTCTCCTTGCCATCATGCTTCCTGCCATAGAAGTCACAGACTCTAACCCTCTTGAACTGTGAGCCCCAAATTAAATGCTTCTTTAACTAGTTGCCTTGGTCACAGTGTTTTGTCATGGGAACAGAAAAGTAACGAAAACAACTGTCCAATAGCCACTAGTCTCACATGTAATTTAAACTCAAAATAATGAGAAGGAAACAAAAGTTTAAAAACAAAACTGGTTTCTCAGTCATGACAGCCACATTCCAAGTATTTAGCAACCTGCGACTAGAATGGATCAGAACATTTCCAAAAGCACAGGGAATGTCGGGGCGTCATGACCATAGCAACTGTACTGTCAAGCCAAGGAATGCTCTGGCAGGCAAGCAGAATGTAGCTGCACTTTCACAATCAATAAAGCAAATACACAGTTCTCTTGAAATTCTTGCGCCCTCCAAGTTTGTTCTTTTCTAAGTAACAAGACGTGATGAGCAAGCCGCTCCCTAGGCCCAGCTTCATGCTGTTGTTGGTTTCTGTTCCTTCATAAACAGCCTGGATGCTGTTAGGCAACCACCGTGGGCCCCTCGGCACCTTGATGCCATCCTGAATGACGCGGAGCAGTTGAACGCAGAGGATGGATGGTCTGAGGCCTGGGAGAAGGAGGCTCATCAATCTGCTCTGAGCCTCGGCATGGTTACGGGACATTAATGAGGTTGGGCTCGATTTCAAAGCTGTCTGAGGCATTATGGATGGCAGCGTTCAGTTTAACGGGCGCTGGGAATTTCTGAGATATAATCCTAGCCCCTTTGCTAATGAGTATTGTGATACGGAGACTATCATTTAACTTCTGAGTTTCGCTTTCCTGCCCTTAAAATGGGGCTATTACTGACCTACCTAACCCAGTGTCCGGAGGATTAATGCACCGAAGTGTGTGGAGCTCTGCGTGCAGAGCCTGCTGTGAGCCAAGCCATTACTTCTGTTCATTCTCATGCAGCAGTTGGGGGGACATTAAAGTCTACAATGTTTGCTCCTTCCAAAATGCATTTTCTTCCTCTGCTTTGCGACATTACCTGCATTTCATAGACCCTGTATCTAAAAGTAAAACCAGGCCCCCAGGGAGAATGCACTGAGGTAGTTGGGGGTCACAGATGATTTTTCTTTCACTTAGCACAGGTCTTGA
Organism: Rhynchomys soricoides; assembly: GCA_019843965.1. Classification (NCBI taxonomy): domain Eukaryota; kingdom Metazoa; phylum Chordata; class Mammalia; order Rodentia; family Muridae; genus Rhynchomys; species Rhynchomys soricoides. The sequence goes on along the minus strand of JADRCH010000066.1, from coordinate 4,956,691 downwards.
CACTAGCTCTTGCCGGAAATACAAAGGCAGGCATTGCACGGTAAATTCTCACTGCACGAGCCCGGGAGCCAGCCCTGCCGGAGGAAGTGGGGGGGGGGGCGGGGAGAGGGCACACTGGGGAGGGCACACCACTGCCACTGCCACTGCCACTTACATGCAATGATGTTTCCGTATCTATTCTTCATTCTGTTCTCGTCTTTCTTAGCGGAGTCCCATGGTGCAGACTGTCCTTCAAAGAAGCTCTGGAAGAGAGAGCGAGAAAGTGACACTCAGCATGTCAGTTTGATGTAGTGAACAGAGAGGGGTCTTAATGGGGGGTCCCCTTCAAATGTGGGGCAGTGGTCAGGCAGGCAGTCATACTGAGAATGAAGCTGTCTTATTTGGGGACTATATTCTTTGGCTTTCTCCAGGCTTTGTTTTGCATTGGCTAGTATCACACAGAGGTGGAGGGTAGAGAGAAATAACCCACAATTTATTTAAACAATGACCTAATGGAATATTTGAAGAAGAAAGAAAATCCCAACATCCCCCAAATTTCTCCAATATTTTACAAGTTCTCATTACTCTTTTAAGACATACTTCCCCCAAATAAATAATCAAAGGATGTTATTCTGGGCTAGAATGGGAAAAGCCAAAACTTTATGACATCAAGATTAAAATCCTGCAATAGACTCTGAATTTTATCTGGCTGTATTATGCATGGGGACTTAGATTTTCCTGTTCCATTTATAAGGAAAATACCTTTTGCTGTCAGTGGACAAGTGACAAGACTGATCTGGGTGGGCTTTTATTCTCAATTAGTGCCCACGGTGCCCCTGTGTAGTCAATGCTACACAGAAGTTACAGGCAGTACACGGTAGGTAACATGGGCGTTTAGTAAAGCTTATTTCTTGTCAGTGTCGTGGATGCTAGGCAAACTCATCCCCAGCACTGCTAAGATAGGGCTCAAGACTTGCCTGCCTGGTATACAGCATCTGGACCATGTGCACACTGCACAGTGCTCAGCACAGTCTGTGCTTGTGTGATATCGGGCTGGAATATGAGAGAGGGTACTTCATGAGAGAGGCAGGGATCTGAGAGAGGAGACAGCGTGAGAGAGAGAGAGAGAGAGAGAGAGAGAATGCGCGAGAGAGCGATTATGCCCTCATAGTTTGCATTTAATAAATATTTACTGAGTGAATGAAGGGTTACACTGCTCTGTTATAGTATACATTTGCATATATATATATAACTTGCTTATATATATTTGCTATTATATATATTTGCATATATATATATTTTTTTTTTCCCAAGGCTTTGGAAACCTGTCTGTATTAGTCCATTTTCCATAATCGGAATGTTCTAGAAGCAGGCTACTTATAATGACAAAAGGCTCATTAATTCATAGCCAGATTAGGTGGCCCCATCTGTTTGGCCTGTGGTGGTAGATGGTATCATGTTAGGATCACGAGGGGTCAGGAGTCTGAGTGGAACACAGGGAAGCGAGAGACTCAGATTCCACAATCCCTTCAGAGGGTCTCCTCCAGCTGACCTAAGAACTTGTCAGCAGGTTCTGGTTCTTAATGAAGCATGGACACAGTAAAGACCAAACTTCCAACCCACAGACCACTGAGAAGTGAATGACACCTGAGCATGGAGCCAGCCACCTGTGCACACGTCACAGACTTCATCCAGTCACAGTCTGGGCCATCTCTATTTTTGATATCATGTCGGGCCTTGTTTCTCTGACCCACATGAGTTTTCACAACTAATAGGCGGGAAAAGAGAGCCTGATTACCACCCTGTCCAACCCATGGATTTTAAAACGTGTCACCAGCATGTCCATGGCACAAACCAGTAACAGCCACCACTTCATAGCATTCAGGAACCGAAGGACCATGCCACCAACATAGGATCTGAGTATAAATTGTTCATTTCCATCTAAGGTCCCTTAGGCATGGTCATAAAAGACACGTTATTTTAAAAATATACTTATTATTGCAAAAAACGTAGAGGAGGGCTAGAGAAATCAATCAGTGGGCAAGAGCACTTGTTGCTCTTACAGAGGACTGGGCTTTGGTTCCAAGCATCCACACAGGAGCTTACAACAATCTGTAAGCCAAGTTTTGGTTGGATGCTCTTTTCTGGCTTCCATAGGTACGAACGTACATACGTATGTATGTACATACATACATACATACACACACACAAAACACTCATACATATAAAATAAAAACAAAATTAAAAAGACAAAGGTTAGAGTCTGTGTGTATAAGCTAAAGTGACACAGGATATATAGAATATTTTATATATTTATAATAAATTGATTATTATAATTATATAATATAAATATATATTTATATTATATATTATATATATAATATATAATATATAATATAAATATAATATATAATAAAAGTACAATTGAAAACTTATCGGGTAATTTCATCCGGAGAACGACCACTATATAACCTGGAGGTCATGACCACGTGGACCCCATAGCAAGCTGCAGTGTGTTAACTCGGCTCTGCCCTATGACACGTTTAAAAATAGCTCCAGGGACTTTTAAAGTCAACGGCTCCTGTTCTGAGAAGTGTCTTTGTTATCCTAAGAATGACAATTATTTCGCGGTTTGAGTAATAACTATTATTTGACTTCTAACAATGTAATTCTACCTTGAGTTTGTCATGATTTAATTAGCAATTTCAATTCTCCCTGCCTTTTCTACTCATCTAAAATGGTCTTTTTTTATACTTTTCATTTTTATTCTGTAGAAAGACGGGAGAAGACAACTGACTTTGAGGGGACTCTGACATCTTCTGGTGAACTCCTGCTGCATTGTCGGGGGTGACAGAGGCACAGACAACCCACCCCACTACTCCTGACAGGCAGAGGCTCCTCCTATGGGGTTTGGTGCTCATCCTGCAACTGTGTCTTTCGTGTGTGTGGCAATCACAGGACTTCCAAGAGCCCCTATACTTAAAAAGTTATTGTGACCCTATCGTTTTCATTTAATTGGTGATTTGAGATACCAATCAGCAAACGGGAAAATAATTGATCTCATCCCGTGTCGGCACCCTGGTTTCCAGAATGTTTTGATTAGATGGGCCTCGTGAGTTGTTATCCCAAGCTCTTACTTAAGGTGAGCATCAGTGCAGTGCTTCTCAACTTGGGCGCCATGACCCCTTTGGCAAAACTCTATCTCCACAAGTATTTACATTACAATTCGTAACAGTAGCAAAATGACAGTTATGATGTAGCAACGAAAATAAGTTTACGGGGGTCCCACACAGGAGGAGCTGTACTAAAGGGTCGCAGCATTAGGAAGGTTGAGAACCGTTGAGCTGGAGACTCTTCTTGGAGCCTCACGGGGTAGAGGTAGGGGTAATCAATGCCTTCGTTTAGCCCCTGTGCTTTCTGAACTGTCCTGCTCTGCCGATGACTTTAAAGAGAAAGTACTATTTCTACCTAAAAGTGCATGGCTGATTTCCATACTTAGCTTGCATCTCCTTGCATCCAGTGAGGAAAATGTTAAAGGGCCAGTAAGATGGCTCAGCGGATAAAAAGGCTTGAAGCCAAGCCCACAGACCTGAGTTTGATTCCCAGGACCCACACTGTGGGACAGGAGAACCTGCTGTAATGAATTGTCCTTCACTTCTGCGCGCGGGCTGTCACGTGCGCGCACCCATCCACAGACCTATCAAAAACAGTAATAAATTTAAAAGTAATAAAAATGTAAAGACATATCAAGTAAGTTTTGTCCTATTGTTGGCTCCTGTTACCAAACAGGCATTTTCTCGTGATAGATGAGGTGGAGATTTTTGTCTTGAACCACTCGACTGCCTATGCTAGGAACGCAGGAGTAGTCTAAGTAGAGAGACAACAACAAACAGAGGGTGTTACAAGAAGACGGATGGCTGTCACCCCTCCCGTCGCCATCGCTTGATGACTCCTCATGGAAGCAGTGACTGCATCTTGGCCTATCAATGACTGCTTTACTCTAATCTTATAGGCAAGCACTCTATGAAAAGACACCATTTATGTCTCTCTTCTCATTGGCTTGGAAATACACAATACACAGGTGGGGGCTGCAGGCGGAGGTGAGAGCTTCCGGGGTTGGCTGTAGTGGCTTTTGCTGAGGAGACACTGCAAAGATTTTAAATTTGAAAACTGAACTTGGTTTTAGAAATTAGGGGTTTTTATGAGAATATGTTTTAAAAGTATTTAAGAACATTTACTTTTAGGTTTTATATTTCTTCACAGGCCTAAAGCCTAAAGCAGGGCCAAAGCTAAGTGTAGATTTTAAGTCAGCATGTTGAGCTAGCTGCAGCCTCAACACTGCCGTGTGCTCTGAGGAGCCATAGCCTGACACATGGGTCCCTACATTCAGAGCCTGTGCTAGTTACGTTCTTTCATTGCTACAACTTCATATGTCTAACAGAAATGGCTTAATGGAGGAAGGACCATTTTGTCTCAGTTTCGGAGGGTTCAGACATGGTTGCTTGCCTTCCACTTGGGTGGATGGCATGGTAGCAGGACCCTATGAAAGAGGAACACCGACATTTGCCCTTTTCACTGTTTTATTTTGTTCTCAGCCCAAGAAATGGTGCCAGCTATGCTCTGGGTGGTTCTCTATGCCTCCTCAATGGTTTCTGGAAAGGACCTGCAAGTCTCCTAGGCAACTGTAAACTCAGTCAAGTTGACAGTGAAGATGATTCATCACATATCACCCATGGCTCTCTCAGTTTTAAATTCTTAGAGCAAAAATAACAGTGGAAGCAAGAACATAGGTTATTAGCGTTGTACGGCCACTTTCGTGGAGCCTAAGCACGCCCTGCAGACTCTGCAGTCTCATACCCAGCAGATGCACCTCAGTCTTTCCTTCTTGCTCTGAGAACTAGGTTTCTGACAATGCTAGGAATGTTTCTTTTTGTTTGGCTTTGCTTTGTGTTTTTAAACCACGAGGGTGGGTGGCTACCAGTAAACTTGCTGATAGATAGGCAGAGTACACAGCAGGATATCAAGGACCTGGGACACTCCTCTGGGGAGTCAATAGATTGCTTGTCCATAGATTTCTATTCAATAGATTGATGACCATCATTTCTACCTAGTGTTGGTTTTTAAGTATCTCTTAGTAAATTAGACTTGCTTTATAAAACTTATATCATGTACCCTTCTCTCTGGGCAAGAATAAAAGGTTTCTAAGTTAACTCTTTTATCTTTTAAGAGGTTAAATTTATACAACTACCTTTAAAATGACACAGATTAAAGCTTTGATTGGAGTTTAACCTTGAACCAATATTCTTCAGAGGAAACGCTCCATAATTCACGTTGTATATCTTTGTAGCTGGTTCTTTTGAGTAGTCTTATCAAATCCATTGAATGGCCAACAACCAAGGTTAGAATTCTCCAAAGCAGAGACCTCCCAACCCCCAAAAGACTGAGTCTGGTTCAGGGAAAACTTGGCCTCTCCTCTCCTTAGATGTCTCTGTCATGTTCAAGTTTATGTGCAGATCTTGATTTCTTCTCCATCTCTCAGTGCATGGCTTTCAAGTGACAACATTATTTGTAAGTTCATTAAAATCAGATTTAATAGGAGCACCGATGATCTGGGGGAAATGGACCAAAGAGAAAGGGCAGAAAGGACACCTGGGTGACAGTGTGCAGATGATTCTTTGATGGCTGACAGTGTGCAGATGATTCTTTGATGGCTGACTTGCATTATTGGAACAGCAACCTGAGGAGACGCTTGGGAGACAGACAGCGTTGCTTCAGATCCCCAGGACATGCTTTTTACAGGAGGAATCCCAACTAAAACATATGCAGTGAAGCAGCATTGTGTTTAGGACAGATTTTTAATATGCAGGTACAATTCAATGCACTAACTGTGGATTTAATTTTTTTTATTATGAAAACCCCAACTTTATGCATGTTTGGGATTTAAGTTAATGGTCTCACTGCACCTTCTGTTAGAATTTTCATAAATATACTTATGCTTTTATTCTACTTAAAATGTAATTAAAGTGTTTCCTCTGACTACCTTAGCTCATATATATCAAGAAAAGGCAGCAAGCCTGAGAACTGCTCTGAAAGAGTAATAGGTTCCCGAAACAATAAAATCGAAGCCAGGCAGGCTCCAGTGAATATCAATGACTTCTCTGCTTTAAGACGCCGTGCTCTCCGTGGCCACGGAGCATGAGGAAATTGGACATCCTGCACACTGTCATTTTTTTCTGAATAGGGGACCGTGTTTTTGTGATTCAGTAACCTCCTCCCACAGCCCTCACACCACCACCATTTTCCACAGGGTGTAATTACACATCTCAGTGGCCCACCTCAAGAGAATGTTACTCGGAGATGATGCAGTCTGTTAAAGAATGCCCCGGCTCTCAGATATTAAAAGAGGAGGAGGAAAACCCTATTCCACGGAAAAGCTGACAGAGGGAATGGGGGTGGGGGTGGGGTCGTCAGGGCTGTACAGAACGACAGAGTGTTTTCAGGCAGTGTGGGGTCAAGTGTTTTAGAAGCTTCTGAAATTGAATTTTTCCTCCCTTTCTCTTATGAATAAAATTGTGCACATTAAAACTATTGAAATCATCACCCTGGAAGGAAGAAGATGAACTCCCTGGGGGCATGCAGAGTCTCTGGACTTTCTTTGTTTGCTGTCCATATTTCTCTTCTGGTTCTTCCCAGCACTGCATTTTATTAGGTCCATATAAACTATTTATCACTGGAGCACAAAAGCGGGGGGTGGGGGGGCTTTAACTTTGCCTGAATGGCCACAAAGTGGAGTGTTGATGGGAAGGGGCCCCAAAGTTCATGCTCAGTGGTGCAGGTGGCCTCCGGTCACTGTCCTTCTCCAATGTCCCAGATGAAAGCAAGATGAAAGTATCGGTCACTTCAAGGGCAGAAGTAGAAGAAATGGATGGGAACTGGGATCTATACCCATTTGTGCTGTGTCTGCAGAAACCACCACCGACATGTGCAGCCATTGTGTCTTTTAAAGAAGTTGCTAAGCTCTTATCAATCCAGTGGCCTGTTAAAGGTTACAATTAGGAACTGTGCAGAATTTCTCTGTTTGAAGTGTCAGGAGGGTGAGGATCCTTTACATTGCTTTGTAACCTAGCACAGACCCATGGACCATCTGTGGGCAGAATGAGGCCCTCTGTGTCTGGCTGGGCTTCAGGACACAGGACATAGCTTCTTATGCTGGTGAATGTCATTCTCACTGAAAGACATGACACGTGACATTCATAGCAAAGTCGTGATTCTCTTTGAAGTCTATCCTCCCTGGATAAGCACATCCAATCTTTCTGTTCACGAGTGCCCAGTTCAGAGTCCCTGCAGCAGGTACCTCTTACTGATGATGAACCTACTCCTCACGTGTGCCAAAGCAAATACCCATCACAGGGAAAGAGAAACCAAAAGCAAGTAAACGAGGGGTAGGGGAGAGGTGGGGAGAAGGGACATAGGGGAGGTACATGCTACAGCTGCTTCATGAAGGGGTGCTCTCTATGGAACTGGGGTGAACTCCAGTGTGGTGCTAATCCTAACGGCAGAGATGAGAGCGTGGGGACGGCCAGTGCTTTCTTGCCCTGTTGTTCTTTAAAGGACAGCTTAGAAGGAAGACCCTGATTCTCTGCAATGCTGTGGAACCCCTCCTTTTTGGGGGTGCTTTCTTCAGACTTGGAGGGTTTTCTGGTTGCCTGAATCTGTGAGGAAACTCTAAGTTTAGAATATGGGGATCCCTGGCTTGCTAGAACCTGTTCCTAAAGGTTTTTTTCAAAAGGCTCGTCAATGGAGGGTTTTCAGCACCCAGAGGCTGCATTTACAACCCAGGCTTCTTTGTCAAAGTCTCTTCTGCTTATTACAGAGTGAGGACAGGTATAGCCAGAGAGGCTGGACAGACTGACATTTATAACAGTGAATATCTGTCATGTGATGCTCAAGTCAAAGATGACTTTTTCAAGTTGGGCTTGGTCAGTCCCTGCCTCTCTCTTGCTTATGCTGTATGTCAGCGAGATTGGTCAATCTCTGGAACTTGGGTCTACCCTTGTTCTCACTGAACTACCCTGATAACCCCAGGAGGTCACTGTAATTGGGAGGTGTCAGAGCAGTGATATCACGGAGCCACCAGGCCCAGGCATGAAGGAAAGGGCTGCTCTGTTTGCAAGGTAGCTGAGAGGATCAGAGGCAACGAGTTTTGCAATTTTTGGAGGTCCTGTCAGGCTACAGCCCTACCCCCAGGATTCCCGCCCCTTACTGCAGAAAGGCTGTCTTCATTTCCCCTGAGGTACAGATAGTGCTGGGGTGCAGGATATTAGCACTTCCTGGAAGTGCAATTTCCTCTCTCTCTTCACCAAAGCCCAAACAGTTGTTTGTCAGTGAGCCCGTGCTAGAGGCACCCAGTTCTTCCAGAAGTGCCTCCTTAGGGAAAGGTAACCTGGAAACTGCCGGAGAGCAAATGGATGCTTCCATGGAAAATGCCAGCTGCTCCTGTCCTGAGAGCAGCTGGAAAAGCAAGTCCTGATTTATCTTTTATTGAACTACTGCAGAAGCCTCCAAAATGGTCTGCTGCCCTGTGGTTCACACACTTGCTTCCCAGTGAGCTCCTGGAGACAGCCCAGGCTCCCTGGCATGTTCCTATTTGCAACCTTGGAGTCTCCTTATTGATGCCACAGCTATGAGGCCTGAGGTTGGTCTGAATGATGTGTGCAGCATGCAGAAGGTGCTCAAGCAGTGCAGTATGCAGTAAACACTCAAGCAAGGCTACCAGCCACTGCTCTGGTGTTAAAGCTTGAGACTTTGATGAAGGGCCATCTTTGCTGACTGTTGTTGACTTTTGTTGCTGCTGATGTGTTCCAAGCTGTCTTCTCCAGTGGCTCTGCCTTTTTCCTTTACTGCTTCTATGCTACATACAGGAGCCAAGATGAGATTTTTCTTTTTCTTTCTGATGATACGGATTGAATCCACAGTGTTATCATGCTAAGTGCATGCTCACTGCTAAGCTCTACTCCAGCTCCTGGGGTAGTTGTTTGGTGCTTACTGATCTAGTTAGGAACTAAAACAAAATGTGCAACAAACATACACCTTTAAGTGTGACTTCTTAGAAAGTTGTGACTTTTAAAAAGTTCTCACCTTAGAAATCGGAGTACACATGAGCTCTGTCAAACAAGACTAAGAAGATAAAGTACACATCTGAAGAGATGACAGGCTTGGGTATGAATAAGCATAGCAGAAAAAGGAATTTCAATATGCAATTTGTGGCTCTCTTTTGACATGTATTAATTTATAAAATCTCTTGGCACAGTTCCCTGCTTTTCCTATAACACCAAAGCTGAGATGATTAAAGACAAAATTTACAAAGAGATGATCCATGTTTAAAACGTGGAAAGGAAGTTTAGAAGTACTTTTTCAGTTTAGTGAAAAATAATTACATCACAGTTTGCTGTAGGAAGTGCATTGGCTATTCTTATTAATTCATTTGTCTAGTGGGTTTCACTATGGAGCTGTTTCTTTGGCTGGCCCATGTTGACCCTACTGAGAAGTGCGGCTGGAAATTATTTCTAGAGTCATACAAGACCTTCCTTGACTGAGTTTAGCCGACGTCCATCCTTGTTGAAGACTGAGGACAGACACCCTTACTGAATTGCCAAGTCCTGACAGCGAGCTATCGTCGATGAACGGGGAGGGGGTGTTGAGGGGGTGTTGAGGGGAAAGACAAAGGTGTGAGCCTCATAGGTACAGGCAGAAGTTCCAAGATGCTGGGAAGACCTTCCCATAGAGACTGAGTTGTCCGTCCCACTTTGGGAGCCCTGAATGAACAGATGCATCGTCCTGCTGCCTGTCTTGGATAGAATGTACTGCCCATTTGTATGCACACAGTCAAAGCTGCACTCCATCTGGGTAACGTGCTTTGGGATTCACAGGTGCAGGCTGAAGAAAGTGGAGAGAGAACCCCAGAGGCTGACAGTGCCAGAGATACAACCACAGCATCTGTTTAAACTTTACTAGTAGTGTATCCATTGTTACCATTTCCCTTATGCCTGATCACTTTACTTGATTAAATGAGTTATTCTATGGATACATTTACTTGTAAATGAATACTAGTATCATTATGATAAATGCAAGGCTTACCCAGGAGGTAAAGACAGAGAAAACAGTAGGAAACAAGCAAGCAAATGAACAACGCCAGCATCAGGCTCCATCCTGGACATAGTTCATGGCTATGCTCTGAGCCTGAAGCCTCTTTTGAGGCTGTGAGAGACATAGACGCGATGAGAGGCACCAGACCAGAAGACTCAGATTTTCATCCCAGCTCTGATAAACTTTTAGCCGGAGCAATTTGCCACATCTGATTTTCAATTTTCATGATAGGATTTCTATAATATTTTTAACAGGTTTGCCTTCTGTATTAATGCAGGGAAGCAGCTGGAGAGATGACTTGATGCACGATCTGCATGAGTGTGAGGACCTTGAGTCTGCATCTCTAGCATCTGTGTGAAATCAGGTTGGAGGCCCGGGTCTGTGACCCCAGTGCTGAGGAGCTTGCTGTCTTCAAGTTTAGCTGATTTGTGAGTTAGCATTAGTTCCAGTGAGAGACCCTGCCTCAGAAGAACAAGGTGAGTGGAAGGAAGCTGAGGGAGACTCTTGAAATGGACTTCTGACCTCCACACAGAAGCACGCACACACCAAAATCTGTTGATATCAGTGAAAAGAGCACATAGTGTTTGTGGCTGTAGAGCCAAGAAGTAGTACAATGTATGGAGTTTCTGGAACTTTTAGGGAAATACATAGAGCATTCTAGGCACAAATATTTATAT
>JADRCH010000066.1:4900172-4945879 GCA_019843965.1 Rhynchomys soricoides | reverse complement strand
AGCATGGCTCTTGGAAAGCCTCATGTTATTGTGATGTAAATGTTATAGGGGGTAATCAGTCACTTCATAATTGATTTTAAATCCTGACCTGTAGGAAGCACATGCTTGGTACTCTAAATCTGGGCAAGAATCCAAGGTTGGGGAGCTTACAAGACCTAGGAGTGACCCCACCCGTTTTATTCTGCTAAGTGGGCAGAGTAGCAACTGCCCATTCAATTCCTTTCTCTCTACCCACAAATTACTGCAGCATTCTGATGTTGTTAGAGATGCCCCTCTGTGAACATTGGTTAACGCAGAAATGCCCACAAGTACAGGGAGTGTCAACTGAGTGTTCAGCCACAAAAGGGACAACTATATTGCATCTCTTTCCCTGGGTTCAGAGTCCAGCACAGAAGATGAGGCAGAAAGTCTTTAAGAGGCAGATGTTAGGGAAGACCAACAGCGTCTTCTCAGCATCACAGGACCTGAGCACTAATGAACCCACAGTAGCCTCACAAGATCAAGCCAGTCACCTCCCAGCATGGAGCCGGACGTGGTTCCTGAGCTTCTACCCCTAACTGAGGAGTCATGGAGGGTTGAAGGGGTTCTGGGAGATGAAGTCAGCTTTCTTGTAGGCGTATGTAGCCCAGGAGTCTACTGGCAACACAAACTGGAACTGATGGCTGATTTAAAACACAGAGAGGACATTTAAGTTGGGGGTGCCTGGAGGGGGGTGAATCCGAGTTGAGGGGATGAGGAGGAGTGGGTGAATATTATCCATGCATTGATGAAATTCTCAAAGAAGTCATAAACACACTGTAAAACACGTTCAGAGATAACCTCATTGACTTGACATAAACCTCAACTCAAAACAAACAGCAAGAAATGATCTTGGGTGTTCATTTATTGCCTTGCCTTTTATGTTTAATTGACAACTATAGCAATCCCATTACTGGATGGAGAGCCCAAAGGAATAAAATGAACGTATCAAAGGGACCTGTAACACTGTTCACAATGGCCACCGTGCAGAAAGAACACAAGTGTTCACAGGTATGTGAAAAGCTACAAATATTGTGGCACATATGAGGTGACATGTAAATTAAGTTTTCTATAGTGTATTGAAAAACTATATATGCATATGTACTATCTAATTTTAGATGAATTACTGTCACATTTGAGAGAGTAATAAGTGTCCATGGAGATATATATATAAATTGTGGTACATATTAACAGTGGAGTGATATGTAAAGTATACTTTCTATATTGTATTGAAATATATATGTGTGTATGTCCTATCTAATTTTAAATCCATTATCATTATATATGAGAGAGTAAAGTCTCAGTACAGTGCATTTGGCCTTTCTCTTCAGAACTATGATCAGAAGACACAATTCTGTTACTTTAACTGAATCAAGCTTAGATGCTGAAAGGAAGGTCTCAGAACTATCATCCGAGGATACAATTCTGTTACTTTAACTGAATCAAGCTTAGATGCCGAAAGGAAGTCTCTGGAAGTTGAGTCTTTATTCTGCAACTTTGTTTTTCAACGAGGAGTAGATCTTGTTTCAAGGAACCAGATAATAGATTAAATGCTTGAAGCTGCATGGCCTAACTTTTCACTTTTATTTCCAAAGCAGGGATTAGAATAGAGCCAAGATACTGTCTATAAAGAGACATGTGACCTTAGAATGTCTCGTGAAGGCAGGCCACAGAGCTGAGCATAAATGGAAGCAAGCCCCAGGTGAGTTTGAAATGCAAACAGCGGAGCTCTGAGGCCTCGGGCGTCCTGTGCGTCTGGCTGTTCTGAAACAGGACGGCTTTTCAGTCTGTATCTAGATGCTTATTTCAGCAAAAAATACTCCTGGAAGAGGATTTGAATTTTTGCAAGAGAGTTTATAAAAGAAAAAAAATAGACTTGCTATTTTCACCAGGAAAACTTCAGTTAATCAAAATAAACTCTGTCTTCAGTGGTAAATAACTGCACACCAGGCCACACGGGTGACATTCCTAGGGTACCATTTACTCACTGTGTCTCTACACTGTGCTAAGCAATCTAACCAAAGTATCTCGGAGAGGCCAGCAGAACTGACTGACTCCCTTCTCCTTGATATTGACTCCAGACTATTTTAAATTTTACTTCATTGTTATTTTAGTAAACACCGATTTTGAAATAAAATTTAAATTATGTCAAAGGATAAGTTTTTAGAAACTGTACAGTGTACACTGCTCTTTCTTTTCTTTTCTTTCTTTCTTTCTTTTTTTTTTTTTTTTGTTTTGTTTTGTTTTTCGAGACAGGGTTTCTCTGTGTAGCCCTGGCTGTCCTGGAACTCACTCTGTAGACCAGGCTGGCCTCGAACTCTGAAATCCACCTGCCTCTGCCTCCCAAGTGCTGGTATTTGTACACTGCTCTGTGCCCTTCCCGGGTAGGTTTGTGAAGACATTACCTACGTGGTACCAGAGTTGTTCTACCTCTGAAAGAAACTCCGTGAGGCTCTTTGGTGTTAGCCCTCGGCCCTTAACTTCGACCTTCTGGGCTTAGAATGTCTGTAGCGTTTACATAAGGGTCTCTATGTGGGATCACAAAGAATTTCCATTTTCCCCAAGACAGGACTGTTCAAGGTCCGTCCAAGCTGTTGTGCTCTCCCAGCCCAGCGCTTCTCATGACTACTATTCCATGACACCTTGTAAGTTAGATCCCTTTACTATAACGCAAAGCCCAGTATGTGGGGACCACAGCATGCCCCTGCCCTTTCTGATCCCGTTCCCAATGGAAGGAACTGGAAGGAACCAACACAACCCACTCCACGACACTAAGAAGATTTTATTTCTTTTTCAGGACAGCTGACACAGATTGGGACTGACTTCTGACTGAGAGGGCTTTGTGGAGAGGGTAGGTACAGCAGCCTCCTCCTGTGCACCAGTAATGAGTACATCTGAGTTGCCTGACAGTGTTGAAGCTGTCTAAAACGATAGCCAAGGGTCTCAAGTGCTGCCTCAACCCTCCAGAGAAACTGCAGTATTGCTAAGAAGCTCCAAAGCAACAGAAGTTGCTGGTTATCAGTTTATGGTTCACCCCAAATCCCAAGACAAGCCGGCGGGTGTGAGCTGTGCTGCTCAGTGCCTTCATCGAAGGCACAAGTGGCTCTCACGCCAGACAAGGAGGCTGTGGCCTTAGATTGGATGGCTTCAGGTCTCTCCTCTTTTACTAACTTTGCTAAGTTGCTGCATTTGAACTAGGCTCAAACCTGCCTCTTCCAGGCACTTTCCTTGATTTCCACGGACCTCTTCCCTCCATGAACTTTGACTGTAGTAACAAAGTTATGCCACTTAACTTTGGATTTGATATGTAAGATTTTATTCTTTTCTGATAATGAGATTCTGTGCCTCCTTAATAGAGGTTTCTTGCTTGAATCACAAATGACAAGATGCCTCAAACGTTCCCAAATAAAAAGTGCAGTTTTCTTAATATTATGGAATGAACTGGGTTCCTGTCCAAAACATTAAAACCCAAACTATGGTATCTCAGAATGAGGGTAAAGGTGAAGATAGGTTTTTAAAGAGACAATTCATGATGTACCATACCTAGACAAAGAACTACAGGCAATTAATGCAAGGAGAAGATACTCAGACAGGGAGAATTAGCATCTCCCAGAGATGAGCCCTGTTATTGTTATCTAATATAAAGTGGTTAATGCTGAAACCATATATACACAATGAGCAAAAAAAAAAAAAAAAAAAAACCAGACTCAGAATGTTGTAGTTATGTAGTTGTCCGCACATAAAATTATAAAGAAAGAGTCTACTGATTTGAGAGTGGGGACAGATGACAGGGGCTGGAGGGAAGATGCTTAAGAAGGGATGGAGAGAGAAAAGCGCAGGGTGAGAGTGATATAGCATATATATGTATACATATATACATAGACACATATGTGTGTGTCTATGTGTGTCTATGGCTTATGTTAAACTAAAGATGTATGAAGTGATTGATGACCTCATCAGATTAGGAGGGAAGACATCTGGGAAGGGCTAGGAGAGAGAAAGGGCAGGGTGAAAGTGATATAATTTTATATATACATATATGTATTATATGAATATATACATATGTGTGTTGTGAGAGACGTACATGAAACCAAAGATATATGAAGTGATCAATGTCCTCATCACATTAGGCCAAAATGGCTCCGGGGCATGTCTAAGCACAAGGATGACCATGGCAAGCCAAGGCATAAGAGAAGAAAAGTGGGTTTCTGTTGATGTCAGCCTTTCTGGGGATCCAGTGTGTCAGCATAAGCAAGAGGTGCCATCAGGATTCTTGGCAACACCTTCCCAGTGGTAGATGAACACATATTAAATATAGGTGACTCTCATGTGTACTCGTTTTAAAGGGGTGTTTTCTTTCCAGACGTCTGTCTTCCCTGTGATCTCTATAGCAGTGTTTCCCTCACAGCTGGAACCACAGCTCAGCCATGTGGCAAGCTCAGGATAGAGTCAGAGGGCCAGAATGTTGCTGGGGTGCATGCGCTCAGTGAAGCAGGCAAGAGCTTGTTTGAATAATGAAATCACACACATGAAATAGCAGGTTCTGGGTACACCTTAAGTACAAGGTTTAAGCTGTGTTGGGGGAAACCCTGGGCTCTGTCTCAAGCTCCCTCAAATAATACCGACAACTTATAAAGATAAGCATCCTTGCCTTGGCCTTCACTTTATGTCACAGACTGAGGCAGGACACACAGGGCCAGTATGGGTCTGTACCGGGTCCTCTGCATATGTATTATGGCTTCCTGTTTAGTGTTTTTATGGGATTTTTGAGGTGCACACGAGTGGGCATATGATTCTTGTGCCTTCTCTTGGGCTCTTTTCCTTCTCTTTGTTTATTTTGTCGAATTCTGATGTGTTTATTTTATTCTATTGTTTTCTCTTAGAAGCCTGTTTATTTTCTAATGAGAGACGATGTGAGGGGAGGTGGGGAGGAACTGGGAGCAGCTGGAAGAGGGGATTGTGTAATCCCAATGTATTATGTGAGAACAAAAGTCTTATTTTCAATACAGGGAAAAAAATCAGCTGTGACTGGGTGGAGAAATGTTCTCTTCTTTCTGTTCTCAATATTATTTGCCCTGAATAGATACTAGATTTGATCAAATGTTCTTTCAGCATCTATTTTGAGATACAAAATATTACCAGATTTTTTTTGTTTAAAATATATTAGGACAAGCTGGGCAGTGGTGGCGCACGCCTTTAATCCCAGCACTTGGGAGGCAGAGGCAGGCAGATTTCTGAGTTTGAGACCAGCCTGGTCTACAGAGTGAGTTCCAGGACAGCCAGGGCTATACAGAGAAACCCTGTCTTGAAAAACCAAATATATATATATTAGGACAATCAGCTAATACATATAAGTCATATGATTAATGTAGTCTTAATCTATTCTCCCAATATCCCTTTCCTGGGGTACACCTTGTTTGTTCATATATACATTAAACATTGTTTACTAGTGATATTTTTAATCTATGTTCATTTGTACCTTTAGCCTGTAAGTATATATTTTCATTTTCTTATTTAGAGTGAAAATATTTTCTGTTTTTCAAAGTGAACTGAATAGCTTTTGGTATATATATATTTCCTGTTCTCCTAAAAACAGTATTCATCCCTAAAGGCATTTCTACCTCCAAGGGTCAGGGAACTGATAAATTCAGGGAGTGCAGAAGCCATTGCCTTTGGTTCTGTGCCTGTGTCCCTGGCTTTGAGTAAACTAAATGGGCCACAGAACAAAAGCCAAATCATAAATGTGGAAAACTGACTCACGGGGATAGAACAGGGAGTTGACAGAGACGAAGGGTGATAAGAGTCCAAGTGGGGAGAGAGGAAGCAGAATACATTATGTACATGCATGAAACGGCCACATAGCCAATCAATAAAAAGAAAAACTCATGTAGATTCAAATTATCTTTCTTATAGATAAGCAGTCACCTGTAAAATTTACTAGCCCTGGCATTTCTCAAGAAGTAATTCATGGCTCAAAGAAGATTTTATATATATATACACATTCATACACAAATACATATATATGTGTGTGTGCATGTGTATACATATATGTGTGTATGTATGTGTGTATACATATACACATACATATATACACACATATACATACACACATATATATGTTTAAGACAGAGTCTAAAATTCTGCCTGTCCTGGAACTTGTTATGTAGACCAGGCTGGTCTAGAACTCACAGAGATCTGCTTGCTCCTACCTCCTGAGTGCTGAGATTTAAGGTGTGCACTACTTCCAAGAAAATTTATTTCTCATTTTCCTTTCAGTACTTGTGAATGCATTCTGGACCTCTCGTTTTTTTCTTGGGTCAATTTCATACTTAGTATTTCCATAGAAATTTGTGTATTTGGTCTTTATTTGGAAATGTTGTCATGATACAAATTATTTCTGCCTTGTTACTCAACTATTTCTGCTGAAAGTTCCCAGTTTCACTCCAAAGAAATAACTTTTGTCTTTGTTTATTTTTAGGACTCATCAAATCAAATTTTTTTGTTTCTGCTCTTTATTGTTTTCCTTCTACCTCCTTTGAATCTATTCTGCCCTTAATCCCTGAATGTTTTGCTAAATATGAATCCTCAGATGTTCTGTTCATAGTGTAAGAGCAAATTAAGAGCATTCACTTTCCATCTATGGAACAGTGGTCCCACACCCAGTTGTGATAGAATTTATATTGTCTTTCCAGGGTACTAAATACTTTAAAATTTTCATTATACTATTTTCTTTGAGCCATGAATTACTTAGAAACAATGAATTAAAAATATTTTAATCTATTATTTTCAACTTGACTGAATTATAATCATAGGAAATGCATTGTGGTATGTGAATGCTACTTAGTAATGCCTACACTGTAAGCTTTCTTAATAACTTACGTCACAGTCTTTACCGATCAGTCAAGGACAGTGCTCCGTACATTCTTCGATGAGCATTTAGTTTCGTTGTGAGGGTTTTCTGTACCTAAGTTTACAATGATTTTTTTCTAAGCAAGGTGAATGTCATGTTGCTAGACAGCAACAGTGCTGCCTTGACTAGTCTTTGCTACATTTACTTTGTCTAAATTCAATATAACTTTACCATTTCTCTCTCCCTATCAGTCTTTACCTGGAATATACTCTCAACTACTCTGCTTGTGTCTCTTATCAACTGCACATGTCACAGTTCTTGATTATGTGCTGAGCACACATCCCAAAGAGCTCATGTGAAGGTTATAACCACAGGTAGAATCAGACCCTAGACAGGTTATGGTTCTTTCCATCCATCCAACCATCTGTCTATCCATCTATCAATCCATTCATCCATCCATCTGTCCAACTGTCCATCTGTCCACCTGCCTATCCATTTATCCATTCATCTTTCTGTTTGCCTGTCTGTCCATCTCTGCCCACTTGTCTGTCTATATGTCTATCTGTCCATTTGTCTGTCCATCTGTCTGCCTGCTCGCCCATTTGTTTATCCATCCATCCATCCACCCATCCATCCATATGCCTGTCTGTTCATTCATCCATTTATCTATTCCTTCATCCATATACAATGAAAAAATTAATAAATTAGCTCAGTAAGAAATTTACATGATAGAATCACTCTAATAACATTTGGTAATACAGTTATATAAATGTAATCTGACTGGTCTACCTGAAATTATAGGAAGCAAATCCACAGATCAAGGGGGGCTCCCATAGATAAACTTTGTATCCCAACATATTCTGACAGCTTTTATGATTAAATGCTGCCATATTTCCACCAAGTGCATTTGTTATTTAGGATAATTACTAATATGTGTGAATTAATTTATATAGCAGCTGTGTTTGTTTCATGATTTACAATGTGTGTGTGTGTGTGTGTGTGTGTGTGTGTGTGTGTACTGATGTCAGAGGAGTACCTATAGGAGGGAGTTGATTCCCGTCACCATGTGGATCACAGGGACTGATTCCATGCCTTAATTGGCTGAGCCATCTCTCCAGGTCCTGGTTCTCTCATCCTCAACTGTCTCCTGCCATCTCTTTTCCTATCATTTGGCCATCCTAGTTTTCATGGTGATCTGGGGACATACGCTCCCTTCTTTTATTGTTACCATAGAAACATTAGCATAAGCATGGTGTGTGTGTGTGTGTGTGTGTGTGTGTGTGTGCGCGCGTGTGTGTGTGAAGCATGGGCTGTGTGCTCCTCTGCTTGGTCACCTGCTTTTCTGAGATCACTCTTCATCTTTGACTTCCTTTCCTCTTGCTTGCTGCCTTGGCCTGGGTACTAGCTAGGTCCACATTTCTCTCTCTCTCTCTCTCTCTCCAGCTCATCTTCTCAGTCTTCCCACGCTGAGTTTTTGAGAGCCCAGCTAAGTTCTTGGAAACAAGAGCCTCACCGCAGTCTGTGGGATTCTAAGGAGCTGTCAGATGTCTTTCATAAGTTGCTTCCGCAATTCCAGACTACCGCCAAGAAGAAACAAACCCACCTGCCTTGTGAGTCTTATGAGTACAAGGGGGACATGGTGAATCTGGACACGGATTTTAAAAATGGTAGTAAAGTGAGCCATGGAAAGCCATGTGGTTTGCTCGTCTGCTCGATCAGTCACTGTGCCCCTGTGGCCAGGGCTCACTGGCACCTTCCTTGTTGTGCTGTTCTCGTGGGGAGAAGGTAAATCTCCCAGGGGCCCTTCGGTAGTTTGTTTTTTATTTGGGATTTTGATGTCCCAGTTTCCATGTTGGACTTTTTGCTCATAGCTTTGGACAGACTTTGTTAATGTTACTGACCTCCTAACCATTTTAAAGAGCCCCCAGGATGGGTTCAAAATAAAGGAATAAGTAAAAACATTCAAATTTATTTGTTTGAGCTCTTCCTGTGACTAACTAAACTGGCCAGATAACTTTAATACTTGATAAAAAGAAAAGTCAATATTCAGCATCAGCGTTCCTATAAAATAAATGAGTGAATTTTTGGGGGGGATGGCTTTTCTGATACTTTGCCCACATGGCACGTTCCAATAAATCCCCTCCCAAGTTGTTTGAGTAGTGGCTGTCATGATTCTTGTGAACTGGCAATTATGTCAAAACAATTTAATCAGTGCTTGAGCTGTGCTGGCAGCACTCTTAGAAGACCATTTTTTCCCGAATGACATTCCCCTAAGCATTTGTTAAATAATTAGACCCAACTCTTTTCTCACAAGAAACCTCAGAAGTGCTATTTATGCTCAGAGCCTCCGAGACGTTGCTAAGGCACTGCTGTGAGCACAGAAGCCTGTTAAGCAAAACTCAAAATCTGAGGGAGGATGAGTCCTCTGGAAACATTCATCTACCATCAGTTAAGCACTTGCATACATTATAGACCAAGGAGGACCTCACTGGAATTTGGACATTATTTTAGCATCACTTGTCCAAGGATGACTGGCAGGCTTTCTTTCATTTATAGGACGTAATTCCCCTTTAGGCCACAGTCATGATGGGAAACTCCCCCTCCCTTGTAATCTTCATCTGGCAGACACAGTAAGAAAACCCATAAGAGGGGCTGAGATAAAGGCTTGCTACATACACTTCTTATTGTACAAGCATTAGGGCATGTGTTTGGATCCCCAGCACCCATGTGAAAGCCATGTATGACAGTGTGGTGCATGCCCGAAGCTGCACTGGCAGGGCAGAAATGAGCAGATCCTGGGGGCTTGGTGGCCAGCCCGTCTAGCTCAAGATGACAAGATCTAGGTTCAAAGAGAACTGAAGCAGGGAGAGAGATAACTGAAATTGACCTCTGACCTCTACACAGCTACACAGGTGCACATGTACACACACACACACACACACACACACACACACACACACACATCACATCACATACAAAAAATTAAAAATAAATAAATGCAAGTTTATAAAATTGGTGCTGGATTTAAAAATGGCAATTAAATGCATAATGACAGTAGGTGCATCTGTCTTTCAGTTATATCTGTTAGACTTAGAAGCACCTACTAAGGGAAGGGACAGAAGGCTTGGCACCACCAGGCATTTGCTGGTGCTCCTATCTCGGCTTATTTGGGGCATGTTTGGCTGTGGTTGCTGTCATTTGCTATTGCCTTCTGGCATGGCCCTCCCAAGCCTATGACTCCTTCTTTAGAACATGTCTACATCACAGCACCACCGTATAAATGGCTTTTTGTGTGCTTAAGTGACACTGCCTCAGTTTGCTGCTCTGTGTCCCTGGCTGCTGTCCTTTGAGAGTTAGGACTATCGAGCTACATTTCTCCCATTAGGAAGGCTTCAGTTCTTTAGTGCAGTTTCTGCAGTCTCTGGATCTTAACACCAAGTAGGTGCTGGGGGATGAGACCTGACGATGATGTATCCACACAAGCCGACTGTGCAGAAGTTTAACAATCATGATTTCGTGTCTAAGGGATCGTAATGCCAAGTTGTTGACATCATCAGGGCAGCGATGAGAGCGTTATCATCACAGCTAACACTTAGCAGACATTAGCCAGTCGATGAGCTAAAGGCTTTTTCTGTGCAGGGTCTTACACAAGGATTCCTACAGTACTACTGGCACCAGGAAATGGAGGCTCTCTCCGTGAGCTCCGTCACCAAGGGCTCGAGGCAGCTGATTCTGGGCTTATGGCTGGAATCTAACTGATATATAACTACAGAGCCTCATGTTCTTCTGGGAAGAACAGCGAACTAGCATCTTCTTCTGCATCCTTCCGATTCCTTGGGCCTATGAAGCCCACCATAGTAGAGAACAAAGAGGAGATAACCGGAGAGGGGCAGCTTGTCAGTGTTCTAGCTAAGAACAACAAACACGCAGAGTGTGGTTTTTTGTAGACATTGTAAAACAACCTTTAATAATTTTCCTGTAAGGGAATAGAGAGAAGGTTGGAAATTAACTCCTTTGACTATGAGTGTAGTAAGTTGGTGTTAAAACTTACTGTGTTATTCAACTTTCTTTGGGGTATTCAACCTTCGCCCAATTTTCATCTTATTTGCATGTGTGAGTCAGACTTAGCAAGGTTCAATTCAGTTGGCCCTGCCAAGGCACTGAGGAGGTGGGCCAACCATCTTTGCTTGGTGTGGGCTTCCAAAGTCACATTTCATGGAAGCTATTGTATTACTTCTCTCTGCCCCATTGTGTGATAAATGTGCTCAAGTCAAGATGGGACTGGTGGAGAAGAGACAGCACAATTATATGTCAGTGTTCAATGCACGAAAAATGTAGGCAATTTATAAATTTAAACAGTTTCCCAGCTGCACAAACTTTACAAGTCTAATTAACATCTCAGGTAAACAGAAAGCTTCCAGGCACCACCATTGATAAAAGCCCGTTTCTGGTTTTTGTTTTTTGTTTTTTTACTATGCACGTGTCTTTCTGTTTAATGATCCTTGAACAAAGTAAACTGGAAAATATCCCACTAATCTTCACAGATATACTGATTCATACACATTCTAAGAAAGGGCCTTGAAGAGTCTCAAATGAAGTCTAATGGAAAGGAAAAAAATAAAATCCACATAACAAGTTTCTGAATAGGTTTTAAACTTGGCATCTGCTGGCTCCCAGGACAAGATTTCAGAATACCTTACAGCATCTAATTTAACATGGGTGCATGGGTCTCATGGAAGAAGTTCTGGGGAAAAGTGGCACCGATGCACACAAACCCTTGCAGATCCCATAAACAGACACCCTCTCCCAAGCTTATGCAAAACACCAAGTGAAGAAGCGTCTTGCAGCAAACTAAATTATATGTAACATCGTTAAGCCTCGGCCTTCTCTTCTGACTGAGGGATGGCTGCAGTCATCAGCAAGGATGAGGTAAAAGGAAAAACTATGTGAGAGACCCAACCACATTACACAGCTTAGTGGTGAGGAGTTCACCTCAGGTGCCTGGGGACTTTAAAAACTGCACATCACTGCTGAAGAGAAGGGCCGTATCACACCACCTCTGTGACTGAAACCTGAGCTACAAGGGTGTGTGATGCAATGGGCCAGAAGGGGCTACAGGCACCAGTACGTCATCCGAGCATCCCCCAGTTCTCCTGAAGGTTCAGGTATTCACTTTCTCGGGACCTAATTTTTTTTTGTTCTACTCCAGGTGTGTTGTGTCTACAGCCAGCTTTCTAAATGGCTTTTTGAAAACAAGCCTGGGGTAGCAAACTCTTCAGCAAGAATGCGAACGCTTCTCTTTCAAAGACGGCAAATCCTGGGAAATGTGCACTCTGTCAAGAGTGAGATGCAGCAGTGACCTTTCTTAAGGTTGCTTTCCTGGACTAGGAAAAGCAAATGGGGGAGTTATAGGGTCAGCAACAGAATGAGCCTTTGTAGCCCTGAGGCCTGCTGTCTCGGCAGGGCTTAGAGGCTGAGAACACCCTTTCCAGACCCTTAATTAACTGCCAGGACTCTTAAAACTGCTGCTGGCTCTTCAGCACACCATATCATTCTTAATTAATTCTGGCTGCTGGATGAGCCATCATCAGGTCATTACAAAGCAAGACTGACCTATGGAGTGGGTTAATGGCAGCTAAGCCCAGACAGAGTATTTGCTTTCACTGATGCTAGTCTTGAAAGCTGTTGTGGGCTGTCTCTGCCTCTGGGAGGGTCTGGATATTTTGATTTTATTTTTTTGCTCTCTCTTTTTAAAAATGTAATCCTGTTTTGTTGTGTTGAGGTGTCTGTTTGAACCAACACATCACAGGACAGTAGTGCTGAGAAAGAATGTCTTTCTGAAGGCTCACTATAAAAACTACTGATAACAGTACTTCCAAAGAGTAAAGTAAACGTCTGTTCCGGAAGGGATCTTCTAAGGGTCAGGAGCATGTGTTACCTGTGGCACGCACTCAGCCTGGACAGGACCTTTTACCCAGCCCTGCTGGTCTCCTTTCATCCTTGTTGCCTGCACTCCCACAGACTGTGCATACTTCCTTTAAAGGAGTTCAGCTGCTGCAGGCTTTCGCTTTCCCCTTTATGTCACTTCATGTTAAGCTCTGTGTGTGGTCAAAGTCAGAGGTCCAGATGCTCTTCGGCCATCCCAGATTGGGTTTGCCTTCAGGCTAGCTGGCAGCCTTTACATGATGGGGATCGCTGGGGTGCCAAGGTTTGAGGGGACCTGTGCTCAGAGGTTAGGTGGTGTACTCATTAGAGTATGTGTTCAGGCAGGAGACACACTTGTTTCCTTGGTCTTTGGGTGATCACTGTGATCGGGTGGGGGCTACTTCTGAGCTGCTATCGCATCTGCTTGGGTACCATTGATAGCTCAATGGCATTAGAATAAAAAGAGAAAGTGTGAAATGTAAATGAGGCAGGTGCCCATGTGCAACGTGACATGGTTCCCACATACAACTGGTCAAGACAGCTCTCAGACACATGATTGAAATAAAGACTACTAAACAGGATTTCTGGATATAGGAACAACATACAAAAAGTATAATGCATGTATATCTACATAATGCTCTTATTTATATACATCTATCTTATTGGTCTTGCTCTCTCTCTTATCTGTCTTCTATTTATCTATCTATATATCTATTATCTGTCTATCTATCATCTATCTATCTATTATCTGTCTATTAATCTATTAACTATCTATGTATTATCTGTCTATCTATCTATCATCTATCTATCCATCTATCAATCATTGATCTATCAACTTAGCCATGCAAACAAATGAAGGAAAGTCACACTTAGCTTTACCCATTAGGGCTAGGTACCACGTGAGAATAAAGTATGAGTGTACATACATATCTACCATACAAACCTGCAATAAAAATAAAAGGCAATTTCAAAAAAGATTCTATTGCCATAATGTTTAAAAAAAAATGGATACATGGCTTTTGGGGAAACCCATAGGCTCCTCTAGCCAGGGAAGCAGGGGCCACACCTATCAGGATCCCAACAGAATTTTTTAACAGGCTATACACAGCTATCATACCCTCCTAAGAACCAGAGAGAGCAACAGAAATCAAGGAAAAGAGCCTACCCAACAAAGACAAGACTGGGTATCAGCACCGTGAATTACAATCTTCTCAAACCCAAATGCTTGAACACTAGTGTAATAAATAAAATAACAGCCAGGATATTGTGTCTCCACTCCAGCCCAGCACGAAGCCCACAGCATTACAACATAGCTAAAGCACAAGAGAATACCTTAAAATAGCCTTTATGAATATGATAGAGGCCTGTGAAGAGGAAATGAATAAAACCCGTAAAGAAATCTGAGAACATGAACAAACAGTAGAAGGAAATAAATGAAACAGTCCAAGAACGGAAAGTAGAGACAGAATCAATAAGAGAAACTGAAGATTCCAAACTGAAGGGAATCTGGAAATGAAAATTTTAGGAACTTGAACAGGAAGCCTCATCAACAAAGTAGAAGAGATGGAAGAGAGTATCTCAGAAATTGAAGACATGATAGAAGAAATGGATACCCTGGTCAAAAAAAAAATGTTAAATCTAAAGAAACCCTGCCACAAAACATCCAGGAACTCTGGGACACCATGAAAAGACCAAGCCTAAGAATAATAGGAATAGAGGAAGGAGAAGAAACCCAAGTCAAAAGCACAGAAAATATTCTCAAAATTATCATAGAAGAAAATGTCCCTAACCTAAAGAAGGAGATGTCCATCAAGGCACAAGAAGCATACACACACCAAATGGTCTGGACCAGAAAAGGAAATCTCCTTGAAACATAATAACCAAAGCACTAAATGAACAGAACAAAGGAAGAACATTAAAAGGAAAAAGACCAAGTAACATATAAACTCAGAGCTATTAGAACAACAGCTGACTTCTCAATGGAGACTCTAAAGGCCAGAAGGGCCTAGGTAGATACTCCACAGACTCCAGGAGACCACAGATGCCAGCACATATCACTATACCCAGAAAACCATTCAATCATAATAGATGGAGAAAGTAAGACATTCCAATTGAATTTCAATTTAAGCAATAGCTATTTACAAATCCAGAAAGCA
Organism: Rhynchomys soricoides; assembly: GCA_019843965.1. Lineage (NCBI taxonomy): Eukaryota > Metazoa > Chordata > Mammalia > Rodentia > Muridae > Rhynchomys > Rhynchomys soricoides. The sequence goes on along the minus strand of JADRCH010000066.1, from coordinate 4,930,930 downwards.
CTAGAAAGTCATCTCCATCCTAAAGAGGTTAAGCATACCCAAGAAAATACAAGGAATAAAAATCCTAGACCAGCAAAGCAAAAGAGGGGCAACACACACACATATATACGTACACCACTGTCATCACCACCACCACCACCAAAACAAAAACAACAAAATAATAGGAATCAATGAACCCTGCTCATTGATATTTCTCAACACTAATGGTCTCAATTCCCCAATGAAAACTAGTTTTTATTCCCCCCAAAAGGATTAACGAAATGAATATGAGACCAGGATCTATCCTTTTGCTGAATTCAAGAAACATATCTTGGCATTAAGGATAGACATCACTTTAGGGTAAAAAGATGGAAAAAGATGTTCCAAGAAAATAGACTAAGATGCAAACTGGTGTAATCATTTAAATATTCCACAAAATAGATTCCAAACCCAAACTGAACAGGAGATAGGGAAAGACATCACATACTGGAAAACTCACCAAGAGGACATTGCAATTCTTGACATCTATGCACCAGACACAAGGGCACCCAAGTTCATAAGAGTAATACTACTACAGCTTAAAACACGTATTGATCCTCATATTGATAATGGGAGACTTCAATACTCTACTCTCACTAATAGCCAGGTCATCCAGAGAAACACTACATGGAGAAACGCTGGAGCTGACTGATGTAATAAACCAAATGGACTTGACAGAGGTTTACAGAACATTTCATCAAAACACAAAAGAATATACCTTCTTCTCAGCACCTCAGAACCCTCTCCAGAACTGACCACATATTCAGACACAAAGCAAGGCTCAACAAATACAGGAAAATCGACGTAATACCTTGCATCCTATCTTACCACCAAGACTTAAAGCTGGATGTCCACAACAGAAACAACAAAAAGCTCACAAACTCATGAAAACAAAGCAGCGCATCACTTAATGAATAATGCAGAAACTAACAGAGATTAAAGCCGTTCTAGAATTGAATGAAAATGAATACACAGCATACCCAAACTCATGAGACTCAGTGAAGGTAGTTCTAAGAGGACAGTTCTTGGCAAAAGTGCCTACATAAAAAAGAGGAGGAGGAGGAGGAAGAAGAGAAGGAGGAAGAGAAAGAAGAGGAGGAGAAAGAAGAAGAGGAGGAGGAGGAAGAGGAGGAGGAGGAAGAGAAGGGGGAGGAAGAAGAGGAGGAGGAAGAGGAGGAGGAGGAGGAGGAGGAGGAGGAGGGGATCTTTTACTAGTAACCTAACAGTGTACCTGAAAGCTCAGAGCAAAAAGAAGAAATCCTACCCAAAAGGAGCATATAACAACAACAAATCAAACACGGGGATTAATCAAATAGAAACAAACTAATAACCATCAAAATAGAAACAAACAAGCAAGAACAATTAAAAGAGTCAATGAATCAAAGAATTGGTTCTTTGAGAAAAATTAAAAATGACAAACTAAAAGGCAGAGAAAAAAATTCCAAATTTACAAAATTAAAAACGAAAAGGGGACATAACAACAGACATCAAGGAAATCCAGAGAGTCATAAGGATATACAGTTAAAAACCTGAACTCCATCAAATTTGAAAAATCTAAAAGGAATGGTTAATTTTCTATATACACACCATTTACCAAAGTTAAGTCAAATCAAAAAGCAATTTAAACAGGCTTATAACCTCTAAGTGAAATAGAAGCAGTTATTAAAACAAAGTCTCCCTAAAAATATCCAGGGCCAGATGATTTTTGCACAGACTTCTAACAGATGTTCAAAGAAGAGTTAATGCCAATACATCTCAAATTATTCCAGAAAATAGAAACAGAAGAACATTTCCAAATTTGTTTTATGAGGCTACAGTTATCCCAGTACCCAATCCATACCCAAACTAATCCAGAAAAAGAATTACAGACCAATTTCCTTCATGGACATATATGCAAAAATTATCAGTAAAATACTTGCAAACAGAATCCAAGGAAACATCAAAAAGATCATCCATCATGATCACATAAGCTTCATCCCAGAGATATTGTGATGGTCCAACATGTGTAAATCAATAAATGTAAACCACTATATAAACCAAGAGAAAAAAATATGTGATTATCTCATTAGATGCAGAGAAGACCTTTGAGAAAATCTAACACCCTACCATGATAAAAGTCCTAGAGAGATTAGGGATACAAGGACTAGAACTCAACATAATAAAGGCAGTTTATAGAAATCTCATAGCCAGCATCAAGTTAAACGGAGAGAAACTCGAAGCATTTTGACTTAAATTAGGAACAGGACAAGGTTGACCACTCTCTCTACAACTGCTCTGTATAGTACTTCCAGTCATAGCTAGAGAAATAAGAGAACTGAGGGAGACCAGTGGATACCAATAAGAAAGGAAAACGTTAAGGTGTCTTTATTTGCAGATGATGTGATAGTATATATAAGTGACCCCACAAATTCCACCAGGAAACTCCTACAGCTGATAAACACTTTCAGCAAAGTAGCTAGATACAAAATTAACTTACAAAAATTAGTAGCCTTCCTATATACAAATGGCAAACAGACTGAGAAAGAAATCAAGGAAACAACACCTTTCACAATAGTCTCAAATCATATAAAATATCCCGGGGTAACGTTAATGAATCAAAGATTTACTTGTATGATAAAAACTTTAAGCTACTAAAGAAAGAAATCAAAGATATCAGAAGATGAAAAGATCTCCATGTTCATTAATGTATAGAATGGGTAGAATTAACTTAGCAAAAATGGCCATCCTACTAAAGCAATCTAAAGATTCAAAATGATCTCTCTCAAAACTCCAACACAATTCTTCACAGATCTTGAAACAATTTTCAGTTTCATACGGATCCACAAAGAACAAACAAACAAACAAACACCCCCAAACCCTGGATAGCTAAAGCCATCTTGAATAACAACAAAAGAACTGCACAAGGTACCACCAAATGGAAATGTACTACAGAGCTACAGTAATGAAAACAGCAACATATTGGCCTAAAACCAGACGTGTTAACAATGGAACCTAGTTGAAGACAGACAGACAGAAATCTACATACCTATGGACATCTATGATAAAGAAGTGCGAAATACACACTAGAAGAAAAGATAGCGTCTTCAACAAATGGTGTCATTGGATAGGTGAATGTAGAAGAATGCAAATAGATCCATACTTACTGCCTTGCACAAAAATCAAATCTGAATGGATCAAAGATCTCAACATAAAACCAGATACATTGAACCTGATAGAAGAGAACGTGGGGAATAGCCTTGAACCCACTGACACAGGAGAAGACTTTCTGAATAAAGCATTATTAGCATAGGCACCAAGATGAACAATCAATAACGGTACTTTATGAAACTGAAAAGCTTCTACACAGCGAAGGACTCTGTCATCCAGACAAAGGGGCAGCCTACAGAAGAGGATAAGATTTTTACTAATTACACATGTGATAAAGAGCTAATAACCAAGATATAAAAAAAAAAAAAAAAAAAAGAATATCAAGAAAAAAAATAGCTCAAATAAAATCGGGGTACAGATCTAAACAGAATTCTCAAAAGAGAAAACTCAAATGGCTGAGAAACACTTTAAAATGTTCAGGGAAATGCAAATGAAAATCACTCTGAGAGTTCATCTTATACCAGTCAGAATGCCCAAGATCAGTAAAACAAGTAACAGCTCACACTAGGGAGAATGTGGTGTACGGGGACACTCACTCATTGCTGCAGGGAGTACAAACTCGTACAGCCATGATAGAAACCAGTGTGGCTGTTCCTCAGGGACATGGGAATTGATCTACCTCGAGATCCAGCTGAACCACTCTTGAGCATATACTCAAAGGATGCTTTCTCCTTCCATAGAGACACTTGCTCAACCATGTTCATTGCTGCTGTATTCATAACTGCCAGAAATTAGAAACCTCTTACATTCCTTAACAGAAGAATGGATTTTTAAAAATGGTGCATTTACACAATGGATAAAATCCCCAAATATATATATGTATATATACACACACACATATATGAAGGCCATCTAAATATAATTGCCAAAATATGGGGAAGACAGAGCCCCAACTGGCCATCTTTTGTCACCAAAAATTCAGTACATTGGGTTACATCTAATTGAGTTGCTGGACAAAGGGGAATCATGGGAACTCCCCTCCCCCCAATCACCCAGGCTGTTGCCAAGAACATGGGTTGTTTTCCACAAACTGACAGCAAGCCCCCACTGCTGAAGACAATACATACACAACTCCTTAAACATGGAGAAGTCAAGCTGGTGCAAACAGAGCCTCCACCCCTATGTTCTAGTGTCTTTGGTCCAAGAAGGTACTCTGCATGCTACCAAAAGAGAAAGAAACACCCAGCCAGCCACAGAACATTCCATCTACAGTGATGTCCTGCCTGCATGATATGCCAGGGAAACGGTAGCACAAAGCTTGTGGGAGTAACCAACGAACCAATGTCTGGTTTGACTTAAGGCCCACTCCATGAGATGGAGCCTATGCTCAACGCTGCTTGGGTGACCACAAACCTGAGATTAGGTAGTGCAGGGACCTAGGGCAAAACCTAAATCCGTGTTCTAAAATAAATGGTTTTTTAGGCAGCAATAAAATGACTCCTAATGACATGCCATATACTCATAGATCAGTGCCTTGCTCAGCCATTAAAAAAAAAAAAAAGCTTCCTCATGCAGCATATGGTAACAAATACAGAAGTCCAAGCTCAGCCCTATATAGGATGTCTCCATTAAATCCCTCCCTTCAGGATGCAGGGAATTGCAGAAGAGGAGGCAGAAAGAGCGTGAGTCTAAGAGGACGAAGGACCCAAGAGTGCAAGGCCCCTAAATCCACGTGCTCGAAGCTCCTGTGAGCTCACAGAGACTGAGGCAGTGCACACAGGGTGTGCACAGGGTGTGTACACAAGGCCCTTTACACACGTACATCCTATGGCTTCTGGTCCGGTGTGTTTGTGGGATTCCTGAGTTCGTGAATGAGTGCATCTCTGTTTCTTCTGTCTTGTTTGGCTCTCCCTTCCCCCTCCTTTCCTTCTGATTGTTCTGATGCGTCAGTCCCATTTGGTTTTGTTATATTTTATTTTAGTGTATCCCCTGGTGGCCTGGTTGCTTTCTAATTGGAGACAGAATGGAGGTGAACCCATGTGGGAGGCGAGGGAGGGAGTAAATGAGGGGAACAGAGAGAGGGGAAACTGTAATCTGGATATATGATATGAAGGGAAAAAATCTATCATTAATGAAAGGACTGTGACATATACTGGGTTCTAGCAAAAATATTTTGAAACTTCTCTGAAAATGCTACACACATTCCAAATAAATGAAGGCGTGAAACATATTAATGGGTAGGTTAATTATTCATTAACCTATTACCAAAAGAAACAGTTTTACTAAGTTTTATGAATCAATCCCCTGTAATCCCAATAAAAGCATGCAAGATTTTTTATAAAGCTGTGTGGATTAAATGGCCATATTTCTGGTAGACAAGGGTCTTAAAATCACAGAAACACATAGTCTAAAGGTTTTTTACAAGTTCACAAGAAAGGGAGCACAGGTGTCACAAAAGCTCACAGAGACCTCAAGAGACCCTTGGGGAAAGGTAGCAGAGGTCACAAAAGATTTGGTGAGAGGGAACTCCTATTTGCGAACATGAAATGAAGACTTGATGCTCGTTCAGGCGGAGACAGGCATTTTCAGTCCATCCATGAGGCACATCATCCAAAAAAGGAAGATGGATGCTGATTCTGGTGAATTATGGGGAAAATTTAAAGACAGTGATGATAGGAATGTGAGTTTAAGCTTTCATGAAAGTAACTTGTTGCTAGAACATAAACCTGAAGAACTCTGTACTCTACTCTGATGCCAGTTAGCCTAAGGAAATTACTTATAGTGTTGTTCATGACGAAGGTATAGGAAACTTTCAAGGGAAGTCGGAAAGTAAGGTTTGAAACTGTGTTAAGATCCAAACACGTAATTATTTTAGAGACTTGCTAGAAACTGTGATTTTTAACTGTCCTTTTCTGCTGTGTACTAAATATGTTTCAAAAATTATATTTTGCTTATAAAGGAAAAATAACTATAAAATTGGCTTAGAAAGCATTAAAAACAAATTAAGTTATTCTGGATCCTTGCAACTGTTTTTCATCATTAAAACAGGGAAAAGAAATAAAAACAGACCGTCTCTTTAGGCAAATTAATCATGTTAATTGGATTTATAGTATATTCACTTCATGTTTCAAGAAGTAAGCTTAAAATATACTTAGTAATCAGCCAAGTAAAATATTTTGGCCATAAAATTGGCAGGGAACTCAAATGCATAATTACCTAAAGCATATAAGTACAATATATATAAAAACATATGCTACATATTTCTAATTAATGCTGAATACATTATAATTTTCAACATCTCTTGTACAATATCCCTGAGATAAAGAGATAAAAGGTTTTCTACATCTCCCTAAAGGACAACAGTAGGGGAAAAGGGAAAGAAAGAGATTTAAAAATCCATAGGATAATGAGAATCATGGAGGAGTCTACGTACTACGCATTTCAATCATGAACATAACAGTACCCCGTGCTGGAGCCTCAGCATGCACCCTGTCCTCTCTGTGAGTGACAGGCCAGAGACCCAATGGGCTCTCCTCTAATCTTACTATGTGATTCACCATGTGCCTGACCCCGAATTTATACAATTTAAAAAGTGAAATAAATGAATTCCAAACACTCCATCCACACATTTCTGCACCATTCAGCCTTGAAAACTGACTTAATGGAGAGTAGAGACATAATTAATACAAGTATAATCACGGGCACATTCCATGCATTGAGGAGTGATGCAGTAACCGGCTAACGCTAATATGATGTCATCGTAAGAGCATTCCTAGTGTTCTGGAGGTAGGTCAGATACGAGACTGAGAAGAAGTTAAAAGGAGAGAGGCACCAGGTGGGAAACCTCATTAAAGAACGAAACACAATGAAAACTAGGCCCACAGAACATGGCACGGCAATCTCTGTAGGCATGATGTCCATACCATGTCACCACACAGGTTTCTGGCAGCCTATTGGTGCTACCCATGTAAAGCTACTGTCTATGAGAATACATTGACCGCACTGGGACTCTGGTGCCACTGATGCTACCACACCACCATGAGTATCTTGGGTGCTCGGGGCACTTGGTTCTCACTGGCTGAACTGCTTCACAGAGTATGAGGGATTTGCTCAACGGCAGAGTTTGAATTGGCTGAGAGTAATTGGAACCTACATCTTCTGATTCTTAGTCTGCTGTGTGTCTTGTATACATTACTGCTCTTTGAATGAGAGAACTTACATGGCAGTCTGCTATATTTTAAATCATCTGTAAGAGCTCAAGAGTTGTTTGGATGGTCCCTTGAGATCAGCGATTTATTTGGTGGAGGTTGCCGCTGTCACATCTTACCACTGAAAAATACTTAAAGTCTAGACAGAATGTTCTAGAAAATCTTGGGCTTTTACATACAACTTTATGATTCCTTCCTTTCCTTTCTTTTTCCTCTCTGGGGTTGGGTGGCTATAGCCCATGGGAGCAGTAAAATCCATGGTTCTCAAGAGCCATAGCTGGATTTCAGGCTGCAGCTGATCATTTCAGATAAGCGAAGTCAGCTGATAGCTTCAGAATGGCTTTCCTGAATTTCTTGGGCAAAGGAAAACCAGTGTAGAGAGGAGCAATGTTGGCATGGCCTGGAATCATGACAAAGATTAATGGGAAGCACTTGTTGCTCTAGAGATGCTGACATACACCATGGGTAGCTCTATCAATCCCCACCACTCCGGGATGGACCAGTCCTCTGACAAAGGACAGAGTGCTATTTCAATCAAACCAAACCACAGACAGATAAAACACCATTCCTGCCATAAAGCCACAGTCAAATCAATGCAACACAAGGTTGGTTTTCTTAGGTCTGAGAGTGCATGGCCTTGGGTAGGGAAACCATGCAGTACAGTGGGAAGGACAAGGACTTGGGAGCCCACAGTGACAGGCATGACTGGGGAGAGTTGCCGCAATTCTGCACGATGACTTCATCTGATCATAATACAGTAGCATGAATTATGTGTCATTTGTCAGTGTCTGTCTTTCTACAGTGCTCAACGCAATATGTGATGGGCACATCAGCATCATTATCATGGTCTCAGGAGACAAGAAAGACCCACGACGAATGGTCCACCTTCCAAATGGTTTGCACTGTGAAATGCTTGCACAATACAGATTCCCTTTAGGCGGTTTGAAATGTTATGTGATGGAGTTTTCATTTTTGAACAGTTACATGATGACCTGAGCTGAAGTCACTTATAAATAATTATTTATTGTCTCTGCTAGGAGACTGGAAAAGACAGGAAGTCAATGCTGTTCATTGGCTACACTTAACACAGCACAGTAAATGTGTATGCCCAGATATGTAAATCTGTCTACACCAAGCAGTTCTCAATGGATACAGTCTATGTGTACTTGACCTGGAGCTAAGAGTTAAATCCTATATATCAAGTCATTCTCCCAAGACTGCCCGCCATCTAGCTGTCAATCCATAGCAGCAGGTTGTCAACTATCCTCCAACCAACCGACTCTAAGGCATATTTCCCAGGACTTTAGGTTTGAAATATCTGCAGACTTTTTATCTGTTATTCGTTCCAGAGGCTAGAAATGAATAGCTGGAAAAAGAAATACATTGGGCATGGTGAAGAGGCAATGGGCTCAGGTGATGCCCGTGGGCCCACCATGCTCCGTACCTCCACATGTTCTGCTACCCAGATGCTCACTAAATCTTCTTGGTCTCTTGTTTTTACACTTGTTGTCTCCAGTTGCCCCTACTCTCTCTTTCTGGAGGTTGGTGGCTGGGGCTGAAAATGTCAACCCTCTATTCTAAATGCCAACCGTTCTATTTCTTTCCAGACACTGGCCTTGAGAGAGATGTGAGTACCTACCTCTTTTTGGGGGAGATTCTGGGGAAGGTATTAAGTACTGTCTTAACACTGTTAAAATCACTACTGGTTAATTTTAAGTTCTTATTGAAAACATAGTCATTTCTGATGCTCATTCTCCTATAAATAAACAAATTTGTTGGGGATGGGGCGGTTTGACCCCTGATTAGCAGCAGTTGGCTTCCCTGGATGCTATGGGCAAAAGGATTATCAGTTCAAAAGCAAGCCAGAGTACACTTGCATCAGCATTGGCCACCGGGAACACTCTATGGGTACCCTGAGAACTTCATGAGGATTACAGATGATTGTCCTGACTCCTGAAGGTGCAGCCCCAGCTGAGGTTGTTTCAAAGAGTGTGTACCAGACCCTCGATGACCCCGGAACCATTTATACCTTGGCCAGAGTAGGAACTTCGCCTCATCTAGTTGCCTAGCAGAGAGGTTGCTGGGATTGGGGCTAAGGAAGCTGTGACCAATTCCCATGTAAACTTCCATGGGTGACTGGGTGCCAACAAAGGAGCTAGCTAGGATTGATCCAAATACCCGTTCTCCGTGTATGTAAGCAGGCGGTTCAGCTTTCCTTACTGAGCTGGCCGGAGACACCCCTTATAACAACAGTAGTCCTGAGGGCAGTCTTTGCTCTCCTCCTTTCAGCACTGTGCCCTGTCAGGAGAGCAGCAGCAGCAGGGACTTCAGAATGGTAGCAATGACAGAGGCAGTGGTAGCCGCGGCTGAGTGGTCGGCGGGCAGAACCGTGAAAGTGGCCTGGCAGCCGGCTGCTTGTCAGCAAAAGCAGCAGCTTTGAGCAGCTCAGGAGCAGGCTAGCCAAGGAGGAGGAGGAGAGGAGGTTAGGGAGTGGATGGAAAGAGAAAGAGAGAGAGAGAGTTGGCAGGAGATGGCAGAGAGTTTAGACTGAAGGATTACGAAGCTACTGAGAACTAGAGGAAAGAAACCACTGACTCTGGTTACAGAAAAACTGAGGTTTTGGGGCCAAGAGCTGTAACCTGGGCTGCTGTTAAGGGCTAAAACATCCCAACTTCTAGGTCTACAAAAGGGCTGTAATGCATGCAGGCCTTTGGGATCTGATGTCTGAGGCCTACAGTGGATTGCCTATGTGGACAAGGCTGTCCCTGGATTTCCTGTCCTCCTGTTTCCATTCCCTGATGTTGGGATTATGGGCAGGGGCTTTAATACCCAATCTATATGGTGCTAGAGATCGAACAAACACCAATGAGGTGACCATTTCACTAACTGAGCTGTATCCCCAGGCCCATATTTTTAATAGTTGGGAAAAATAAAGAATTTTTTAGGCAAAACAACACTGAAAGAGATTCTAAAACTAAGCCTGGAGTCCATTTACCAGGCGGGACTCACACACAACAGCTGCTGCCTAGACTGTGAACTCTGGTTCCTGCCTTGCTGAGTACAGAGATCTACAGTGAGCTCGCACTGGGCATGGTGGCTAAAGATAGACTCTTGCTTCGTGGACATCTCCCATCTGTTCACATCTTTATTTCCATCCTTAGCATAGTTCCCGCCCTCTATCAACATTCAGCAAACCACATAATGTCCTGCCTACTATCAGCCTTGTTCAGCAATATCGGAGCCTGTATCTCCAAAACTGCAGTTCCTCAGATCCCAAGTCATCTCCTTTTTATTTTCTGCAGGTCCTGCATTTGGACTGATTGGCAGTTACACCCGTGGTTATAATGGATCACAACGTGCACTTGTTTAAATACATAGGAGTCAGTCGCCTAGAAGCACTTCATACTAGTCATGTAGCTATGGGAAAATCAAGTACCTTGAAGTGTATCATGTTAGCAGTTACACTGTTTACCAAAGCTCGGGGCTTGCACTGTGGAGCAACTGTTGCCTCTGAAGGGGACGAGATGGCTGGGTTGGGGCCCACTGAGCTAGATCTGAAATCTGTCAGGCAAAGGAGCTGGAAGTCACTTTCTGCAGAAGCCACATAGAGGTGCAGTCCAGAGCTACAGGTGTGCTGGAGTGAGAGGAATCGTGGAACTGAGCAAAGAAAACTGGTGGGGAGCAGCTGAGGTTGAAACCAAAGCTTAAGGCAAGAGCTGGGTGCCTCCCTAGAGAGGTCAAGGACGCTACACTGCCTCCGGGGATTTTTGAGAGAGTTGATAGGTTTTTGAACATTAGTCAAGTGTAAGGACATTCATGTCTTACAATGAAAAACTGGCCACAGGGCAAGGGAGAATTCTTTAGAGGAGAAGACAAATGTAGATCAATAAGAGAGGGCACCCTAGGATCCACTTAAGTTAAGAGGGATAGGCTGTGGGGTCAGGAGGAGGAGAGAGATTGAAGAATGGCAGGGGGTGGGGGTGGGGAAGCTGTTAGGACTTGTGACCTCTGATGTGGAGGGAGTGTGGGGCTGGGCAGTTGTGACCTTTCGACTGGGCAGTGACATCATAGAGATAATCCAAAGCATGAAGGATACAAGAAAGACATGAGGTCTAACAGATGCTGCGACCCAGGCACACTGTCAGCCCGCCCCTCCAGGTCCACAGCCTCTGTGAAAATGCTCATGGTTAATGGTATCTGACAGTAAAAGCATGTCAACAAGTGGGGAAATTGCTTAACTTCTCTCAGGTAAGATAAAGAGAACTCCAAGAACCAGCTTCCAAACGGAAACCAGGCAGTTGCCTAGAAGTGCTTCAAAGACATTAGAAAATGTCAGCTGCTGTGAGCTAAGGTCAGAGTCAGGACAGAGCCAGAGGAAATAACAGTGTCCAACCTAATTCCCTTACGTTGAAGCTGCTGGATGACATCAGTGGAGGCTGGGGCCAAAGAAACTGAAGTTAAAGTCAGCTGAAATCAGAGACACTGAACTCAAGACAAGGTACAAGAGGCCGTCACACACACACAAACACACTCACACACACACACTCATGCATACAGCTCCTTGGGAAAACCCAGATTGAGGACACACAGGAAAGCTGGTTCTCTCCATTGCATTAAAAACATGGGCTGGGGGATGGCTCAGCAGGTAGGAGCACTTGCTGAGCAAGCCACAAGAATCTGAGTTCAAGTCCGTGGGATGCACATAAAAAGCAAAGTATGGCTGTGCACACACTTGCAATCCCAGCCATGTTGGGAGCGGAGAAAGGATCACTGGGCCCTGCTAGCTGCCAGCCAACTTTCAGGTTTAGTGAGAGACCCTGTCTTAAGGGAATAAGGTTGAGGGTAGAAGAGCAGAACTCCAACTGGCCTTCCCACGGGTACCCTACCCCACAACTCAATGCAAGCACAGAAGATGAAAAAAAAAAAATAGACTTTTTTTTTTTATTCAATAAGAAAGTACCTAGAAACACATACATACAACTAATTTGCCCAAAGAGCTTGAGGCAATCTCAAAAATTCAGAGAGGATTTTTTTATCATTTCCTTATGGACCTGGCTCACTGTCAACACAGTCGTTAAAGAAAAGAACATGTCAAAATCACTTGGCTGCTTCTTCCACTGGAGGCGCAGCTGTTGCTGATCCTAGAGTACCTACTGGGCCGGCCCGAGGCCCTTCCCCACTCCCCACTTGAGCTTTCGGTGATTTTGTTTTGTGTGTTTAGTATCCTGTGGACAGAAAATAACCTGCGCTGATTGTGGCCATTGATGGACTCAGCTGGTGCTGGAGAAATGGGAAGTGAAAGGCACCTGGGAGAAGTGTGTGGGCTGAGGGGAGGGGAGAGGAGAAAGGATGGGGGGGGAGGTGCTCCTGCTCCAGGTGGTACACAGTCCCATGAAGGGGTTCCAGTCGCCCAGTTCTACACAATGCTCTGTCTTCCACCTGCTTCTGCCTCTGTATAAACCTACAGAGGAGCTGCTGTGCAACCCCAAGGGGCCTGGGCCAGGTGTTTGGTGCTAGCCTTTCTAAGGATCCAGAGTTCATGCTCCCCAGCTTGGGACATCTGAGGATAAGAAATTAGGGCTCCATCCCTGCAGAGAGCAAAGGTGTTCACGTGGTGGGCTATTGGCTTTTCTAGGCAGGAATGCAAGCAAAGAAAACCCAGGCGAGTTACAGGGTGGGGAAGAGATCTCGGTGATAATTCTTTCTTAGGCTGCAAGGCTAACATGTAAAATACTGTACTTCCATTCAACAGACCCAACCATGTGACTTGAAAATGGGGGGGGGGGATAAAAGGGGGCAGAGAGACAACTCAAATATTTAAAATGGAACACCCAGGGGAAGGCACATTCGAAGCAACTCCAAGTTCCTCAGGAATGCTCCTTTGACAGACTGCCTTCCATCCCCTGCTTTAAACTGACCGAAGGAACAATCTCCATGCTCAATTATGAAATGAACCACCAGCGTTGGCACCCTGGAGACACACAAGAGGAAAGTAAGCAGGAGAGGCCGGTGTTTTCCTAAATACAGTGGGGTGTGTTAACTTGTTAGTTGGAAGAATGGGGTGCACAGAATTACTTCTGTTTCTTGTACGTCTGGGCTCTAGCTACAGGAAAATGAATTTCCTTGTCCCAGAGAGAAATGCACTGTGTGTCTCCGGGTAACCCGTCTGGAGGGGCTATTTCTTCATCTCAGTTATACAGATTGAGCAATGCATGTTCTCTGAGCACAGTATGCAGCTTGCCTACTGAAGGTTACCGTTGTTCTGCTTAGCTCCTGAGGTTACATGAGTGAGAACACGCCACATGCTGACTACATGGGGCCATGGCTGCTTTGTCTCCAGTACTGAACACCTTCCTGCTCTCAGTGTTGGGTCAACAAGGAGGGTGGGTGACACCACACCCTTGCCTAGCACATAGGCCGTGTGGTAAAGGCAGAGCTCCAGGGCCATGGCACATCTCCCTTGCAATCTCAGGTAACAAGGGGCCATCCGCTCTTCAGGGCTGGGTAGCTGAGCCCCACAATGGCCTCCCCCTACTCCCAGGAGTGCATTTGTGGCCTCTCCCCATTTCTGGGAATCCGACAGGTTGGTCCTCTGGGGGTCTGTCCAGATTGGGCTTTGCTTTTCTGAAGAAAGAGCCTGGTCATTTCTCCTGGCAACATAAACAAACCTGCCCTTTGCACAGTCTTCACCCCAGGTCTGAGCCACTTGCTGCTGACAATATGCCATCTTCCGTTCAAGTGAGCATGCTTCTTCATTGTGATTCCTGTCAGAGTTTCTTTTGAATCAAATTATTATGTCTCCCCGGTGAGCTGTGCCGTATGACTATCTTGTTAGGACAAAATCAAATACAGAGCCTGCACCGAGACTGGCTCTGTCTCCCCTCCACAGCATGCTTCCTTCTTGTTTGGACACACTTCTGTTTGGCTACTTGCTTGCTAATGAAGCCTTTCTGAGTTTAGGGCAATTCTCAGGCATTGCTGACTTGGAAAACACAGAGAACAGAGTCACAGGGGGAAGCCACTATCCCATGGGGTCTTGAACAAAGTGTGTGACTGGGTTTCCCTGGTGGATTGGAGAAAAGCAGAAAGAGCAAATGCCTGTGTGCACCGAGTTGGGGCAGCAGCTGAGTGGTTGCCTCTCCCCTTTTCCCCTGGACACGCTTCAGTATGGAAGGCCTTCTTTGCTCCAGTGAATTTGGAGGCTGAACATTCCGGAATATAATACATTTTCCCTTTTTCTAATTTTCTTTTGTGTGTCTCTGAGAAATAACTTTTTATTTTTTATTTATTTTTTGATACTTTATTTACATTTCAAATGTTTTCTCCTTTCGAGATCTCCCCTTTGGAACCTCCCTATCCCCTCCCCCTCCCCGTTCCTCTATGAGGGTATTCCCCTACCCACCCACCCACCCACCCACTCTCATCTTCCCTTCTTGTCATTCCCCTATACTGGGGCATCTAACAACCTCTGGCCCAAGGGTCTTTCCTCCCCCTGATGGCTAACATGACCCTCCTCTGCCACATATGTAGCCAGTACCATGGGCCCCTCCATGTGTATTCTTTGGTTGGTGATCCTCTCTCTGGGAGCATCGGGGAGGGGGGGGGGGTCAGGCCAGTTGACACTGTTGCTCTCTCCATGGGGCTGCAAACTCCCTCAGCTCCTTCAGTCCCTTCTCAAACTCCTCCATCTGGGACCTCACGCTCAGTCCAATGGTTGCTGTGAATTGAATCTTGAGTATTCTGAACTTTTGGGCTAATATCTGCTTTTCAGTGAGTACATAGGAAAGAGATCGGGAGCCCAGAGAAATAACTTTTAAGAGACCAAGCTGCTTCTATGAGATAGCTCTCCATCCACACGAGGTGGAGCATGCCTACTTCTTGGAGTCTTCTCTGCTTCTCCCAGCTCCTAGACCACCACCACATTGATACTTCTCATGCATGACACCTCAAACATTTAGTGATTATGACCCTTATGTCTTTAACACCTATGGTGACTCAGGCATGGGGCTTCTCCAGAGCACTGATACTCTCTTGTTTTGTGTTTATATGGAATGTGCCCTATTGCAGCTTTTTGTGGCAAGTCCCTCTCCTACTTTAAAGAGTCATTCCTGTCCCAGTTTGGCTCAGGTGTCCCCAAGTCCTTCAACATATCTGGATCATGCAGGGTATTGGTAGATGCACAGCTGTTCTGACCTAGTTCCTTGATCACACTGTGATCTTACAGTGGGTGGGCACTGCAGTGTTCCCTAGTGTGTCCGTGGCAGTGGATAGCACACCACATTAAACTTGTTAGTAGAGCATTGTTTTAAGCTTACTCACACTTTGAATGTTTTCTCACAAACACACGAAGGATTGCTGTGAGCTAGATTAAAATCTTAGTCCTTATGATATAGTACATGACTTAAATCTTCACATAACCTCAAAGGTCTGATATTGCACTAACTTCATTTTATGGTTGAAGAAACTGAGGGTCACACAGGCTAGACAACTTGCTCAAGATTTGTAGGAAGCACAGTGCTCAAGGCATGAGTGAGAAGGGTGTACCCTGTTACAGCTCTAAATCTAGCTGTCTTAGTCAGGGTCTCTACTACTGTGACCAACACCACAACTAAAGTGACTTGGGGAAAAAGGGTTTATTTGGCTTATGCTTCCACATCACTGTTCATTATTGAAAGGAGTCAGGCCAGGAACTCAGGCAGGGCAGGAACCTGCAGGCAGGACCTGATGCAGAGGCCATGGAGGGGTGTTGCTTACTGGCTTGCTCCTTATGGCTTGTTCAGCCTGCTTTCTTGTAGAACCCAGGGCCACTATCCCAGGGGAGGCCCCTGCCCACAATGGGCTGGGCCCTCCCCCATATATCACTAATTAGGAAAATGGCCTACAGTCTTACCTACAGCTGAATCTTTTAGAGGCATTTTCTTATTTGAGGCTCCCTCCTCTGTGATAACTCTAGTCTGCATCAAGTTGACGTAAAACTAGCCAGCGTACTAACTGCATTTAAAAAGCAACCATTTAAAGACTTTCCTTATCTACCCTAGGATAAAGATCGTGTGGGGTTAGGAAAAACAGAGCAAGAATATTTGCAGCCCTTTCTACTATATTTCCAATTCCCTGAAGCTTGGCTTTAATTACGCACAGACGTGGCTACAAAACTCAAGGAATTAGATGGTAGAGGCAAAGCCAGGGGTGGCCAGGACTTTAGATCTCATGTGTGATGCACACTTTTGGAAGGTATCTCATCCTTAAAACTGCGTAGGCTCGCCTACTCAGTATCATTGATTCAGGCCAATTCCATGTAATTACAGATTACAGGGGATGCCAGTATTGGTCTGAATTGTCATATTAATGACAGCAGCAAGAGGTGAGTTACTGGGTGACGGGATTATTCGTATAGTTTTGGTTGGGAGCCTCACCGTCAACAGCTGAGTCTTCTCTCCAGCCGACGATGGGATTATTCCAAATAAAATTCTCCACTTCCATATT
This sequence comes from Rhynchomys soricoides, assembly GCA_019843965.1. Lineage (NCBI taxonomy): Eukaryota > Metazoa > Chordata > Mammalia > Rodentia > Muridae > Rhynchomys > Rhynchomys soricoides. The sequence goes on along the minus strand of JADRCH010000066.1, from coordinate 4,914,134 downwards.
TTTTCTCAGCAGCTCCTCTCCCATGCGTTATTTTACATTTTCTTCTCTCCTTTCTTTTCTAATTGATTATTGAGTTTGAGTTTCAAGAGTATTTGCTTTAAACCATGCCCCTGCTCACTGGATGGGTTGAGTGAAGGAGGAAGTTTGGATCTTTTTTGAAATTCATTAACAAACAGCATTTTATTTTAAGATAGAACAAATCCTAGTGAGCTGTCAATTAGAGAATGTTTAAGACATGCATAAGATAACTGAGTTTACACCTGCAGATCAATGATCCTTGGGAGACTTGAGTGGCAAATACATTTTGCGGACGTTCAGATGTGCATTGTTCATAGTTTGTTACAGTAGTCACAAGGTAGGCATTTTTAAATAGTCCATGAAAAATTGGACTCAGCTATTTTATGAATTGTTATTTGAGCCTATAACTAATCTCTTTGACATTAACATCTTTAATAAACATTTGAGCAATAGCTGCATGCGGAATATTGGATAGAGCTAAGACAGCATCTCTATTCATTAGGCTTCTGTTTTCTCAATAACCTAATTTTGTCTTTCATGAGATATTAATGCTTTTGGAAGTCTTACTCTTAAATCCTATTAATTCCTAAGCTACCTTTTAAAAGTGCATGAGGCAATATGCAAAGGCTGTCAGTTTCACTGAATTATACATTGAGCTGCTAAGGGTGAATCTAAGAACTTCAGGGCTGCGGAACTAAAGAACTTCATCTGGAAATGTTTTCTGGAGCGAAATGAGACTCCAGGGACATAGATGGGATTGGTCCCCACAGCTTTGCTGTCTTCTGATCTCAGATCCCTGCCACCATACCAGGTGGTACATGCGTGGCTGGGCACAGCATGTCTGTGTCTGCTCTGAGCCATGGGCTGTGGTTCAGCCACTGTTGGTACCGTTTGTGGTGGATCTTTGATAATCAAGCTGGACAGAGAACTCAGCCTAAGACCAAGCTGGGGCCCAAAATAAAGCATCCCAGAGGGAGATATAGAGGTAACTGATGATTGCACTACTTTAATTCTACATCCAAGATTGTGGGACTAGCCAACCACTCTCTGGTTGGATTTAAGGAGCACACCATGAAATGCATACACCCGACACTGGTACGGAGGCCAAGAACCTGAGATTGGATGGACTATGGGCCTAGAAGAAAACCAAATTCTTTTGCTACAGGAACACAGCAATAAAATGACTCCTACTGACATTCTGTTATACTCATCCATAAGTGCCTCACTCAGCCATTATCAGAGAAGCTTCCCTCCTGCAACGGATGGGAACTAACACGGAGACCCACTACTGAACGGCGTGCACAGAATGAGAGACTTTGGAACACTCAGTTCTAGATGAGATGTCCCCATCATGCTATGCAGAAATAGTGTGAAGTCCAGAGTGGATGAACAACACCAAGGAAATGTCATCAAGACACATAGGAACCCACAGAGACTGCAGCAGCATGCACGGGGCCTGCACAGGTTCAAACCTGACAGGGTACCAGGATCACAAAATGGATGTGGACATGGGCTCCCACTTCTACCCAAGAAGCTGTCCGTAACTGAAACCTGCTTTCAAAGGAAAACATTTTATCCAATGGAGTCTCACTGGGCATATTAACAACACATAGGGGTGACCCCGTGCCTAGCAATAGTTGGCTAACACATAACCAACTCAGTGGTATTTTTGTCTCATATTGCTTTGTTTGGATGGTTTTTATCTTATTGGTCTTTTGCTTGTATTGCGGTTTTTGTTTTTGTAGGTTATTTTGTGCATGTGTTCCTTGTTTTGGGTTTTGCTTGTGTTTTAAAGAAAGAGATGAGTGAAAGGGGCACAGAGTTGGGTGGGTGAGGGGTTGGGAAGGAGCTGGGAGGACTTGGGGGAAGGAAAAATCATGATCGGAATATATTGCATAAAATTATTAATCACATGTGTTATCTCCTCCAAAAGTCGGCACCAACGTTCGTAAAGTCTGTCGGATCCCCTCCTGCCACCCTCGTGTGGCTAGTGTGGTGCGCGTCACTAAAGTTATAAAATGCTTCACAATGTTAACCATGGAGCCTGAGACTTAAATGCCAAACTATGAAAACTGCTGCGTGTTGTCTCCCACAAGGCGCTAACTGGTGTTCAGCTAGATCTGGAGACTCTGTAATGGAGATTCCTATCTTTCTTACAGCTGACAACCCCGACACAGACTAGAGGGGGCGCACTTTGCAGGTGTAAGCACTGATAAAATTATTCTATCACAAACAAGGATGCAACTAATCACAAGACAACGGTCTAGAGCCAGATGAAATGTTTCTAAAACGTGAGCTGATTCTAAGACAAGGGATTGCTTACAACTTATTCCAAGGCTTAGCAATCCACTCTTATGCAGTTCTGTTTCTATCCTGAGAAGTTATGTTCTTCACAATGACCACAGCTTATATATTACATTATGTTATATTTATTATAGTATATTTTATTTCATTATATTATATTTTTCTGAGTTACTAACACAAAAATCAATGTAATCTTCCCACTTCCTCCACATGCCTGCATACACCCTCAGTAGATGGTGTGCTACTTTGCATTAAATGTTGTGAAGTCAGAAAATTTCCTCTGATTCTAGAACAAGTTTCTAGCAAAATCTGCTTGATGACTAAGGCTGAGAAGGAGGGAAACTCTGCACTGCACATAAGGTAGGAGGAAACTACAGTCTCAGAAAAGCCTCTGACAGGTGTCCCCTGGAACATCCTAACAGCAGTGTACACTTGGGTGTTGAAACTACAGACGTTACAGCCGTGACAACACCCAGTCTTTTTACTGCTGTCTGCTCTTTATGATGGGACTTCCTAGTTGATCTACAGTGGCTTTAGGTGGACACTTCCTTCCTGAGACAGTCACAGAACTTGGATTTAACTTTGTACTTAGTTGCAGGAAAACAGTGGTGGAGGAGGAGGAGGAGGAGAGGAGGAGGAGGAGCAAGGGGAGGAGGAGGAGGAGGGGAGGAGGAGGAAGAAGAAGAGAAAGACAGCTTGCAGCCAATGTATGTTTCTGCACAAGGAAGTAAAATGTGAAATGGTTTTCTTTCCCCACTGAACACAAGAGAACTTGGTACTAAGTCTCACCCCCATGTGGCCCTCTGCCTGGCATCTCTGGGATCGATCGATGCAGCTTCCTTAGTATGCTGACAGGCAGCTGCTGTCCCAGGCTCACCTCATACTCCTCTTTGAAGCCATAGCCCTCAGCACACTTCATCTGAGTGATGTGTTGGAGGAGGTCTGCCACCCGGATAGCTGGGTGAAGCTGCCCAGTCTGATAAGGCACGTCGGCGGCCTCACGCTTCTTGTAAGTGTGGGGCTGTGCGAGGCTGCTGGTGTCGCTGGCCATTGTGTGGGTCTCATCTGGAAAGGAAGACAAGGGAGAAAAGGAGGGTGAACCAGAGGGCCGAGTCAGGACCACAGGTCGCTAACAAGCTGGCTGCTGACATCCCTCCACTGTAGGATGGCTTAGCCAGAACATGAAAGTTACACGTTTGTAGGTTTAAGTGGGATTGGCAATATGCTAGAAATGAGGCAGGGTTCTTTGCTCTTACAAAGCAGTCCAAACGAGATATTGCTTCCGCAAAGCTCACTGACAAGTGCTCCTTCCAGCATTTTGGTGGTAAAGTTGGCGAAAGTTTCGATCTGAAACTTTATCAAGACCTGGTGCAAAGCCAGGCTTGTACACTTCCAAATGTTACCTAACTTGTTTGCATGATGGAATAAAGGAACTCTACAAATGTTCTGTGAGCAAAAGAAAAGTGCACAAAATGGATTGGCATAGAAAGCTAGAGATGGGATGGGCACTTAGTTCAGGAAATCAAAGGAGAGAGGAAAAAAAAAACGAGAGGGAGAGGGAGCCTGTTTGGGAGTGATGTTTCGATGAGTCACTTTGCATGCTCTGGGATCAGAACACTTAAGGAAACACTGGGCCAACGCATCACACATAGGATGGTCTAGGACAGCAAACATGCAGGCCAGCACAGGGCAGCACTCTGGCTCTGTCAGGTCTATGAGGAAGACGCACACTCCCACACTCCCTCCGCAGCTTCTCCAAGGGGCCGGTTGGGGAACTTACCATTGATTGGCACTTTAAAGCGGATACATATCAGGAGAGAAGAGGAGGAGAAAAAGGAGACAGGGTGTAAGCAACAGTCTGTGTGGATCACTACAGGCAATTCTACTTTGTGTTTTAGCCTTCCAGTTAAACTCTCTGGAGAGGTGGTCAGAGGGCGGAGCCTCAACTCTGCCATCCTGTTAGGGTGGAGTTCTCTCATTTAAGCACCCAATAACAAAAAGGAGGTTAAAATTAGTATAAAATTGCTTTTCATCCCCCATAAACTGAGAAATAACTAAATAAAGGCCATTTGTAGGCAATGCATTTATTTGTCTTTTAAATTTCTCAAGCAAAGCCAATCAAATTATATTAGAAAATTAATGTCAAAATTTGGTCAAAGGAGCCTAAATAGGGTCATGACTAGTAAAATTAGATTAGTGAATTGCAGCAGTGTTATCTACTAAAAAAATGCTTGAGTCAGATGAGCTCAAGGGAGGCTATTCGGCTAAGAACTTTTCTATGGGTTAACTCCTTAAAATTGCTGAATCCCTCTCCTGGTTTCATGAACCTAGGCAGGCGTTTATGAAATCACAGTGCTGAGTCACTGAAAAGGAGATATCAAATCAATTTGACACGTAAGTCATAAAAATATAGGAGAAAGGACGGGGGTGTTTGGGGATTTCAGATTCCGTATTAAACAGGGGTTTCAACTACAGTTTTCTGAATGATTTTTTATTTATTTTTATTTATTTTGTCATTGTTCTACTTAAATGCTTAGTCCTAAGGAACTTAGTGCCTGTTCTGCAACCCTGCTCTGTATGCATTGCAAAGCCCCCGGGGATGCATGGTATGGACGGTGGTACACAGTGGTGGAGCTATGTCGCCGGTGCGGAAATGGCACCCCAGTCACTACAAGGCGGCTAACGACACAAAAAGAAACAAAATAAAAAAAGGGTGAGAAGCTGATTTCATGATTCGTGGTTTTTTGTTTGGTTGGTTGGTTATTTTTTTGCTTTTCATTTGGATTTGCTTTGACATTTAGCAAGGTCTACCTTCTCCCCATTTTAATAGTTACCAGTACCCCCTGGGAGTTTGCATATCAGATCTGCTTGTTGGCAACTGCCAAGAGTTGTCAGCTGGGATGCAGGATCCCTGCTGAGGTACTCAATCCCGGGCTCTTAGTTCCTCGGGAGAAAAGCTCATCTCTGTATAAATACTAAAAGAAATGGAACATTAATTACTTTCCCCTCTGTGCCTCTCTTGTTCTCTTTGTTTTTTATACTTTGTATAGTGAGTACAATGAATTCGCCTTCCATTGTGGCTGAGCAGAAACGGCACCTAAAAGGACCCAGGCTTTTTCAAGTGGATATACCATAAATCTGGTGATGCTCTGCTCCCAGGCCTGCGCGTTTTCGGAGTTTGAAGGCCTCAGAGCCACAGCTGCTGTCAATGTTGCCCGTGTTTCTCCACTGCGTGATGACTCCTGAGCCTTATCTCTAGAAGGGAATGCCTTTCAGACATCCCCACACCGCTGTGTCCCCCCCAGAGAGACAGCTGTTTTCCGGCACAGATGTGTCCTCGGGAACTTGTGTGCCATGTCTGTTGGGAAACTGGGTCACCTCTCCTGTTAGAAATCCCCGACTCTACTAAAATGAACAATTAATCAGTTTTCTCTGACTGCTGAAATGATTTATTACTGATAAACAGGGCCCCATGTCATCTGTTTCCTATATTAAAAAGTTACCCATCAACAATTTTCTAAAATTAAAAATAATGTCTTAGAGAAAAGAATCAGGAAGGTTTCTGAATATATTACTTCTGATGATTTTCTAAGAATCGAAAATTAACTCTATATTCATTCATGAATTAGCTAAAAATACTGACTTGGATGATGTATATTTGAGATGGAGGAGGCTAAATCATTTATTGTCTACCAACTAACTGTCTGTCTATCTGTCCGCATCTATCCATCCATCCGTTCATTTGTTTTTGCAGGCAAATGAGGTAAAATAGACTTAAATTCTCTATGAGAATTGGGTCTTTGGGTCTTTGCAAGTGAAAATGAAACATTAACGTAGTAGAGATAGGATCTGTGCTGAGCCCTGTTTCCCAACCTAATAGCCCTTCTTGTCTCAAGGTAAATTGTAACCGATCCTATCCCCACAACAGACCAACCAAGGAAGGCACACAGCTCCTCCTCTTGCTGTGCGTTCCAGGGATAACCAGACCTGGGGTTCAAATCCCACCACCTACTTCACTGTTTTCCACTGCACAGACTTGACCAGAAAACAGTGATCTGTGCATGGGCTAGGCTTATTTCTTTTACATTAGTTTTGAAACTTGAATTGTCTGTTCCAGTCATGCTTTCTCAGAAAAGGGAGCCTAATCAACTTCAAAAGATGTCATTAATGTTCCCAATCACAAAGCGGTGGCTTTGGAGAAATGATATTTGTTTAATAAGCTTATCTTCACCCTGCTGTGAAATCTGAATGCTTTCTTCCCTCTGACAATGCGAGACTCAGCCCTCTCTACCCACAGTTCCTCCAGGATGAGAGCTAAAGGGGAACCCGGGGCGCGAACACCCCCTCACTCGCCAATCTTGTCCCACCCGGTGACTGCACAGATGGCTCTGCATGGAGATCACAATGTCAGTCTGCATGAAATGAACCTGTGTCCCTCACCTGTGAGAAGGGTTTAAAACCAAGCACCCCGTTTGTAGTTGGTGCTAAAGCCTGCATGGGGGCTGCACTGGGCCTCAGAATAACCACTTCTGCTCCATATTCCACCTTAGCTCAGTCTTTTCCCTTAGGCAACCAGCTTGCTCAAGCCCCCAAAACTCCAGTATGAAGACCAAAGTCACCCTCTCCCCCGGAAATCTGAGAATCGGATCAACTTTGAGAATGGAGAAGCACAGTGGGGAGTCTCGGGGAAGGGTATCAAGGCCTAGTGAGGAGAGTCAGGAGGAACTGGAGCTGAGGATGAAGCTCTGGCTACAGTGAACTGGTATGTACCTGGAAGTCGCCTTTGTTGTGCTCCTTTCCCGGAAGATTAGTGGTAGAAAGAGAACACAGCCGGGACACGCTCGGGTTACATACGCGTCTCAAACGCCACAGCAGCCCATGCTTTGTCTGCTTATCACAGCCAGGTAATGCCATGTCTCCTCACCCTTCTTACACTGTAAGCGGGACCTTTTTCCCCTGTAACCCCCTGCTGGGAATATTTTATACTTTAAATGCATTCTGCCCCATTGGGCTAACAGTTTAGATCATTTCTTGTGACATCTGACATATAACAAAGTACATGAGGCTAAAGCGCCCTCCTGCCATTCCGCCGTTCAGAACATCAGTTCCGTTAAAATTCCACTGTGTGATAGACAGCGTGGCTGGGGGGTGCCCCGGGTGGACAGGCAGGAGGTCTAGACCCCACTGTGATCACTGCACTGCGTGACGTGGGGGGGCATCATTAGGAAAATGCTCTTTTTGAAACTGGTGTTTTTTTAGTGCTTAGAGAGATAAGCAAAAATAACGAGCAGCCATTTTCACTTTTATGACTGTCTCTTTGGACAGGATTCAGCTCTGAGAAGTACACAGCTGAGTGACGAGGTGTCATTTGTCTCCCTCTGGGATCAGAGCTGACATTAAATTCTGAGCACAGAAAGGGAGAGCCCTGGAGCTGGGGTTGCTCACTGGAGCTCTTTGGTATCACCCTACCCCCACATGCAGCAAACCCTTCCTGCCAGTGGAGACCTCAGAGGAAGGCTCCTTGCCCGCCCCATGCCCCTATCCCCACTCTACCCCATGCCCCGCTTCTACCATGGCATCATGCACACTACAAGCTCCAGTCTCCTCTGGGGGTGGGGGGTGGGGACAGCTGATTTTTCTCAGTCACTCCTGAAATAAACTTTGGGGAAGGGAATTATTCTCACCTAAGATTGCAGTTGGCACAAATGGGTCTGCCATACATCGTAAGCAGGGCAATGCAGAGAGAGTAAAAAGAGAAAGAACAGTAAATGACTGATGAACAGTCCCCGAGTTCCCCAGGAAGGCCATCAGAAGCCCAGGATTCACATCAAGTAAAAGAACCCACCCAAGTAAAAGAACCCAACCCAAGCGCTGCGGAAGGTGGTGAGGATGCGCGATGGTGGAGCACGTTACCTGGGTAATAGGAATTCGGCACCGATGTGCTCAGCGTGTTTGTTTTCATTGTAAAGGATGACGGTGAAGACACGGCTGTGGAGAGAGAAAGGCAAGTTTAGAGGCCACAGGTTGGTTGAATTTGGAACCTAAGAGAATCTAGAATCATGGCAGCCAGTCTACATGAAGGTAGACTGCTCTTGTGGAGAAGCCTCTGAGATTCGCTGACGTCCACGTGGCAAACGCCACCATTCTCAGGAGTTTCTAGGTAGTCACTCATCCTTTTTAGGAGACAAACCCTTTTGATCAGACAAAAACTCTTCTTATCCTACTATGGAAAACACCTACAAAGGCCGCCACATTGAATGTGGAAATCCAAGAGGTTCATTTCTCTGGCTTTTTTGCCTTGGACTTTGTGATGGTGCTTCTGAGCTGGAGTTCAGGAGTACAAACGCGGGAACAAGTCAACTCCTGACAAACAAAAGGAATGCCAGTGTTCTGATGCTTTGCTAAAAATCCTCTCCTTTCTCCTATTTTGAAAACATGGGTTGCTGAAACCTGGCTCATAAAAAGTAAAGCTGATTTGTGCTATACTTTTTTTTTCATGTTGCTCTTTAGTCTTTGAATGATTAATAATAATAATAATGATAATAATAATGATAATTAGTAATACAATTCTTTGGATTATTTCTATGAAGAACACACAACCACCATGCCTGTCTCTTTGTCTCTACTGCTAAGAGGAAATGTCAAACCCTCTGATGAACTGATTCCATTGAAAATGGGCATTTCCAGTCAGTAGTATGTTAACTCTCCTCTACACCCCAAAATAGGAATAATAGAACACACTTTCACTTCTTCACTAAAGTGGAAGGACCAATGTCTGCTCAGGGTAGTTCAACATCACCACCCATGGTTACAGATCTCCTAAGTACTTAAGTGATTTATTTGATGCTGAGTTCTCATGGAGATACACACAGAATCTCATCGCCCTCTCCATGGCGGTGCTATAGATTCTTGCCATTCCTCAGGTTGTAACTATTGTGATGACGTGTGAAGGTATTTTAGTTGTCAGAAGCAATCTCCGTTGTAAAGGGAAGTGACTTTACTCATGGTCATATCTTCAGAGGGCAGATATGCCAGGGACAGAGGGAGGACCAGAATCCAGGCTGCCTGTCAGTTACCTGGTTATTTCCCTAAAATGGAGAAGGGTCACATTTATACATGACTTTGGTAAGTGGCCAGGAAAACAGCAATCGATAGAAAGAAGAACTGAAGAAATCGTACGCTTATAAACTGCTCAGGTGTATCGCCTGTGGCCGTTTTTATGTGCTTGGTAAATGTGTGCGAGGCAGATACAAAATGACTGTGTTTGTTTCTACCTTTGTGTTAAAATACACTTGTCTTTGAGTATTCAAATCCACCTTTGAGCTAAACATTTGTCTTTAGGTATTCAGACTGAGCCTATTCTCCTTTCCCATATTCTTTATCCCCCGTCTATGGTATAGTGAAGTGGAAGACATCACTCATATTTGCTTTGGTGGACAGATTATACCACCTCCTATAAATGAATTTCGCCTTAGTTTTCAATTCTCCAGCCTTGTTTTTCTTATTATCTCATTTTAAAAAGTGACTCACCTCACAGCTTCTAGAACTTTCTGAGTGAGAACTTGCAGGTATGTATATCTGCATGGTGTGTGTGTGTATGTGGCCCAAGCATCTTCATAAACTCTCCTTGGGATTGTTTACCTAGTAGTTTTAATTGAGAGGGGATGAATAGAGTGTTGTGAAAATGTTTACCACTGGGGATCCCTGTCAGTGAAACTGTAGGAGACCTTCCATAGCTAACAGAGCAGGAGGGAACAAGCGTCCTCTGCCTTCACTGAGAGGAGGGTCAAAAAATTCCAAGCGTAGGTCAGTCAGAGAGGCTGCATTGGCAAACCTGTGCTCCTCAGCGGCCTTGCAGGTACTGACCTGAGTAGAACTAACTGCCCAGTTAGACTTCCTGTCTAGCAGTGATGTCACCCCTTGGGTGCAAACCTGAAACACCTCATAGTTGATTAGTTTCAGTTCCTGTCCTCGGAGTGCGTCATCTCAAGAAAATGTATTCTTGAGAATCTGACAGTGAAATGAAGGCGAGGACCCCTCTGAGTTGTCTCTTCCTTCCCTCTCCACACTTTTTTGTTTCCTGGTGGTTTCTCACATGTTTTACATTTGTTTCACATGTGCTGGCTAAGTGTCCTCCCCCTGAGCTGTGTCCCCATCCTGTGTGGTCCCTTCTATACCGACACTTAGAGTGGATACTCTACAAATTCCAGCTCTGTGTGTACTTAAAGTCCCCCCCCCCCCCCATCAAACAATCAGAGGCAGGATACTACAATTTGGAGCTATGTCACTATGTATGAACTCTTTAAAAATGTAATTAATCTTTTTTTTTTTTTTAGTGAAAAAACAAGTGTTTTCTGCTACAAAAAAAAGCAGAAAGACATGAAAGAATTTATTACAATGACACACCAGTTTTTGCACCCTGAATGTCACCCTGAATGTCATAGGGGGCCGAGAACCCAAGAGTGCTGCCCTCCTATGTCAGAGCAGTGCCTGCTGCAAGTAAGTTTGGCAGGCTGTGTGTACAAGGGGCTCACATGAATAGGGAAAGACAAAGTGGGACGGTGAGGGCCATGATAATCCAAAGAAGCAGTCTATGAAAGCTAAGTGAGTGTCACAGGCCCTGCAGGCCCCTGAGCAGGCCCGGAATGCTGGCAGCCCAGCATCCTCTGGTCAAAAGGCTTGGTCAGTTTGCCAACATGCACTGTCCATGGCTACCAGTGATGCCCTAGACCTCCTCTCTGTGCTCCTCGCTGTCACAAGCCCTACCAGCCTTTCTGTGCATTGCTTTGTTCATATTTGTGTTGCTGATGACATCCTGATCATACAGGAGGGACCAGCAGTAGTCTGTAGGGATGGGTTTCCCCCAAACAAACCTTGTCCTTGGACTTCACGAGTGTGTGCCTTGAACTACATCAGGCTGTGGGATCTAACTTTGGCCACTGGCCACATAATCAGGTATGGGAAATATGTTCCTTTTGTACCTCAGATAAACAGTTGAGTTGCTGATCTCCAGAGACACTGGCTGCACAGGGGATCACAGGTGGGCTCAGGTAGGCATTGGCTAGCCCCCCACCAGGCTTGAGACACACTGAAGCACATTTTAATTTATTAATTGCCACTAATTGCCCTATAATAAAGGCAGAACCCAGTGCCTGAACAAACAAACAATCAACTCGTTAGTGCCATTTAATGACCTGTTTCACAACAGACTTCCCCGTGCAATTCCATACCTGGCTTGCTTACAAACGGGATCTAAGCAATGAAGGGGCGAGGGGAAAGCAGGTGTGTGCTCAGCCAGAGGGGAGCCTCTGTGTAGTGTCACTGCTCCCAGAGAACTGAAAGACATTTCCCATGGATCCCTGGGTTCACTGCGTTGGGTCCTAGCCTTTAAAAGAACACCTTCTCTAAATACAGGCCTAGAGGCTGGACAAAGCAGTTCTGTATAAGAAGACTGTAAGAGGACTTGGGGTTTTAATCCCATGGAGCTACCAGAACCTGGTCTTTAGGTAAAAGCCGTGCGGTGCGGGCACTTACATCTCCCATTAAGGTTGTGCGTGTCCATGAACGAGAAGGCTTCGTCACAGTTCGTGCCTTGCTCGGTATAGCTCTTGTCCATAGAATTCACCATGACTGTCATCTCCTGCCGGGTGCTGCTCATTGTCTCCTTCCTCTTCTTGGCCAGTTTCCTTGGGACAAAGAGTTAAGTTATGTAGACATACGTGTGGATGGAAGACAGATTCATGGCACGGGTGCTCACTGGTGCTCAGGAGCAACTTCATTCATTCTTGCAATGATTTATGTGCCTTATGTATGTGAGGTACCTGCCAGGCTGCACACAGAGAGGGGAAACACCCACTGCCTCTGCTAACAACAGTAAGAACAGCAGCAGCAGCAGCAACAACAACAATAACAACAACAACAACGACAAGCCGAAAAAACCAGAGAGCGCTTACCTTACAACCTAACCCCAAATAACCAATGATCCTTAGATGATTCTGTTATCATCTGTGGACTGATACACTCCTTGAGTTACTAGCTTCTTACTAAATAACCGTCTGAGACACAGTGTCAAATAGTAAATACTTGCCAGGCAAAATTAGACTATGGGTTCCCAATTTGTGACAGGGTTCCACCCCACTACACTGCAATTCTTATTTGTTGAAGTGACGTTGACTGTAGCCAACCTAACTTCCAGCAGGGATAACTTGTCCCCATTCCTTCCCTCTGCAGGTGAAAATGCAGGAACCCAGCCCTTTGCATCCTACTCACTAGCCACAAGACACTCATTTAAAATGGTGGCTACCTATATAAAATTCCTGGAAACCCCAATGGGAAATGCCATAAGGAGACAGATAAAACACGTGTCTGAAGATCTGCTCACTAGAGATTATGTACACAAGATAGACAAGGGTGGAATCTAAAATACTTTAGAAAAAGTGACACTGTGAAAAGATGCCATCCTGCTGCGCCGCAGTCTCTCCTGGAAATCGCTCCTCAACAAGACCAGAACAATGGCAATCTCAGAGCCATGCTAACATGGAAGCAGGTAATTTTCCTGGGTTCCCATCCAAAGAACTATAGGCAACAAATGCCTGTTAGAAGGAGAATCAGCATCTTCCAAGGATGAGCCCCTTGTCTAATGCAGCATAGTCAGCCTTGAACCATAAGCATAGCATGATCAGCCTTGAGACAATAAACACAGCATAGTCAGCCTTGAGACTATGTGTGTATGGCAAAAACAAACACAGCAGGTTGCATTTATATATTTGCATATACATATACATCATCATCATCATCACCATCATCGTCATCATCACCATGATCATCAGAAAAGAGGCTAGCAACTTGAGAGTGGGGAGACAGAGGAGTGACTGGTGGGAGGGAGAGGGAAGTGATGTAATTTTGTTTCCATATATTTTTTAAAAACATATAAAACACTTTTGAAAAGAAAAGAAAAAAAGAAAAAAGTATTCAAATGGTGCCTAAGCCCCCATCAGCATTTAAAATGGAAAATGGCAGCTAGTTCCAGTAAATCATCATGATGCTGAGTGACCTGGGACACCACAGAATTGAAAATGAGCCACACCATCACAACTCCACCCATGCCAGGTGATTGCTGATGCAGCTCTCGGAGGGCGTTGGGACAGGAGAGCATATGGGCGATTTTTATTATCATTTCTAAGTGATGCATAATCCAAATGCTTTCTTGCCTGTAGTTATAATCATCTCTTACTTCCACACTTGGAGGGAGGAACAGCTCTTAGACTAACTTGCCCTTTTAAATGCTCAAAGTTGGTGGAACAAAAGACATTTATTTGACAGATGAATAAAAATCACATACAATGTCTCAGGAAGGGAGAAGTGATGAGCAGGTTGAGGGGTCAGCCAGGGTGACCTCTGAAGGCACCAGCAGGCACCCTCTCTTTCTATGTGCAGACATTGACTTAAGCCCCCTCCCGGCTGGACGTACTGTGTGGAAGTCAGCATTAGACCTGCCTCCTGTCAATCATCAGGTGCTCTGCATTAGACCTGCCTCCTGTCAATCATCAGGTGCTGTGCATTAGACCTGCCTCCTGTCAGTCATCAGGTGCTGTGCATTAGGCCTGCCTCTTGTCAGTCATCAGGTGCTGTGCATTAGGC
>JADRCH010000066.1:4888272-4900162 GCA_019843965.1 Rhynchomys soricoides | reverse complement strand
TAGGCCTGCCTCTTGTCAATCATCAGGTGCTGTGGATTAGGCCTGCCTCCTGTCAATCATCAGATGCTCTGCATTAGACCTGCCTCTTATTATCAGGTGCTCTGGACAGAGACCACCTTATTGCTGCTCTCCCCAAAACACTATTTCCTAGAGAACATTCTTAGGGCATGTCCCCCCTGGAACACCGAAGTGGAGGACTGAGAAACTTTAGCTCCAGAATTCAGACAAAGTGCTCACTTTGGGTGTAAAGGTTTTTTTGACTTATTTTGGGCTTATTTATGTGGATAAATGCTTCAACATCCCCTTTTAGTTCAATCTACAAAGACTGAGATAGTCAACTTTTCCAGACGCCCTATACTTTTGCTTGTTTGAACTTTAAAAAGATCACAAAGAAGAGGTCACCGGAATCTCTTTCATTGCTGCTGGCAGGATGGAAGATGGTGGCAGACACAGGGCATGCAGCCATTTTCCTTTCTAGTTCTCTCTCTCTCTATGAATGAATATCAGAGTGCCACACTAAACATTTCATTATTAATCTTTAAGTACAGAAGAGCCCCTTTAATTCATAGGTATATTCTCCGATCGAGTGGAGGTCAAATCAGAAACTCACCATTTGATGCTAATACCTGTTGGATTAAGTACTCTAGATAAATGCTCATGAACCTTCTTTAAAAACCAGTGAGTTCTCAGAGTCCTCAGCAAGCCTCCCTTCACTGATCCTATGCTTTATCTTGAGTTTCTAATGCCCAACACAAACATCATGTGCCAGGCAGTGTTGGGAGCCGCCTGAGCACCCACATCCGCCATTACAAGATGGCGCCTACATTCGGCCGAGGACAAGTTGTAAACAGGCTAGTGCGCATGCACCAGGTAATTTTCCACCTCAGAGTCTCAGCCTCTCTCGTGGCGGCATCTGGCCTGGTGTGCGGGAGCCAATGGGGAAGCTCCATGTCCCAGGCAAGCGCTGTGACCCATATAAAGGGCGAGTATTCTATTGTTCTGAGTCTCCACTCGTGGCCAGCTTATGCTCTCCCTCTCAAGATGCATTAAAGCTGTTACTGCAGAAGGATCCTATGTGTGCCGCGTCGTTCTTGCTGGCGAGACCGTAGCGCGGGACAAGGCAGGTCATATAAGGGAAGGAAGCTAGGGTCAGAAAATGTGGGTAGTGAGGAGAAGAGACAAGGAGGGAAGCTGACTCGTCTCTATCAGTGGATACCTGAAGGGAGACCACTCATTCCAAGTGTCAGAAGCCAGAGAGCCAGATTTTATGTCAACATGGGTTTAAACATCTTAGTGCTGGATTCTATCACTTCAGCGAAAGGCCATCACCAAAAAGCAAGTTGGGGGGAACAGTTTATTTGGCTTACATTGCCATATCTCTATTCATCATTGAAGAATGCAGTGGCCATTCCTGGTTGTCAACCTGACTCTATCTGGAGTGAATACATTCCAGAATTGGAGGGCTCACCTGTGATCCAGATCTTGAGGCTAGAAGACACACGTTTCTGACCTGGATCTTGGCATGGAGATCTTGAAGTATAGTGGCCATGAAAAGCTTAGGCCCAAGTACAGGCCCTTAATCCCAGGAGACTGAGGCAAGGAGATCTCTGGGACAAAGCAAAGTCCCAGATCCAGGTGTGGTGGTACACACCTTTAATCTGGGCCACACCTTCTGCTGGAGACCTACACAAGGACATTGGAAGAAGGAAGATTCGCTCTTCTTTGCCTGCCTGCCTTGTGGGACTGAGCGACTGCTAGATCCTTGGCCTTTCATTCACAGCTGCTGCTGACCATTGTTGGGGAGTTGGACTACAGACTGTACGTCATTGACAAATTCCCTTACTATATAGAGACTACCCATAAGTTCTGTGACTCCAGAGAACCCTGACTAATACAAAGAAGGTCAGGACAGGGACTCAAACAGGGCAGGAACCTGGAGGCAGGAACTGATGCAGAAGTCATGAAGCCAGAATTGGCTTTCTAACCATGGCTTTGCTCAGCCTGCTTTCTTATAGAGCCCAGGACCACAATGGTGGCATCCCTTACAATGGACTGAGCCCTCCCTACCCCACTAATTCAGAAAATGCTCTATGGGCTTGCCTGCAGCCTGTCTTATGGAGGTGTGTTCCCAACTGAGGTTTCTTCCTTTCAGATTACTAGCTTGTGTTAAGTTGACCTAAAAGTAGCCAGCATAGCAAATAATTAAAAATTTTATATAAAAACTGCTTGGCTGAAATAAAGCACATTGGTTACCACTGGTGCCCTTCCCAAGTAGAAGAGTCACTGTTTTAGAATGGGAAGGAGTTGGGACTAATGTTTCCCATACAGCCAGAACATGCCAGTGCCCTGTGTGGGTCATCTCCTTTGATCTTTGATTTTTACTTTGCAGATGAGACAATGGAATTTCAGGAAAACTACTCATTCAGGTGGTAGAACTGAGCCAGGACACAGAACTCTGTCTCTAAACAACGCAGCTTGCCTTGGATGTTACTGGATGGCTTACGGATGTGAATACTCTATCACCTGAAATGTAGACACTATGCTGGAAAAGTCAGCAAGTCAGAAGAAGACGCAGAATGCATTGCACAATGTCAGTGGCATGCAAGATGCCTATGAACAGAATCAACCACTAGCAGGCCATCCCTAGTGATGGGAGACATGGACCAATGAGAGCGCCTTTTATTTGTTATTCAAAGATGTGGCATGAAAACTCCCATGAACACTCAGAAATGGTTGAGGAAGTTTAGAGCTCAGAACTGAAGTTCACTTATAACTGGACAAGTTGGATTCTCTGACTCTGTTGTCTGTTTCTCATCCTGTGCTATAGATCTATGGTTCTAAAAATGGAACTTTAAAAACCGAAAGAAAAATTTTCTGAACTTACTATCTTTTATGGAGGGGAGTCCCTTAGCTGGAAGTGACTTTCTCCATACTCTTATTGAAAGACAGGTAGATTTATTTTTCATCATAATGCTCAGAGAATTGTTTGTCTGAAATATTGTAATCGCCAATTTCTAAACCTGTGCTTTATGAATCGCAGCAGTCCTTAGTAATTAGGAGAAGAAGACAGGAAGGTTCCTATCAATACCTGTAAATAGACGATGTTTAAGAAATGAGAGAAAAGTCTTAAGAGTTTCCCGGCAGCAAGCAGGAGTCAGAAGTCATCACTCTCTTTAAATAACAACCAAACAGGACAGAATACAAATCTTAGATCCACGGGAGGGCTGAGGACCCAGGGGAACTGCTCTTCCCCAAGCAGCGATAACTGTGGGCAAATGCGGAGCTCACAACTCAAAGGAGCGAGAAAGTATGTGTGTGGAAAACCTCTGTGAAACTAAATGAGCAAATTTAAATAAATGGTATTTAATTGATAAAGGGATACACTGTGATGAGCATACAGCTTGGGTTACAATGTGGACAGGGCCTCAGAGATCGTGATCTCCATGGTGTGATGGTTGGGGAAGAGAGACATGAACAGAAGAAACATTTGAAGCAGCAATGACTCAGCATTCCCCAAAGATAAAAGGACAAATGCCCTGTTCAAGTCCAAGAAATCCAGGGAGCAGGAGGAAGCGTAAGTCTGACACATCTACAGCTAAGCCTATCATATGCAGATAGCCAAAAAGAAACTGAAACAAAAATAATCCTAAAAGAAGATGAAGAGGGTAAGCATGCTTCCCAGTGGGGACAACCAAGTGAGGGTGACGTCCCGGAAATGCTCAGATTATAGAGCTGGTGAAATAGTCACAGTGGCAGGCCGGCGGGCGAGGAGAGCTCAGCCAACCCAAGCCGCTCCATTCTACCAAGTTATCCTTGAGGGATGGGGAAATAAACCTTGGCAGACATATGAAAGGTGAGGGATTTGTTGCTAGCAAGCTCTTCTTACAGAAAACGTTGAAAGTTCTTAGGCGTCTTGGTCCACTGCCTGGATGTGTCTGTGCACTGGTCCCTGACTGTGCCCATTTATATCAACTGAGAGGAGTTCACCCCCAGCCATCCTAGACCACCTTGAGTATAATAGACATCCTGTCTTCTGAAAACAAAAATATCCATTATTCTTAAGAACAGTGGCTCTGAATCAGTTTGTACTAGAGCCAAATATTTGACAGACCTGGAATAGGGATTACAGTGACATTGCTCTTAGGTTCAATAACCACCAAGTATGTTTGTTCATGTGTGTGTGTGTGTGTGTGTGTGTGTACATGTATGTGTGTGTGTGTGTGCAGTGTGTGTGTGCTGTGTGTGTGCTATGTGTATTTATAGTATGTGTCTGTGTGTCTCTGTGTGTATACTGTATGTATAATGTGTGTGTGTGTGCATGCCTGTGTCTGTGTACATGTATGTGTGTGTTTGTGTACATGTAAGTGCGTGTGTGTACAGTGTGTGTGCTATGTGTATTTACAGTATGTGTCTGTGTGTGTATACTGTATGTACAATGTGTGTGTGTGTGTGCGTGCCTGTGTCTGTGTACACATATGTGTGTGTTTGTGTACATGTATGTGTGTGCTATGAGTATTTACAGTATGTCTGTGTGTCTGTGTGTATACTGTATTACAGTGTGTGTGTGTGTGTGTGTGTGTGTGTGTGTGTAGATTGAGAGCTGGTGGATAAGAGTTCATGAACAAAAGAAGTACAGTAGATCATCACAGGCCCTGACTGGACTACCAAACCTCATCATCGGGCTGGACAGGCAGCACTGCCCATTTCTGGCATCAGAAAGATGGCCTCTTTTGAAACTAACCCCAGTGATCCTGAGTTAAATTGTACAGTCACCTTTGTGAAGTGCCCCCCATAGAGTAAAGTTGCTGTGAGAGGAGCAGCACAACTCAACTTTGTTACACTGAGTCTAAAAAGGACTTTGGGGTGAGCAAGCACACTAAAAGACAGGTTTGCACCCTGAAACTCAGCTGGGATTGGCATCTCAATCCTATTCTCAATTTCCTGGCAGGGAGATATAAGAATCTTACATTTAGTATCATGCCTGTCTACCATAAAGAACATGAGAAGCCAACTAGTGTGCCCATATAATAAAACACCCTTGGTCAGCTGATCTCAGAGTTCGGTGGCTCAGGAAGTGTTTGTTAGTGGAGGCCATCTTCCACCATCAGGAGCCATGTGGTCTGAGTCAGCTACGAGATCCCTGTGCCCACTGAAGACACCTCAGAAAGCGTGGAGGTCTCTGAAAACTCACCTATGGGTATACACACTAAGGTGAGCAATCTGCTTGCCTTAGAGAACAGGTTATAGAGGACAGGCTGTAGCTGGTCGCCATGACTTCTGTCTCATGTTCTTTAACTATGGTAAACATGGCTTCTTGACAAATCAAACGTTCTGAAACAGAGCCCTTAGCAGATGCTGGAAGACTTCTACAGCATAGACAGGAAGGAGGGTTACACCCCAGAACCTCTTATCTATTGGCCTACAGATCCTGCCCCATGAACACAGAAAAAGAAATGTGTAGCAGTACCCAAATACCTCTACTCAAATCATCACAGCGGTGGTGGCGGCACATTCCCTGCTACCTGCTCCAATGTTCTGAGCTCTTGAATGAAACACACACACACACACACACACACACACACACACACACACACACAGCCTTACATTTTAATATACCTTAAACAGCTCAATGGCTGGGCCACTTCCAAACCTCCTCATGGCTAACATTCTCCCCTCTGATAGTCCTGAGTTTTTACTTACGAAAATTCCATCTTGGCTGCCCCAAACCCAGACCTGCAGTGCTCCTGGGTCATAATCCCTGATTATTATATATGATGGCTGTGTTCTCCCTTCTGCATTTCTCAGTTCTGGTGTACCCTTCTTCCTCCCTGGCATGGCAGCGATCTCCTTCCTCCTCCCTTGGTCCCATGCCTGGGAATCCTAAAAGTCCCACCTCTGTCTCCCTGCCAGCAACTTTAGTTACCAACAGAAGCCAACTGGGGACAGGGACCTTCAGCATTTTACATGTGGGTTCTCGTGTAATTTTGGGGACCCAATGAATGTTTATACAAGTATCAGACCAAACCACAACAGAAATGTCAGAGAGAAGGAAAATGGCATAAATCAGACATTTGGGTGTCCACAAAAAGGAAGAATGTCAGAGAAGGAATATTTGAGGTTATACCAATATCTTTTATGAATTCTTAATTAATCTAGCAGATAAACGCTTGTTTAAAATAACAACAAAGTATCAGACAGCTACTGCTTATGGATAGGAGAGATCAGAGAGAGATGACAGAGAAGAAAATGAAAGCGTACCTTGCCATTAGAAAAGCACCTGCAATGCAAAATAAAGTCCTCTAAAGGTGGGTTGGCATTAGCTGTGAGTGCCTTGTATCCAGGACAATCAAGGAAGAAAAGGAGCTGGGAAATGAGAGAAAGTAGAATAATACAAAATGCTCAACATGCTATAGAAAGAGTGGGGGCAAGCTATAAAGATGAGGCAAGCACAAGGCAATAGATCCAAAACGGTTAAGATCCACCAGGTCTCGATCCAGTGCCGTGATCAATGGAAATGCCAACAGTCTATACGTTTAAGTTGAAAGACAGATACTAACAAGGTAGATAAAAAACAAGACCCAACTTAAAATTATCTGTAAGAAAAATTATCATCTATACAAAGTACAAAATAGAGTAAAGAGTAAGGGGATGAAGAAAGACACACAAAGTCAACGATGGACAACAGAAAATCGGAATGGGCTGCATTAGATCTGATGTAACATCCAAGGCATGTGGCCATGGACTGGAGTAGCATTCCATTAAAACAAAAAGGTTTGCTCTCAACGCAGACGTTAAGTCTCATGATATGTTTCCAAACATCGAGCTTATATACGAGTCGAGGGACAATCAACTTTGAGGGAAAGTGGATGAACCCATTCAGATAGTTGAAGACTTTCATCCTTTTGTTAGCAGTGGGCAGATCAAATAGGCAGAGAATCATTGAGGACATTCTTCAGTTCAACAGCCCAACAAATCGGCTGGATTCAACTGACATTGTTAGACTATTTTACCCAGCAACAGTAGAATGTTACAAACTGATAGGTCTTAGTCACAGGTGTAGGATATATCTGGGGCCATAAAATATACCTTAAAATTTTTTTTTAAAGGAAAGAAAACACACAATGAATATTCTCAGATGAATGAGGAATTAAGCAAAAATTCAACAAAGATGGCTGAAAATTCCCAAACACTGGAAGATAAAGAACACGTTTTTAAGGCTTTATCTGTAACATGGTACCACTGGAAGGTAGAGAAACCTCTCGAGTGATTGTAGGTCCCTGGAGGCCATCCTCTAAGGAGACCATGAGATGGTATCTCCTCTCCCCCCCCCCCCGCCTCTAAAGTAGGAAGATGGGTGGCTTTGCTCCAAGATGCTCTCCACATTGTGATGTGCTGCCTCACTGCAGGCTCCCTAGCAATGAGCCTATCTGACCACTGAGCTAAAATAAACATCTGAAACTGAGGCGAACTGAAACTGTCCTTTTCTATGTTGATTTTGTAGGTGGCTTGTTACAGTGCAGGATAACTGCTTAAAGATTGTAGTATTGCTGATGCGGGAGGCATTAAAAGGAAGGAAAAATGGTCATAGCTTTGAAAGTTCAGACAGGAATGAAGGTGAGAGAGTGATGGTAAGGCAGGTACTCAGAGGGGAGACAGTTGTTGCAATCCATCATCACATATGAGGGAACAGGAAATGAGAAAAAACTTCCCACCATATTATCATCCACATGACAGGTGTCAATCATCCACATGACAGGTGTCAATCATCCAACATGACAGGTGTCAATCACAACCAATAGAGATGATCCAGTAAAGAAAGAATTTGTTCGGAAAAGTCCCCTGGAAGAGCTAGAGGACAAATGGTAGCCCACTTAAGGGACAACACAGAAGGAAACAGCCATGGCCCCTCCTCCCTTTCCTCTCTGAAACCATGCTGGGTGGGCTGTGGCATGCAAAGACATTTACTACAGGTGTGGTGGGCTCAAGGGGGGAGAACTCCATAATGCTGCTGTCCAACTGTCTCCCAGGATGAAGGGAGGAATTGTCACCAAGCCCCTCTCTAATACAGACCCTGCCACAAAGAGAGTGTCTAGAAAAGACTGTATCTCAGCTCATGGAAAGGCGTCTTCACTTTAAAGTAATCTTTCAGTTAGATATTAGATACTACATGGGGGCAAAATTTACAGAGATGGAAATCACAGACAGACAGAAGAATAAAAGGACAAACGGCTTTCTGGTCCAGGATCATATAACTATGTGTGTGCTTTGACTTAATTAAAAGCTGGGGTAGAAGCTGGAACCAAGAAGTATTTATTTAATTTTTCTCACAGTAGGGATGAAATAGCTATTGGTTGGGTCCAGCTGAATAAACCCAAATGAATAAGGAGCTGTCACCTTAAAGATGGATCTGTTCAAAGTACTAAATAATGTTGTTTTCAAAGTTAAAAATTTAAGGAATAAAACTCACAGTGGTCTGATAACTAATTATTTCAACTTGACTAGCATTACAATAGCCAGTAGAGCACAGATGAAAATAATTATTACAAAAACTGTGGATTCAGAAAAAGCTATAGCATTTATTAAGTATTTAACTAGCCCAGTCAAGATGCTGCTCTCATTAACTCCTTGTATAGAGAAGGAAATTGAGACTCCATCATGGGAAATTGTCTACTGTGGCACCATACATGGCTGGATACTTGACATGCTGCCTCATACTCACGTGTAGAGATACATTAATCTCTAAAAGTTTCATAGGAATCACAGCTAACCACACAGATTGCTTCTGTCTGGACAAACTTAAATAGAGGCTAACCTTTGCCCTAAGAGCTTCTGGCTTTAACTGAGGTAGAAATATCTACCTGTCACCACCACCAACACCTCAGTGACGTCCACTCAGTTTCTCTCTCCTAGACACAATATGGAGCAGCGTACCCACTCCCTACCCACCAGCCCACTGGTTTTCACTGACTAGTTGACAGACAAGTATTTATGCTGAAGAATAGTTCTGTTTCTAGACAAGCTCGAGTTTTTATCTGTGTTGGGGTTCTGCTTTATTTGTCTCTTAGGTTGAGAAATACTGATAATAAGATGCCTTATTTCAGCAATAGATATGCAGCTGGAGTGTGTCATGTTAGGTCATTAAAGTGACATCAGAAAGACAAGCATCATGTGTTCTCACTTGCACATGTAAGCTGAGAAAGTTAATCCCAGAAGCAGGGCAGGGGCTACCTGAGGAAGGGAAGGGTGACAGGGAGTGGGGGGGGGGAGGGTGTGTGAGTGGAAGGTTAATGGGTAGAGCAGAGCATCTGGGCAAGGGGAATAACTTCTAATATTTACAGAACAGTGGGATAACTAAGGTTGACAATAATCATTGTGAATTCAAGAGTAGACAGGGTTTAAATGTTCCTAACCAATAAATAAATAAATAGATGAATAGATAAATAGAGTGATGACTATTTCAATTACTCTGATATGATTATTTCATACAATATACATATATTGAAATGTCAGAGTTCTTTCCCATGGTCCCTTGCAGCCTTTTCTTCTAGCCCAGTGATTCTCAACCTGTGAGTTGTGACCCCTTCGGGGGACAAACAACCCTTACACAGGAGTCATATATCAGATATTCTGCATATAAACTTACATTATGATTCATAATAGTAGCAAAGCTACAGTTATGAATTAACAACAAAATAATTTTATGGTTGGGGGTCACCACAACATGAGAAACTCTATTAAAGGGTTTCAGCATTAGGAAGGTTGAGAGCCACTGCTCTAGTGCATTTCCACTCCTTTGTGACAACCACTAGACCTGCAGAACCAGTCTCTAGCAAGGACTCCTGCTCAGTGGCCACACAAGGGTGGAACTCAGCAACTCCACAGCCACACTTGGTTAGGATCCATTGTGGACAGAGGCAACCAAAGAAGTGAATGCCTACCCACCCAACGAAGAAGAGACCAGTTACTGACACCAAGAAACTTCAAACATGATAATAGCAAATCAATAGATTTCAGCACAAAAACTCAAATGCAAGACAATATACCTCCTATGGAAGCTGTCAACCCTACTGCAACAGGCACTGAGAAATGCAATTTATCCGAATCATAAGACGAGAACTTCAAAATAGCAATTATGAATATATTGAAGGAACTTAAAAAAGAGATATGAATAAATCTTGCAACGAAAATCATATAAACATAAACTGTAAAAGTGATGCAATAAAAATTACTAAAGACATGGAAATCGAATTTAACAAAGAAACAGAATATCTAAAGAAAGCCCAAAGCAGAATAAAGTTGGAAATGGAAAACTCAGGATATCAAACAAAAACTTAGCCTCACCAAAAGATCACAAGACATAGAATAGAGAATCTCAGGTCATGAAGACAAGGCAGAAGAAATGGATGGCTCTGTTAAAAAAAAATGTTATATTTAAAAGAAGTCTAGGAAACCTAGGAAGCCATGAGAAAACCAAATCTATGAATAATAAGGATACAGGAAGGAGAATACATCTATGTCAAAGGCACGGAAAATAACTTTTAACAAAATAAGAAGGGAAATTTCCTTAACCTATAAGTAGAGATGCCTATCAAGGTACAAGAAGCATACAGAACACCTTAGAGACACAACAAGAAATTACCCACAACATATAATAATTGATACACTAAAGAAACAAAAAAGAATATTAAAAGTTGCAAGGGAAAAGACAAAAATCATATATAAAGGCAAGCCCGTTACAATAACATCTGATTTTCAATGGAGCCCCTGAAAGCCAGAAGGGCCTGGAAAGATGTTCTATAAACTTTACTATCAATCACAACCGAGAAAGTTCTATACTAAAAACAAATTTAAGCAATTTCTATCCACCAATCCAGTTCTACAGAAGGCACTAGAAGGAAAACTTCAGTCTGAAGAGGTTAACAACACCCAAGAGGACACAAGGAATAAATAATTTTATAACAATAGGAAATTCATTACATAACAACAAAACAGGAACCAAAACGCACTGCTCACCAATAACTCTCAATATTAATGGTCTCAATTTCCAAAGACTAATAGATTTGATTAGAAAATAGGATCCATCTTTCTGTTGCATCCAAGAAACACACTTCACAACCCAAAATGGACATCACCTCAGGGTAAACGGATAGAAAAAGTTATTCCACGCAAACAGATCTAAGAAGCAAGCTGACGTAGCCATTTTAATATTTGTCAAAAGAGACTTCAAATCAAAACTAATCAGAAGAGACAGAGGAGGACACTGCATTCTCACTAGAGGAAAATCAACCACGAGGATATTGCAACTTCAAACATTTATGCACCCGACAAGGACATCTAAGTTTATCAGCCTAGAAACACTACTACAGCTAAGGCCACAGAGTGATTAGGGGGTGACTTTCATTCCCTGCTCTCAGCAAAAGACAGGCCATCAAGATAAAAACAAAGAAACATGGGAGTTAAATAACATTACAAATCAATGGTCCTGATTGACATCTACAGAATGTTCTATCAAACACTGAAGGAAGCAGTACCTTCTCAGCAGTCCATGGAACCTCCTTCAAAACTGAACACATTAGGACGTTAGAAAGATCTTAACAGACATAAGAAAATTGAGTTAACATCCTGCTTCCTATCTAACCACCCCCTCTGAAAGCTGGATATCAATAACGATAGAAACAGTGGAAAGTAAACTCACAGAAACCGAACAAACTCTATGAAAGGTAGGCCAGGGGAGGAAGGAAGAAGGAAGCTAAAACATTTTAGAAATAACTGAGAAGAGTAATAGGACATTCCACAAAAGTCTGGGCATAATGAGGGCTGTTCCAACGGCTAAGAGCATTTAAAGGGAGGGAGGGAGGGAGGGAGGGAGGAAGGAAGGAAGGAAGGGAGG
>JADRCH010000066.1:4870510-4888172 GCA_019843965.1 Rhynchomys soricoides | reverse complement strand
GGAGGAAGGAAGGAAGGAAGGGAGGAAGGGAGGGAGGAAGGGAGGAAAGAAGGAAGGAAGGGAGGGAGGGAGGAAGCCTTCCTTCAACCAACCAACCAACCAACCAACCAAACAGACCTAAAGAGATATCATAGAGGGAGGGAGGGAGGGAGGGAGGGAGGGAGGGAGGGAGGAAGGAAGGGAGGGAGGGAGGAAGGAAGGAAGGAAGGGAGGAAGGAAGGAAGCCTTCCTTCAACCAACCAACCAACCAACCAAACAGACCTAAAGAGATATCATAGAGGGAGGGAGGGAGGGAGGGAGGGAGGGAGGGAGGAAGGAAGGGAGGGAGGGAGGAAGGAAGGAAGGAAGGGAGGAAGGAAGGAAGCCTTCCTTCAACCAACCAACCAACCAACCAAACAGACCTAAAGAGATATCATAGAGGGAGGGAGGGAGGGAGGGAGGGAGGGAGGGAGGAAGGAAGGGAGGGAGGGAGGGAGGGAGGGAGGAAGGAAACAACAACTCCCCCAAACCAACCAACCAACCAACCAACCAACCAACCAAACAGACCTAAAGAGATATCATAGTGACATAGCAACATACCTGAAAGCTCTAGAAGAACAAGAAGGAATGCCTTAAAAGAGTTGATGGCAAGAGAAAATCAAATTGAGTGCTAAAAATCAATAAAGATAGAAATAAACAGAAACAGAGGATCAGTGAAAGAAAGAGTTGGTTCTTAGAAACAACAAGATTTACAAATGCTCACCCAAATTAATCAGAAGACAGAGAAAGAAGATCCAAGTAAATAAAATTAGAGTTGAAAGGTAGACATTAAAATAGACACCAAGGACATTTAGAAAAGACAATCATAGATTTACTTTTAAAAATACATATTCCACCAAACCAAAAAACCTAAAAGAAGTGGATGAATTTCTTAACTCATATGATCTATCAAACTTAAATCAAGATGGAGTAAACAATATAAACAGACCCAGAATCCCCTGTGAAATAGCAGGCAAAGGGGGACATTTACTCATTGCTGGTGGCAGTGCAAACTGGTACAGCCTCTATGGAAACCACTGTGGCCATTCCTCATGAAGTTAGGAACAGATCCACCTCGAGATCCAGCAATACTACTGTTGGTCATAACCACAAAGACTACATTCCGCTACAGAGACACTTGCTTGTCCACATTCTCTGCCATTCTAAGAGCCAGAAACTAGAAACAACCTAGATGGCCATCACCTAATGAATGGACAACACAAATATTGTATTTATACAATGGGATATTTTTGTTCAGCTGCTTAGAAAAATGAAATTATGAAACTTGCAGGTAAATGCATGGAAATAGAAAAAAAAAATCCCCCCGAGTGGGGTAACCCAGACCCTCCCCACAAAGCCCAAATATTGCAAGTTATTTGGATGTTAGCTTTTAATGTGCTACAGTTTGAATAACCACAGAGGTTTAAGTACCTAGTAAGGTACCAGAGGGGAGGAGAGGATCTGTCAAGGAAGGGAAATCGAATATAGTGTTAAGAAAAGATAACAGGAAAAATTAGGAGGATTAAGGTGGGTGGGGAGAGAGAAGGACGGTTAATGGAGGTGGAATACGGGAAAATTTGAAAAACCACATGGAAACCAACACTGTAGTCTGTCTGTCTATCTACCTACCTATCTATCTATCTATCTATCTCTGTATAGAAGGAATTTAAACAAACTTACCAAATAGTATGGGAAAAAATGCTCAGACTTGCCATCTGATGTTACCAAATAAATGTACTTATGTCAATCTTAGGGAAGTTGAGCTGGTACCCAACTTTAAACTTTATCCCTACTAACTAGTGTTTGCGGTGCTGGAAGGCACTGGATACTACCAGAGTAGGAAAAACATAATCATCAATGTCACCAAGCTAAAAACCCTGGGGTCTGTGGGGCAGTGATCTGTGACAGACAGTCTGGCACCCGGTTGAGCACAGGTGAAAACTCTGGGAGACCCAGTGGAATCTGCAAGGGACCAGAAACGTTATGCCAATGCTCTCGGGAGGCTTTTGGCTCCAGTCATGGTCATGTACCACGCCTCCTCAGGTAGAGGCATGGCCACACCCCAGGTGGAGGCATGGCCACACAGCCCCAAGCCATCCCCATGTTAATGAGACACCTAGAGGCTTAGCCATGCCCCTTCCCAGTTACTATATCTGCCTTGCCTCTCCCAGAGGGGCGGGGATACAATTCCATTCATGCCACTCTCCACATGATGAAAATAAACATTTTAGAATTATGGACTGTCTCTTCATCTGGACCCGCCATGGGAAGCAAGGGATCCGGCCCTCGATTAAAGAGCTGTGTCTAATCTCTTGCAGAGGGAATCTCAGATGGTACCCATTTACCCAAGCCTGAGCAGCTAGCCCAGTGCCCCAAGCTGCCAAGACCTGGTCCTGGCGGGAACCCCAGCTGCACTCCGGCTAGCCTGTCTGTGGCACCCTGTGGCGACTGCAGTGCCCTGGGCTAGAGAACCTATGGAGACAGCTGCAGCGAGTTTCCCCGGGAATGGCCTCCTTCCCCATCCATGGGCAGGGCCAGCAAAGGCTTCACACAGTCCCCACCTGACCGTCAGACCGTGTGAGAAGACGTGCGGCCACTTCCTGCATGTCTTCTGTCCCACTCAGAGCCACAACGCCTGGGACAGACATTTGGGGCTTCTTTCTACCACGCCAGGCTTGTTCCCACAGGGGTCTATAATAGTGACTTGTCTATATACTGACACAACAGTGGCATAAATAGTATGAGAGTAATCAACCACTTTTAAAAAGTGGATTTAAGGTTACTCGATGAGATGGCGCCTATACCTGACACTGGCAAAGTGTCCGAGAGCCCAAGGCTAGACAACTGGTCATAGGGGGATGCAGAGGAAAACAATACTTTTACGCCGCTAAAGAAACAGAGTGGTAATAAAATGGCTTCTAATGACAGATTGGGCCTCACCCAAGCTTCATCAGAGAAGTGTTTTCTTGCAGTAGATGGGAAGTAACACAGAGACCCACAGCTGGACACTGTGCAGAGAGTGGGAGCCTTTGGAGCACTCAGTCCTAAATGAGATGTCTCCATCAAACTCCTCCCCAAGGTTCAGGGAGCTGTGTGGAAGAGGAAAGACTGTAAGAGCCAAAGGTGATGGATGCCAAAAAACAGTGTCTGCAGACACAACAGGACTGAGGCAGCTCTCACAGGACTTACACGGGTTCAAACCAGGCAGAATCCCAGCACTGAAGGGGGAAGAGGGTAAGGAGTCCCAACCCTAATTTAAAAACTATTGCTATTGGTACTTGCTGGTAAACGGACAATCAAGTTTTCTTCACTGCAGTGTCTTTGGGTACCGACCAAACCTCGTGGCCAGGAGAGGCTGCCCAACACAGAATGAACTCCTTTTATTTGGAGGCTGGGAATCTGGTTTTTGTTTGTTTTTGTTTTGTTTGCTTGTTTTTTTGAAAGAAAGAACATGAACTTGGGTGGATGGATCTCAGAGGAGTTGACAGAGGGGAAATATGATAAAAAATATATGAAAAAAATTTCAAATAAAAAAATACAAAAAAAAAGAAATTCACACAATTCTCCATACATATGTACTATTTAACTAGTATACACAACTATTTAAACTAGTATACGTACACTAGTTAAAATTTAAGTTTATATAAAAAAGAAACGCTAGGCTGATGGACCATTTGACGAATGACATGGGTAATGCAATCATACAGAGAGATAGGCAGGTATCTTTTTATCCTGCCACAGGAGAAGGGAGCCAATTTTACTGCCCTGTCACTTGAAATGTTTCCTCAGTAAGTGAGGGAGTTTTTGAAGGAGCAAATACTGGGCCAGGGAAAGAGGTGTGTGGATGCCTGAGTCTGGTGGAGTCTCTTGATCCATATGCTTCCATATAGATGACCATATATGTTTGTGCTAAAGAGCCTCAAGCTCAGCCATGCTCTACAAATGTATAAATTGTTCTTCCCCAAACTTACACGTTGAAGTATCTACAGAAGACTGGATTTTTATTAGAGCAAGTTGAAATGGTATATTTTATAATCTATGATCACTTCCAACTCAAAACCCAAATGCAATGCATGACTCTGAGATGGCATTCATTGCCATTACAATTACAGGAGAATCATGGTCCTACTGCAGTGAAATTCGTATGTCTTAGGTTAAGCTGGCATGGAAGATTCTGAGGATACCCCTACAGGCTCATGTATTTACATGCTTGGTCCCCATTTGAGGAGATGTTTGGAAGGATTAGGAGGTGTGGCCTTTTGAAGGAAGTGGGTCCTAGGGGTGGGCGTTGAGGTTTCAAAAGCTCACACCAGGCCCAGTGTCTCTGCAGGCTACCTGTGGATCAGGATGCAGAGCTCTCAGCTACTGCTCCAGCCCCATGCCTATCTGCTTCCCATCAATATGATCTGAATCTGTAAGCCCCAATTAAATGCTTTCTTTGCTAAGAGTTGTTTTGGTTATGGTGTCCCTCCATAGCAATAGGATGCCAAGTAAGACAAAGACTAAAAATAGTTCCAATAAACCTTACATATTAAATAACTGGTTTTGGAAGTTATAAAGTTAACAATAGAGTCTGTTGTTTTCCTGGAGAAGTGCCTCAAATTTTCTAACATTCTACTTTTTAATTGGTTAAAAGTTGCTTTTACTCACCTCTGAGTTTCAAAGGGACCTTTGATCGGCCATCATTGCTTCTTTACAGTTTGGAAGCCATGTTTTAGCTAAGGCTAATCTCTTAGCTAAGGTGGATCTTACTATGTGTAGTTGCATGTGGGCTCTGTTTCCGTTGCTGTGTGTATCTCTTCCTAGACCACTGTTCCAGTTAGCATTAACGCAGCAGAGTGCCCTGGGAGCCTCAAATACTTTACCAGATTGGTCTGTGGACATGTCCATGAAGAGCTACCTTGAGGGCTTTAATTGACGGAGGAGGGCACAGCCTATTCTGAAAGACAATTTCCCAGGCAGCAGTCCTATTCTATAAGTGGAAGCCAGCTGAACATGAGAGAGAGAGACAGAGAGACAGAGAGACAGAGACACAGAGAGACAAAGAGACAGAGACAGAGAGACAGAGAGTCAATCCTGTCTCCTGTCCCTGCAAGGATTTCTTTCAGTGGTAGATTTTGACTGGGAAGTATAAACCAAATAATCCCTTCCTTTCCAAGTTGTTTTTGGTCATGGTGCTTATCACAGCAGCAGAATGAAATAAAAATAACTGTATCTGGCATGTGGTACAGATATGCCGATACCTGTTGGTTCCTACATTGTGACTGCCCAGCTGATCTCACCTTTCATAAAAACCTCATGGTGAGCATGATTGTGAGAACGCCACATTAGACACACAGGTGATGCTTGGTGCTCAGCAGTGAGTGCAGGCTCCTGGCTCAGGAGTCCCTGGTGACCACACATCACTTGCTTAGAGCCCATGGTTTACATCTTTTTCAGGAGCTGAAAGAATTCAAGGGACCTTGGCAGCTGAAACGTAATTATTTCATAGATATTTTTGTCTTTGATTCTTTTGTGAATTTGAAGGTGGGTTGGATGTATCCCCCCAGATTTCACTGAACTGGAAACTTAATCCCCAAATTCATGTGTTAATGGTGTTGGAAGTAGGACATTTGGGAGCTAGTTAGGATTGGCACATCACAACACCCATGATGACATCAGTTGCTGTCTAAGAAAAGAGGGGAGGGTAGCGTCAGTAAGCATGATGCTCTCTACCATGCCATGATGCGGTAAGAAGGCTCCTACTAGGAGCCAGTAGATCAATTTTGGACTTAGGTGAGAAACAAATTTACTTACTTTATGAACTGCCTATTTTTGCAGCTTGAGGAATCCTGTGACTGAGGGTGAAGGAGAACTATAGGAGCCAGAGGGGTCAAGACCACCACAGGAAAACCCACAGAATCAGCTAACCAGGGCTCATAGGGGCTCGTGGAGACTGAATAGACACCCGGAGATCCTGCATGTGTCTGACCTAGGCCCTCTGCATATATGCTATGGTTTCGTAGCTTAGTCTTCTTGTGGGACTTCTAATGGCAGGAGAAGTGGCTGTCTCTGACTCCTTTGCCTGCTTTTGGGACCCATTTCTTCCTCCTGGGTCAAACGGTGAGGGGGCGTCTAGTCTTATTGCAACTTGATATGCCATGTTTGGTTGCTATCTACAGGAGGCCTGCCCTTTTCTGAAGAGAAATGGGGGGAGAGTGGGTGGGGAAGGAGATGGGAGGGGGGAGGTATTGGGGGGAGGGAAACTGGGAGGGGAGGAGGGAAGGGAACTGTGGTCAGGATGTAACATGTAAGAGAAGAATAAATAAATACATAAATCAATAAATAAGATGTCGCCGATTCTCTGGTATTGCTGCAGCAGCAGAAGATAGATGGAATGATTAAAACTACACATTTTAGTTTCATACTTGGGCTTCAATATTCAACCATGGAAGAAAGCCTCTTGGTCAATTCTGAGGTTCATCTTAATATTACTCACTTCTGGGCATCTTCCTCAAGCTGTCTTTCCTATCCAGGACGTGCACCTTGAATACCCTCTGCATACATCGAGTCAGAGGTCTTGGTTTGTAAGGGTTTGACCAGGCCCGGGGCTTCCAAACCTGCACTACGGTAAGAATCATAGCTGAACGTACAGCCTGCCCTTCAAGATCCACGGGCGCATTGATCCCCCCTGACAAAAACATCTTCCATTTGGGAGCCACTCACAGCTCACACGAGCACCCGGATGTAATTTCAAAACCAGTTGAAGATTCTTAAACACTAAGAAAAAAGTCAGCTGTAGAAATAATAGATGCAGTATCTGTCATCCTTAGTAATGTTTTGTTTAGCTTTATGTCTCACATCAGGGCAATATGAGTCCAGAGGGACTGGGACCAGCCATGCTGCAAGGAATATGAAACTGGCATGATCCACGGCAGAGCGAAAGTGGGGATGAAGTGAGATTAGTAAGAGCAGGCCTGCACAGTCGGCTCCCGCTGCCCAATGCTACGCCTGCTCAGTTGGCGCTTGCAATTCTACATGTGTATGTTATCTGAAAATACAATGATTTCAAGAATGTCACTCTGCAGAGAAACTAAATAGGTGTTCTGTTGATCCTTTACCAGGCTATACATACAAGTGAGAAAGCAGGTGCTTAATGCATGTCACACTGGAGTGATACCTCCACTTCCCCTGGTGTTTCTGAAGCCTAGAAAGGCCTCTGCCTAATAAAAGCGGGGCACATCCCTGGCATCAACACATGGGAAAATGGGGCTCAGTAAAACAGCATAGTATAGATCTTAATTTAAGGACTGCCGTTTTAAATTCCAGGATATCCCTTGGACACACACAACTAGTTTCATAAATAGGTAGGTAGAAAAAAACGCAAAGGTTGGGGACCATGCTCAAGGTATAGTGCATACTTGTATGAAAATTTTAATAAAAAGCTTAAAAAGGATTTGTATTCCGAATTTAGAAGCATTATTGCCAGTGAGTCTGTGTAAGCAGTAACATACAACCTGTTTCTTGAGGATTCCTAGTAAGAGAGGCATGAAGTCTAATCTAACGGTCACTGGGATAATGGCCTCTTGAAGACACCTATCTCCTAATCTTGGAAACTGTGACTGCATATTACATGTCTACAAGAGTGAAGGTTGTTGGCACTGCTGCTAGGATTAGAGAAAAGTGGGGCTTTCATCCTAAATAATCCTGCCGACAGACAGAACCGCAGGGAACTTCAGGAGGCAGGACAAGGTCAGGTCACAGTGATGGGCTGAGGAAGGCTGTGAACACATGCTCACTGGTTTAAGGGGAGGAAGGAGCAGAGCAATGGTTCCAGGATAAGGGGTGGCTTCTAGAAAACAGAATGGCAAGGAAATGGGTTCACTCCTCCTGTATCCAGAAAGGGGGACAATCCTGGGTACTTTCTGACTTCCAAAATCTAAGGGAACTGCACTTGAAACCATTGCCTTTGGCTAACCTATCAGCAGCCACAGCCGCCACCATGGCGGCATATCACCAGCACTCTTGACTTCTTAGTGACTCACTGACGGGCGTTCCTCCGAGCGAGCCCATTGCAGCACCCGTGGATCTGAGTTCTCCTAACACAGACCTTCCCTCCTCCCCTTCCTTCCTCCCGCTGGCTCTTCCCTCTTTCTAAGGCCCACACAATCTTTACTGGGTTTGATTTCTTTAATGCTAAGCAGTAGTAAATTTGTTGTTAAAAAAATTGCTCACTGGGAAAAATATTCTAAAAAAAAGCACATTTTAAAAATCTTCAACTGTGAAAATACACATTTTTCTTTAACCATAAGTGTCTGAACCCAGTCAGATACACAGGCTTGCGGCTGAATGAGTGACCATGGTTTAGAAAAATGGGAGACTGACCTCTGAGATTCATATTCATGTATGCATATGTGCACATGCATCTACATGCATGTGCATGCACATACTAACCAGTACATATACCACACACACACACACACACACACACACATTATACAATAAGTATATTTTTTTCATTGACTTGCATGTATCTGATTATGAGTAAGACTGAAAAGCTTGTTAAATATTCCTTATAGTTTAGATTATGTATACTGCATATTATCGTACAGTACAAGATGCATCTCTGTTATGGAGCTGTCCATATTTTATATTCACGTTTCTGTTCAGTTATTGATCTTTTCTTATTTATATCAGTATTCACATATTCTTTATATTTAGGTTATTAGTACTTTGAAGTAAAGTCACATAATAAGTCATTCGTTATGAAATGGTTGCCTAACCCAAAGCTCTGTTTAAACTTTCTCCATAGTGTCTTTTGGTATGCAGACATTTATAATCTTGAGGTATTCAAATGTACTGTGCGTCATGGTTTATCCTCTCTCAGATATCATTGCATGCCCACAGGCTTTTTCTTCTTTGTGAGCAAAGGGGAGAGGAAGAGTTGAGTCCTGACTGTCTGATAATGGCAGGTGGGTGAGTAGAAACAAGAGAAAACGTGGTAAAGGTGATCCCACCCACGGTTACCCCTTGCGACCATACGGTGCTTTCTAACCACCGTACGGTGCTTTCTAACCAGCGTGTTCTATTATAAGAAACCAGGGTTTCCTCAAGGAGTGGATGGCTCCAACTCAGGGTAGATGATGCTCATGATGAACTGAGGAGTCTACTGACTTTCAGGCTTTAGGAACGAAGTCAGAGGAACATGAGAGAACTTGAAGGGGTTCCTGTTGGCCCCGACCATTCAAATACTAATTATAGGCAAACAAACGTCATACACTGAAATGCCCAAGTTCACAACGCAGTCCTCAGAAATAAAGCTACAAGGCTCAGACTGTCTGTGAAATGAAGAGAAGGGGACTAATTTCAAAACCAACGGTTGAGTTTCGCACGTGGTTGCATTCCAGAGCAAGCAAATGGCTGGGCCGAGAACAGCCCTTGTTTAATACAGAAGAGATAATATTAAGAGGTCACCTTTTGAAACTGCTAATAAAATGATGGACCTATCATCCTCATTGATGGCTTAAAAGTCTCAGTAAGCGAAGGCAGATGTGGAACTTCCTGACAGACAGATGAGGTTGCCATAACCAGAACTCAGTAGCCAATCTCAGAAACATGTGTGGACTGTCCAAACCAAGACAAGACAGCAGAACCCAAAGAGCTCCAGGTCTGAGCCCTAGTTTGCAGCAAACACAGACATCGAAGTGACACGAAAACACACACACACACACACACACACACACACACACACACACACCAGCCAAGTTCAGAGCGTGGGGGAATTTCACATCTTGCATGGTTTATTCAACCATCAAATATGCTAGGAATGGGCCATATTATCCCATGCTGCAGTCAAGGCCTCATGTGTGCAAGGGTAGGTGTTTGTTTTTTGTTACACATATATCATATATAGGAGCCAAACAGAACTTGAGATCTTAGTTATCTTCATTCCTTTTTTTTTAATCTAGTATATTCTGGGCAGGATCACGGACTTGGCAAGTTCACAGTCAGATGGACTTTATCTGAGTTTCAATGGTGCAATAGAGGAATGGAAACGTATCTGCTGTGTGGAGCCATGGACAGACTGTTCCAAATACTTCAAAAACAACTCTAAGGCTTGGTTTTTGCAAATAGAAATTAGCTTTAATTTTAATAAGTTACTTCATTCTGAATGGTCCCCCTTTTCTTGTTAATGATCTTCCTCTTTTTCCTGTGATGAGTGTAATAGCATTTAAGAAGAGAAACTGGGCCTGCCATGTAGAAGATAGCTGTGTGAGTCTCAGAAGTGGAGCACACAGACACAGAAGACATTTCCTGAAATGTATGGCAGACTTTCAAATGATATTTCTCTAACTCATTAGCATTTTAGAAAAATTAGGTTAATCATTAAAGAAGCCATCTGCTTATCTGTGAGATGCCTACAAACGGGACTGGCAACGCTCAGAGGTGGGTACCAGTGGGCACCATGGTTTCCTCTCACTTCCAAAGAACAGGGAAGGCCTCCAACCTCCTGTCCCCAAAGCTGAGTCATAAAGGACATTATACTTACATCAGAGCATTAAGAGAGAACAAATCGCAGGTGATAGTATTTGAAAGCTTTCCATATATATGCTGATGTGTATTGGAATTACATACAATTATATATTCATTTTATAAATATTTTATAAATATATTAAAGTATATTTATATATTTATAACACACACATCAAAAGATTTAGGGTTTTGTTTAATTTCTAAAATACCTATACTCCCTCCCTTCAATAAAATCATAACAACAGACATATACTGGCACTCAACATGAAACACACCCCTTCGATTGTGTGAAGTGAGATTCTGAACACAAAAGATCCTACAGAGTAGTGGTTCTCAACTCGTGGGTCACAACCCCTTTGGGGTTGAAAGATCTTTTCATGGGGGTCACCTGAGACCATAAGAAAACATAGATATTTACATTATGATTCATAACAGTAGCAAAATTACAGTTATAAAATAGCAACAAAACTAATTTTACGGTTGGAGGTCCCCACAACATGAAGAGCTGTATTAAGGGTCTGCAACATCAGAAGGTAGAAAACCACCAGGGCTCTAGGGAGAACATGGGGAAAGTAAACTCTTCATTATCAACTGGATACAAATTCCTCTTTTCTATTAAAGAAGTTTAGAAGTCAGCATGGCTGAGCCATGGGGATGCTGTGCTGCTTATGGCAAGGAGCATCCTTAGACCTTCGTCTTCTCATGATGCATCAGTAAAACCAGTCGTCGGAAAAATATCTGTAGTTTCAGAGACTGATTCATTGGAGGTTGCAGAACTGAAAACCCTTTGTTTAACGTTGCAACTCGAGGGCACTGACTTGAAGTTGCCTTAACATTTCTGCTTTGATAAGATGAAGGAATCAGTTCTTCCAATCATTATCAGATGGCTATACCTTTCAGGCTCTATCCAAAATTCATTTGGGCCCATTTAATATCTTAAGTTTTATTGTTAATTTTCTGTTGCTACATGGGGAAGGTCCTCATAGAGATTGTCGCAACTTGCATTGGGAATATCATTTCTAAGCTTCCTGGCCATTACAAAATAGTTGTCCTGGCTAGTTTTATGCTAACTTGACACAAGTGAGACTCATTAGAGAGAATGGAGCCTCAACTCAAAAACTGTCTCCAAAAGATGGGCTGTAGGAAGGTTGTCGGCATTTTCTTAACTAGTGATTGATGGAGGACAGCCCAGCCATCCCTGGGCTGGAGGTCCTGGGTTCTATAAGGAAGCAGGCTGAGCAAGCCACCTGCAGGCAATCCCTCCATGGCCTCTGTATCAGCTCTCACCCCCAGATTCCAGCTCTGTTTGAGTTCCTGTCCTGACTTCCTTCAATGACAGACTGTGATGTGGAAGTGTGAGCTAACCCTTTCCTCCCCAACCTGCTGTTGGTCACTCATCACAACAATAGTAACCCTAACTAAAACAATAGTAAGGGTAAAACATGCACATACCTGTATATGTGTATGTACATGAAGACATGTGGATAGTGTGTATGTATGTATGCATGTGTGTGTTCTTGAACAAGCAGTAGTGTTTTTCAACGGCTCTGAGTTACATAAAAAAATTCTGGTAGCTTGGATCTCATATAATTTGTGTGTATAATGAAGCAAATAAAAGGTCAAAATTCAGAATTTTTATTTTTTATTTTTTTGGTCTTACTCTACATTTCCTCTCTAATAAGATCTGTCACTTCGGATTCGCTCCATGTCTTTAATGATTTCATGGGGAATGTTGCCGCTCTGATTATAGCCCAGTGACGACATCATATCACGTTTTATTCCTGTTCTGCACGGTGAGCGAGAAAAGAGTGGAGTTTGTAGAAATACTGAGAGCAGCCCAAAGTGACCTTCAAGTGCTAGGAGGCCCCATGTCACACCCTGTGAGGCCAGAGCACCAGCAGTACCCACTGTAGCCTGCCTTTCCAGGGATGGAGTCCTGGATATGGTCACTTAGGAAGGAGTTTTAATTTCTTCAATGTTCAAAAAAGCAAGATTCTCTACTTTCCCCCAAGAACAAGTTCAGCAGCCATAGCAACCCAAAGTAGATGCAGTCTTTGGTGGTTGGCAGTCAGCATGGCATGCAGACTTCCTTTAGAAAGCCCCTCTACTCCAGGCCACCGGCCACTCCCCTTTTCCACACACACACACACACACACACACACACACACACACACACACTAGCAGAGTGGGAGACAGGGAGGAATGAGGGCTGGGTGGTTTCATTCTACTGAGCTCCACGGCAGCCTTTCCCAAGGCTTTGTCGATCCCGCAGATGGGCAAGAGTTAATCTGCTGTTTATTCAAAGCCACCCACAGACGTTAATAGACAGTTATAAACTAATTGAGTGCATCTGCAGCCTCGTCTCCTCATCTATCTTGCTTACTCTGCTTGGCTCCCTCGGTCTTCCACAAGGCATGGCGTTCCTGCTGCTAGCAACCCGTATTGGCTGCCGGAAAGGGGCTGGAACAACGGGAAGCTAATAGTTTAACTGTTCCTCTAAATTTGTTTGACAAAACTGACATTTGGAGCATTATGTCAAGTTGTCAGTAATCTGCAATTTACCCCTGGGCGTGCAGTGGATGCTCGTTTTATTTACCTCTTATAGTTAAAAGCGTAATTAATATTCCGCTCTGTAACAAAGATTAGAGATTTGACAAACATTGTAATTTAAATTCTCCATTATAGCAAACATTAAAATCAAACATCTTCCACACGCCCCATTGCATAGAGGACACGTGTAGCTGTAATTTAACTTTTTAGTTTTTAATACCACAAACTAATTTCTGCTGTCAGTTTAATGAGCTGGAAAGCACAAATCTTGCCGCTCGGTGTGGGCATGGGCAGGGGGGAGTTGATCTGAAGATAGGGCGTGATCGCCATCTTTCAAAATGTATTCTAGCTACATCTTGTTGTGTGTGTAAGTCGTGGGGATACTAGGCAAAGAAATTACTCTGGTTATCTTTGAGGTAAATGTATGTGGAAATACAGGAATACAGACCGCAGACAAAATAACACAAGGGGAAGGCACACTAGGACATCCTAGGACTCAGTGATGTCCCGTGTAGTCATTATTGCCTACCTAATGACAGGCAGCCCTTCCCAGGTGTTAATGGTGACCAGCCAGAATGGAGTTATCAAAGACTCATTATCACTGTTCTAATCCACGCTAGTTTGCGCCCAGCTTCATAAATTTTATGTGACTGATTACAATTATTGTTATACAGCATACCTCCAGGCAACTAAAATGGCTCATTAAACAAGGAAGCTGTTTGGGGATCATCAGTAATGTGACAAATTTGTATACTCTGAAGTTGATGTCTTTGGGAAGCAAGTAGGTGGGATCTTTGCGTTAAAGTCCCTTCCCCCGATAGAGCAGTGTGCATGGAAGGAGAATGGATGCCTGGACCTCAAAGCGGCTCTGGTCCCTCTACCCTTCCTCCTGGTATACAGAAACCCACTGACTTGCCAGCCTCCTCATGAGACTTCATTCGTCATTGCCAAGTTCAATCAGCTTCAGTTATTTTACGTCCAGATCCCAGCAGGAAGCAGGCTGTTGCAATTTCGGGTTAAGCCAAAGCATAAGCTGATTCACTTTAGTCTAGGACAATCCAGCATGTTCCAAGTTAGACTCCTATCTCTCAATAATGATGAGGGTGTGTATAGATATTAATAGCCTTGCCACAGTGCTAAAAATATATATGTGTACATAGTATGTATTTCTAAGGTAGATAACACCATTTGCAAAGCAATACAGCTCTGGATGGATGTAGATATGTTTCCTTTAATTCAGTGTAAGCAAGAACTCTGACCCTGTGTGCTCCACGCACCTTTTCTCTGCACTCCTAGGAGAAGGACTTGATTATTCTTGATGCGCTTTGAGAGCAAAGTAGCAATAGCATTTCAAGCAAAACTTATGTCCCAAAGGCATCTCTGTCTAGGGAAAGCCAATGATTTCTCAGAAAATGCTCAGTCATGCCCCATGGACAGAGCAAGCATGACTCAGAAGTGGTATGTAAGCAGTCAGAAAACAGTGAAGCAAAACATAGCTGGTATTAAAAAACCAAAGCAAAACAAAGAAAAAGACCCAGAGGTTTTTTTTTTGTTTTTTTTTGGGGGGCGGGGGGAGGTAATCAAATAAGAGATTTGACCTTTCGTGAAACAGCTCAAAACAGAAACAATAACTAAAAAATATCATCAGGGAGATCTCAGTGGATCTGAGAACCAACATCAAAGGGAAAGAAATCAGCAGAACGGGCTGTCGTCCCGGAGGTCTCGGGCGTTAACTGCTTCTTAGCGTGTTTGAGAGGCTACTACTGTCACATGAAGATGCAGCATCTGTCTGTAGGAATCTGCTGGTGAGGTTTAAGCGGGGTGACGCAGTTTCTTTTCAACCCCAGTTGTTCTCTTTAATCCAAATGTCAGTGTGCCTCCCACTGAAGCATCTGCTGAGGGCCCACTTCAGGAGGAGGCGGCTATCGGCCCTGCTGGGATAGGATGTAAGAGCCTCGATGACTGTTCTTCCGTTTTCTATCAGTTTTCCTTCTCTAACCTCAGGTCTTTCAGTTGTTAGATAGCTAGTTATACACGTGATGATATATACACATATACATACACACACACATATACACACACACACACATCTATAGATAATAGTAATACACATGATGATACATACATACATACACACATATATATACACATATACATACATACACATATATACACATATACACATATACATACATATATATACACACAGATAGTAATACACATGATGATATATACATATGTACATATATATACATATATATACACACATAGATAGATAGATCGATAGATCGATAGATAGGCAGCCTGCCGCCCTGGAAGAAGACTGTTTCTTCTGCACTCAGGCTAACCAAGGTCTCACCTAACCCACCCAATGGACCAAGCTTCATTCTTTCCAGTCCAACCCAGTGCACAGCAGTGTCTGGATACCTGAGGGGAAAAGCATAGCGTTTGAGTGACTCTGACCCCAAGACCTCTGGCATCAGCCCAAAGGCCCTAAGCCTCCACACTCTGAGCTCGGAGTCTATCTTTTCTCCCCGTGTTTTTGGTTTACACTGTTGAGTTGGGTTCAGGCACACGGAAAGGCTGACTGAAACCTTCCGGCCAGGGCGACTCTTCGGTATCGGCAGAGCGTCTCCAAACCTCTGCCTGGG
Organism: Rhynchomys soricoides; assembly: GCA_019843965.1. NCBI lineage: Eukaryota > Metazoa > Chordata > Mammalia > Rodentia > Muridae > Rhynchomys > Rhynchomys soricoides. The sequence continues at coordinate 4,872,441 of JADRCH010000066.1, read as the reverse complement.
CCCCAACAACTCACCCCGGTACTGCTCAGCAGAACTCCCCATCTTTTTTTTCTTCTTAACAACAACATAGGAAGACCAGCAGTCTCAACTCACCTGGACCCCCGAGATCTCTCAGACACTGAGCCACCAACCAGGCAGCGTACGCCAGTTGATATGAGGCCCTGGACACACGAACAGCAGAGGACTGCCAGGTCCGGCCTTAGTCAGAGAAGACGCACCTAACCCTCCAGAGACTTGAGACTCCAGGGAGTGGGGAGGGCTGGTGGGGGAGGGGTAGAAGTGAGGGGTACATCCTCCTGGAGACGGGGAGGAGGAATGGGATGAGGAACAGTCAGAGGGCAGATCGGGAGGGGGTAATAATTGGACAGTAAAAAAGGAAATATAATAATAATAATAATAATAATAATAATAATAATAATAAATAATAATAAAACAAAACAATATCCCCCAAAGAAAACAATAAACAAACCCAAACCAAACCAAAGCACAGTTATGCAACAACCGGTAAGCACTGCTGGGGTGGTCTCCAGAGCTCTTAAACCTGTGGTCAGGCTTCTGTCGGGGACACTGCAGAATCCCAACAGCTATAAGGCTGTACGAAACTTGTTCTCTGGACCAGGCATTTCCTTTTCTTTTTTTAACATGGGAAATATCTGGTCATATAAAAAGAAATCTCAGATAAGGAAAATATGGGTCCTCTTAAAATCCCCTATAATGAAACTTACCAAAAAGCCACGTGGGCCCTCAACCCTGCACTCCACAGGACTCCATAACAAAGTTAGACAAACCACCGGGCCAACCTAACCCAACCGGTGGCTTCCTCTCACCTCTTCCTCCAGGAACCCGCCAAGAAAACAGAGGGAAATGCGACATGAGCCCTTGGCTGACCTGTGCACACAGAAACAGCTTATAGGAAGTTGTATTTCTTAATAAGCTTGCTTGGCGTATGCCATCGGCTCACTTAAGACCTCCTGGTCCAAGATTTTGCTTTTGTCTTCCTTATTTCTCATCCATGGTCCACCCATGGACACCTTGCCATTTGAGACCTTTATTCCTGTGATTTCTGGTCAAAATGTAACAGGGAAAAAAGGGGCCAAGGAGTGTTGATCACTGGGAGAAAGGCTGGGTCACTTAAAATAGTCTAAATTACTCTAGTACTTATTTATTTGTTTATTTATTTAATTTGTTTGTTTGTTTAACTATTTATTTATTTCAAGGCAGCCATGGGCACCTGCATCGCAGGGACCCAGTTAAGAGGCGTGAGATAGAACTTGAGGGGAGACTTTAAACAAGGACACAGTACTTGTATCTTACCTCCAGACAGACTTTGGGGCTGAGTATATAATTGAGTAGCACAGATCAGAGTTAGCATCTCCAGGTATTGAGAGTAAATCCCTGTACCAGCCCTGGTACCACCCAATCCCCCAGAGAATAGCAGGAAGGCCGTGAAAGTTATTTGTCATGCCAGGCATACAGGAAAATGACTTGTAATAGGCCAGGAATTCAAAAATAACATGAAATTTCTTAAGAGAAATTGCAAGTGTCTCCAAGAAACTTAGGGAATGACCTTTTACTTTCTACAAACGTGTACTGATTTTAACCAGAATTGTTGAGGGCTATGCCAATCAAGTGCGGCTTTCCTGAAGGCCCTGCTGAATGGAGAAGGAACACAGCTCTTTCTCCAAAACCAGGAACATGCTTATCAGAGCTAGTAATAGCCTGGGGCCAGGGCCCTGGGAGGGCTGGGAGCCACTGCTTCTGATCCTAAGGATCCACCTCTTCCCACAGTGTGGAGCTGTGGTTATCAGTCCCAAGGTCACTGTGTACTCAGTCTGTAATGCCCTTGAGATACCTGTGTTCCCTTGTGCAACAGTGCTTCACTTCCTGCTGACTTGGTCCCACTGTGTGATAGCTTCTGCTGACTTGGTCCC